>JANVCC010000077.1:1879074-2066506 GCA_025345505.1 Todiramphus chloris collaris
GGGGCGCGGCGGCGGCGGGGGCGGCGGCGGGGCGGCGGGCGGCGGTGCCCCGCAGCGCTGCGGCATCCGCACCTCGGACATCATCATCCTGCCGCACATCGTGCTCAACCGCCGCACCTCGGGCATCATCGAGATCGAGATCAAGCCCCTGCGCAAGACGGAGAAGAGCAAGTCCTACTACCTGTGCACCTCCGTCTCTGCCCCCGCCGCCGCCGCCCTGGGGCCCGGGGCCGCTGGAGGGCTGGCGGGTGCCGAGGGGCCGGCCGGGCCCCCGCCCTGGGGCGAGACCACCTGGATCTACCATGACGGCGAGGACACCAAGATGATCGTGGGCGAGGAGAAGAAGTTTCTGCTGCCCTTCTGGCTGCAGGTCATCTTCATCTCTCTCCTCCTCTGCCTCTCGGGCATGTTCAGCGGGCTTAACCTGGGCCTCATGGCCCTGGACCCCATGGAGCTGCGCATCGTGCAGAACTGTGGCACGGACAAAGAGAAGAACTATGCCAAGCGCATCGAGCCCGTGCGCCGCCAGGGCAACTATCTGCTCTGCTCCCTCCTGCTGGGCAATGTTCTGGTCAACACCACGCTTACTATCCTGCTGGATGACATTGCCGGCTCTGGGCTGGTGGCCGTGGTGGTCTCCACCATCGGTATCGTCATCTTCGGCGAGATCGTGCCGCAGGCCATTTGCTCTCGGCACGGTCTGGCCGTGGGCGCCAACACCATCTTCCTCACCAAGTTTTTTATGATGATGACCTTCCCGGCCTCCTACCCCGTCAGCAAGCTGCTGGACTGTGTCCTGGGCCAGGAGATCGGCACGGTCTATAACCGTGAGAAGTTGCTGGAGATGCTGCGTGTCACCGACCCTTATAATGATCTAGTCAAGGAGGAGCTCAACATTATCCAAGGAGCCCTGGAGCTGCGCACCAAGACTGTGGAGGATGTGATGACTCCCCTCCGAGACTGCTTCATGATCACTGCCGAGGCTGTGCTGGACTTCAACACTATGTCTGAGATCATGGAGAGTGGTTATACCCGCATCCCCGTTTTTGAGGGTGACCGCTCCAACATCGTGGACCTGCTCTTCGTCAAGGACCTGGCTTTTGTGGACCCTGATGACTGCACGCCACTCAAGACCATCACCCGCTTCTACAACCATCCACTACACTTTGTCTTCAATGACACTAAGCTCGATGCCATGCTGGAGGAGTTCAAGAAAGGTGGGCTTGGGCCTCTGGCAGGGGCATGGGGATGGGGAGCGGTGGTCAGTATCTATCCTCTTGAGGTGAGGGAAATCTGCAGAGAGGCCTCTTTGGCTGCTGCTCACAGAGGGGTTTGGAAAGGTGCTTTCGGGACAGAGCGGCCAGTATTTAGGCATCTGCCCGTTCCCTGGGCCAGAAAGCTGATACGCGGCTGGTATGTGCCCCTGGCCTCTTTTCCCCACTGCACTGGGATGTGTGTGTGGGCATGGTGCCAAGCAAGGTTGTTTTCTTTCTTGCTTTTTCCACTCATCTGTCCATTATAGTGAGAACCGCTGACGGGAATCCGCGCCTGTTACTTGGCTCTGTCTTCTCCGTGCTTTTTCAGCTGGCCTGACAGTGAGGAGCGGGTGGGCTGCTCGGGTGTCTTTCAGACAGAGTGTGCACGCACGTGCTGAGATAAACAAGGTTGTTTAGCTCCATTCATAGGCTCAGCTGTCTGACCTCATCTCCATGCTCATGTTCCAGTTATTTTGATTGATGCTTTGATCTTGTAACTCATAAATAGTTTCAGTGTCTTAAAATATATTTGCAAGCACCTGTTGATGCTGCACTTCAGGGTTGCAGGTCTTTTTAACCTGGGCTTCCCTCAGCGCCCAGGACTACGGGCTCTGCATAGCTGTGGTCCTTTCTACCTCTCCAGTCTAGTGTGCATATTAGTTGTGTTAGAATGGGGCCGAGACTTTCGGGCCCCACCTTAACTGTAGGAGGTGTCAACCTGACAAATGCATCTTAATTCCTGTTAGAAGCTTTTGATTATGAGAAAGGAAAAAACCCCTTACTTTATTTTCCTTTTAAAATCTGTTCCTCTCTGTAAGCCAAATAACAATGCTATATGGCTTGTGCAGGAAAGCGCTTTCCAAGAAATAGTTAAGTGAAATTTCAAACAGATTGGATTCGTGGACTTCTGTGCTGGAAAACTGAAGGCCATTGGAGTGCCACGGAGCTGTGTGTGCCCAGAGAGATCTGATCCAAGTACTGCCGAGCAGCTCAGTCCCTGGGAGATGATCTGGCTGAAAGAGGAGATCTTTACAGATGTACTGACCCCACAGTTCAGCTAACGGGGAATAGTTGAGTTCACCTCTTATCAACTGCAAAAGTTACCTTGAAAATAACTTTGCAGTTTGGTGGATGGTGTTTCTAGGTAATAAATTTAAATTACCACCTAATTTTCAGGTGCTCTTTTGTCCACATGCTGAGCTTTGACAGCATGGCATTTGATCCCTTTCTTCCTGTTTAACTCAATTTTGGGGATTTGGAGGGTTACCCTATCGGTTTCCTCATCTTTATTTCATCCTCACAGGTAGAAAGCGAACGTACACCTGCTTTTTACTGACCAGTGCAGCAGTGGTTTTCTTTATCTCTTTCTGCCTCTGTGTAGTGATGGGGAAATCTTACCTGGGTTCAGAGCCGTTGAAGGAGAGATGAGGGCAAGCCTTCCGCAGCCATGGTTGCTGCACTGTGGGATCTGCAGCTCGGATCTGGAAAACTCAATGATGTCACTGAACTGTGGCTGGTTAAGATGGATTTTGCTGCATGTGTGGGTGTAAGGTTCTTCTTCTCCCCTTCCCCTCCCCCCCCATTGTTATTTGGACTCCCAACAGTCTGACAGGGTTCTTAACCTGTAGCGAGACTTGAGAGTTTTTTAGCTATGTGTCTGAAAAAATGAATATGAAGTTGGTTGGTTTATTTCCCCTGTCCTGACAGTGATGAAATGCACTCCTGTCTGTTAACATAGGAGTCCTTCTGTTTAATAGCTGGGAGAATTCGGTGTGCGCTTTAGTCCTACAAGCATGGCTAAGCCAAATATGCCTCCTTATGGTTCCTGATGCTTGTGCTTAAAATGGGTTTCTTAAAAATTCTCCCCTGTGGCTTGTAAAGTGCAGACCAGAAATCACTTTCCCTGGTAGCCAGAGAACTTCCTTTCCCTGGTCTAGGAAACACCCCAGTAGCCCAAGTTCAGGATGACTTCCTAACATGTGTGTTTCCTCCTGAGATTGCTGTGTCCTGGAATAGTCTCTGTAGTTGTGAATTAATGCAGAGTAGTTTGATCATACTGAAATGTTTACTCCAGAATAGCCATGCTGGTTGGTCTGTATTGACAAGCCCTGGTGTTAGGAGCAGCTCTGTCCTAATGGATTTCTGTTTAAAAAAGTGCCGATATAGTGGAAATAAATGGCCTCCTTTGTGCCCTTTGAAATTAATGTAAATAACTGATAGCTTGCTTGATCTGGCATAGCAAGGTGTCTTTTGCAACAGTTCTTCAAACTTTCTTCTTCAGAGCAACCTTGCCAAATTCCCGTGAGAATGTACAAATTAAGGGTGAGAATCAAATTGCACGTTACTCTCTGGTAGAGTGTTGAAAATAAATAAGCTTACCATTTTTAATCATTCCCTTCCCACCACACTGACCTTCTGCTGCGGTAGGCTTGCCTCAAGACTCACGTGTGTGTCTTTTTTTTTCCACCCA
This sequence comes from Todiramphus chloris collaris, assembly GCA_025345505.1. Classification (NCBI taxonomy): domain Eukaryota; kingdom Metazoa; phylum Chordata; class Aves; order Coraciiformes; family Alcedinidae; genus Todiramphus; species Todiramphus chloris. The sequence goes on from JANVCC010000077.1 coordinate 1,882,801, forward strand.
GGTCCCTGCTACCACCGTTCAGTACAACAAGCAGCTTGTGTGATAGTTGTGTGGCAGTTGAACACTTTCATTGGTGTAAGGTTTTGGTTTGTTTTGTTGGGTTTTTTGTTTGGTTGTTGTTGCTGTTGCATTTCTTTTTCATTTGTTTTGTTTGTCTGGGTTTTTTTTTTGTTTGTTTTTTAACAAAGCTTTGTAATTAGCTGGGTGGGTGGGGTTTTGAAGCTCACTTTTTGGGCAGGAGCAAAACATACTTAACCTAAACACAGGATGAATGCTTAGGAGGAGAAGATTAAAAGCCAAGGATGGCAGGCTATGTGTATGTCCTTACGGTGTTGCAGAAAATTAAATGGGTAGTTCTGTACTTGTTCTGGTGCCTAGGCTGAACAACTGGAGGATTCAGTGATGGGTCTATTATTAATGTTCTTTGCCCACAGTTGCAAAATAAGTGTCTGTTTTGCTTCTGTGCTGCCAGGCAAGAAACTTAATGTTAAGAGAGAGCTCCAACACATTCCCACTCCCTTGTTGCTCTAATATCTTAAAATATGAATAAACGTGATTTCTGAAGCAGTCTGCAAAAAAACCCCTTCTTTTCTAAAAGGTATTGCTTACTAAGAATTAAATAAAGAGAGGCAACTTTCTCTTCCCATCAACAGATCTTAAACCTCTGCCACAACTGTCAAATCCATTTGCCTACAACTTGAGCAGACTGAGTGGGTTTTTTTCCCATCATTCGAATTTTAATGCAAGGAAGTGTAAGGTACCCTGTATACTGGCCTAGGAAATGATCTGCCTGGCTTTGCTCAGCACAAAGAGAGATCTCATTTGAAGTAAGTCCACTCCCAGCTAACCTGACATTGGCCGTTGCTGTAAAAGGGAGCAAGGCATTACCTGTCCCAGGACTGATTTGTGTCCTGGCTTCTAAGCTGCAGTAGGGAGTGAGCAAGTGACCAAGTCATTTTTGGAACGAAGCTAGTGAACTGTCTCCACTAGTCTCCTTTTTCTTGTTGGCAAGCACGTGGGCTTGTTTTGTTTCCTCCCTCCTGCCTTTTGACAGTTTTCCTAGGTCTCTGCTCAAATACTCCTTGGCACTTGCTCTTGGTGTTTTTCACAAGCAGATCTTTGCATGTGTGATCCTAAATCCAAAGCATTCTATTTCTAGCTCCCTGCTTGCCAGAGCTACAAGAATTCAGCTTGAAAAGCCTCGTGTTGTAATACTAATATTTTAAGATTGGCCCACTTTCTACGAGCCATTGTACGGCTGCTTTCCTGGTAGCTTGGATGGCCTTGGAGGGCAGCAGTTTCTCAATCAGACTCCTCCTTATCTGTGGATTTTCAGTCATATGTTTTGATCTTATTTTTATCTGTCTCCACTATTGTGTTATACTAAAGATCAGAGTTAACAGCCTGTTACAAAGAAGTCACAGTAACTGTGCAGCAGTTCCAAGCTCTTGTTTTCTGAATCACATGGCAGTCTTGAGGAAATTCCTAGATTCCTTATTAAAATCATTGCCCACTGGACTTTAATTTTTTTATTTTTCTTTCCTGAAAACCTTGTCGGTTTTAACTTGATGATCTTCTCTTCAGGCTTTGTTGGTCTTGTGTTGTCTGTTTTTAATAGTATATGTGTTTGGTGGCCATATTTAGTATGGATATAGGACCCGGAGAAAAACTTTGTTAATCTCTTTTCTAGTTCCTCTTGTCCCTCCAAAGAAAACCAAGCCCCAGCAGCCTGAAACACAAAATTCTTCCTTTTGAGGGAGCAGAGCCACCTAGACCTACTTACACATCTTTTGAGCATAGAGATGCTATTTTTGGAAGCAGGTAGGACAGCAAGTGATTGGTAGTGCAGGGATCTGAAGTTCTGCATTGCTGTTGTTGGCCTGAGGTTATTTTTTTTTTCACGTGATTAGACCACTTACGTTTCTGGTACAGCTCTTACCCATGTTTGCAGGTGGCTTCCTTCCCGGTCCCTTTCAGGTTTTATGGATTCAAATCCTGCTGAATCTCAGTCCAAACTTCCCATGGGTAACTTGTATTGAATGGGTCTGAATGCTCACTTTCTGTTTTATCTAACAGGTTGTCTGTCTCCTGAGCCATTTTTTTTTGTGTGAGCCTGTGACTACAGCATTACAAGAAACTGGAAGAAACTACATAAATCCCTTCTGGGATTATGAAAGGCATGTAAAACTCCTTCTTGGAAAACAGTATTGTTTTCTAGGCTGCTTGACTAATAAAAGGCACCTCCTTTGATCCTTTCAGTGAAATTCATATAAAAGGAAGGGTATTGAGAGGGTCCAAGTGTGGAGACTTTTTTTTTCTGTGAAGAGAGTAGGGCAGTGGTAGGTGGGAGGGAATCTGCCTCCAAGATATGATATGCCTGCAGATTTGTTCCCAGAACAAAAATTTCATGTGGGGGTGGAGGTTGCCTCGTGACAAGCTGTTTTTTGGCTGTCTGACAGCGTAGCACCCGCAGGTACTGCGCTGCCAAGAGCTTTGCTGGCCTTGCAGTGCTCCTGGGGGATGCGTGCTCGTTCCACTGGAGAGGAGCGGATGTGGGTTACTGCAGGCAGCCCTTCTGCTGGTATGCTGAGGGAGAGGCATCAAGGGGAATGCATTCGAGAACAACTCTAGTTCTTCCAGGGCTTGCTACTGTGAAGCTGTTTTGGGGACCAGTACAATAAGAGCTGCTGCTGGAGAACAGCAGTGGTTCTTCGCCCTGGCCTTGGTGAGAAGCCCAGTTGGCAGCTCTGTTCTGCTGCTAAGAGTAGAAAGAAATGTATGTTTGAGGTGGCAGGGAGAGGAGTACATTGATTCAATGGCTTGAGCAGTAGAAGTTTGAACCTTACGCTCATGTTGGGTATGATTCTTTGATTGCATTTTAACCAACTGCTAGCAGCTCTTGTCATTCAACAAGGACGAGAAGTTGCCTTCTCTTCCGCTCAGCTGTTTGCTAAGTTAGCAAATGCTTTCCTCCACTGAAGCTGATGGGAGTGAATTCCAACACAAGTGAACCACGTTCCTATCTGCTTTCTCTGTCTATAAAGGTTATCTGTAATAGGCAGAGATGTAAACTTCAGGTCAGGCTGTGCAGCCAGCAGCATTTCTTGGCCAGTTTTGGAGCAGAATAGAGAGAAGAGGCAGAATATCAGCTTATGAGCAAATTCAGTAGTGCAGGAAAATGATGAGGTAGTTTAATGATTGCAGTATTCTTCCAGGACTGAGATTTTTTGTGTTAGTATTTCTGACATTAGGTTCTGAGGAGCAGAACACTTTCTCAGGGAACTTCAGGTGGCTCTAAGGGTGTAAGAACCATGACAGTGAATCTTCTGCAGTAGTATGTGTCTGACAATGGCTATGACTGCTTAGAGAAAGTACGAAGGAATCATAGTGAGTGTGTGTGGGGTTACTAGGTCACTTATCTTGGAGGATCAATGCCATTAAATTGTAGAGAAGTTCCACTCATGGTTCCTGTGTTAACTAGTGTCAGATTTTGTCTTGCTCACTTGGAGGACAGTCATTCTAGTGCACAGGAATTGAGACCTGGAGAGTTTGAGGTTTCACTACCTCACCTCTTTTAAACATTTGACACTGTATGCTTAATATTAAGAGTTAAAAGTCAGTTTTACAGCTGCTTGGGCACCATCAAGTAGGCCTAGAATGAAAGGAGTGGCTGAGCAGTGTGTTGAATAAGTCTGTCTCATCCTGCCTTGCTTTTTTCTATTAATACTTAACACAAGCTCACTTTTTCATTAGCTTACGTGCCTCTGCAGAGCTGTGGTGCAACTGCTAGTCTTGCCCTTGTAGTATATATTCCTCCAAATTTCACTAATGGAGCTTGTAAAACTAGCCCTCAACACAGAGTACTCCAGTAGTCTGAACCATACCCTGGTGTGCATGACCTGGCACTCTGGTTAATTTGACAAGGTTCTGAAATACAGCCTACCGGCTACAAACAGGAGTCTAAATACTTGGTGCTAATGAGCTACAACCAACAGCACATGGCTGAGAGTCCCAGATCAGGTAGTTGATCCTGCCTGGCTCCTGCCAAGGTCAATGAGTCATTTCAGGACTATCTAGTGATGGGATTTTGTTTCACTTTTCAACAATACATAATTATAGAAAGAGAGATGCATGAATCTGTCATTAACCTGTTTCTGGTGGAATCCACTTTTTCCCTTGGCCTAAAAATCAGCATGGCCCAATAGTTGCTGGCAGAGGAACTATGCTGGGAATAAACTAGGGCTAAGTGTGTTAGCATATTGTATACAAAGCATCTGTAAGAAAGGCATGAAAAGTAAAGCTGCTTAAGGAACTATAAGGGGAAGAGATGACCTAGTCACCTCAGTGAGGGTCTTCTTACCAAGAGGTCAGTGTAGGGAAGAGAAAATGATGGCCTGGAACAGGTAAGTTGAGAAGCCCCTTTGTGTTCTAAATGCCTAAGCTGAGAAGCCCCTTTGTGTTCTAAATGTCTTTTTGTACAAGGGAGTAATGAAGTTCTCATTCTTCAAAACATATTGTTATGAGTTGAGGCAGAGAAAGTAAAGTCTACTAAAAGATTTCCAATAGCTTCTATCAAGACAAAACCCAAAAACCCCACCTAGAAACTCCCCTAATGTTGTGACTTGAGGACATGCAACTGTACTGAGTCTTTTACAAAGTGGACTTGAAGGAGCTGGGTTTCTAGTTGACATTCCAATGTCGAACATGAAATTGCAATATCAGAAGAATAAACAGTGGAGAGATCCATCATGCTTGTGGAGAAGCTGGATGTTCTTCTGACTTGCCACTGGAATTGCCTGTACTGGATGTGCTTAATGCTGTGGCTGGCTCAGCTTCTTTCCAGTCCGAGTCCTAAATTACAAAGAGGCTTTCATTCTTTTCAAACTTGTTGCTGCTACCTCTTCCCTTTTTAAGTCCTCCTTTACTCAAAAGTGCTCTCTTCACTGTTTTTTGGCTCTATCTAGTAGCTTTCCACTCCAGAGTGTCATGAGTAGGGGTCCTTGGAGACCTTTGAGCCACTGATCTCCTGTTTTATGTTAAAATTGCCCGGGAGCCTTCCAGAATTTTGGTAGACAGCCAGTTTTCACCGAAGAGAATGACTTTCAGGATTTGCCACATACCTGTGCTGTCTGTGGGACGTTATATGGACTGTCTTTGACGACTGTGTTGTTTTGGTACACGTCTCTGTAAGTGCAAGAGATGTTTCTTTGTCTGTGTTGGCTGGCATGCTGGAAATTAGGATTCTTATATGGGTGTTTGTGGTTATTTTGTGATGTAAAGGCATGAGTCAGTCTTGCTCTTTACCTGCTGGTGATGGTATCTGCTTGAGAGGACTGGTGAAATGATACTAGAAAAGCAACTTGTCTTATAACCAACTTGTCTTAAAATACCCAAGCCCTAGACTAAATAGAAACCTTGGAGCTAAAAAAGCTTGTGTTCATGGGACTTAACTCGTCTTTACGTTGAAGCATTTTGCTTGGAAGTTGTTTGATATAATAATTTCCATCTTTAAATATGAAGAAACAGCCCTTCTCATCAAGGGATTGTAATCTGAAGGGCAGAGTTAAGTGTGATGCTTGTCAATCTGGGAACTATAACCTCATGATTATCGAGGCCTGCAGAGTTATAAGTTAACGTGATTCTACTGCAGTTACTAATTAACCAGGCAAGAGCTTTGCTCCAGCCGAAGGAGCTGGGGCCAGAGGATGAGCATGTACATTTAGTACAAAAGATCTGTATGGTTCTGTTTTCTGTAATGCTTTCCGTTGGGATTGCACCATTCTTTTGCTGACAGCCTCAAAAGGATCTGCTCTTCAAATGAGAGCAGTGTTGTAATGTTGCTGTCTGCAGGGTGAACCCTGCCATCAGGACCGAGCTCCTACTTGCTTGAGGTTCTCTCCCACAGCAAGTGTGAATGAAAGTTGTGGGGTTTTTTTTGTTTTGGTTGTTGTGTTGTTTTGTTTTTTTTTTTAGTGAGTTTTTTATGGTGGTATAATCTCTTGCAGTTATATGATGGAGCCATCCGTAACTGTTGATCTTTGTGGAGGTGAACAAGGCTTTATTTTCCTCACTTGTCTATGGGTAGTGAGGAGACAAGATGCTGACTCTGCCATAGTTGGATCTCTGCTGCCAGCAAGCAATTTAAGGAAGGATCTTGCCATTTCTGGTTTCTTCCTAGTACTCCACCTCCTGCTTTCAGAAGGTTGTCCTGCCTGCCCTTTGCACTGGGGGTTCAAAGTGCAGCCTTTGGCCGAGAGTGAGCCTGCAGGACCCCTTTCCATGCAACAGTTATGTAAGGATAAGGATGATCAGTTGCCCACTTTTATTGCTTGTGAATTGCTTGTCAGCAAGTTCTAGACTCCTACAAAAAAGGAAGAAAGTCTGCCAGTGTAAACTTGTTCTTGATAAAGATTTACAATCTGGCATCGAAAGTAGGTGTGCCTCTGGGTTTTAGGCAAGCTGGAGTCTCAGTCCTTCCTATCTAGCCTGGGACATCTTTCCATTGAAAGCTTGTAGAGCTCTTAGTTACAGTTCCCATACACAGCAATTGCAGACGGAGGCCTTCAGCTGAGATTCCAGGGCATCTAGTAAGAGGCTTCTGTTAAATTTTGGACTGGTTAATGTGGGCCTAACTAGTGAATTAGAATTATTCAGTAGCTCTAACTTGAACTCCAAGGGACATCACTGAATTTTTGCTTCAAGGTGGATAAATTAGCGTGATCTGTTTTGCTCTGTGACCTTGTTTGTGGGTTTTTTGTTTGTTTTGTTTTTTTCCCCCCACTGCTATGTAACTGAGGTATGTGTACAGATAAAACTTCTTGACTTTCAGCTTTTATTTTAGTGTCTTGATGTTGGGGGGGTGGGGGGAAGAGACGAAGCATCTCTCAAGATGCCAGTGATATGAAGACCTGCTGCCAAGGTCTTGCCTTTCCTCCAGCAGAGGAGAGGAGGAAGAGAGAACTCACCAGAGGCTGGGGTGGTAGTCATGTAAGTGGCTCACTGTATAGACTACATGTTTATAGCACTATGGGATTTATGCTGCTCTTTAGATGTGATCTGGTCTTTGTTGCATGCTGGTTCCCTGCCCTCATGGAACATAACTTCTTGTTGATATTCTAGTTTGCCTGGAGCCTTTTGGAGTGGTTGGGCTTGAAAACACTAATAACTCCACAGCTAAATTCATGAACTTCACACTGCTCACTGGGAGTATAGTTTCTTTTTTTCTCCTCTTAGTGTTGAAGAATTGCTTGTGCTATGTGAATGGGATTTCTCCCGGAGAAATCAAAATCCCCATCAAAATCATTGCCTGTTTCTTAATGAAAATCCTGTACTTTAGACTCAACATCAGCTACCAAAAGTTCAAGTGCTCACTTGCAAAAGAGAGACTTTTTGTATCGCATGTGGAGGAAATCCTGCTTCTGTTCCTTATCTACTAGTGTACTTGTATTTTCCTGTGATCCTTACGGAGATCACAATATGCTTAAAGTTTTATTCCCTCTCCATATGATGGAGCCTGTCTTTATCATAATCAGGACTGACAGTTTTGTAGGACTTTCTGTTTGGTTGACAAAAGCCCCGGGGGAATTATGATCATTAATGTGGAATTGCTCTGCCAGTAGCTTACTGGTTTAATCCAGCTTATGTTGTATTGCCTGAAGGCTCCCAAGGAGAACCTGGAAGCAGAGAAGTTGCACGGTTCACGCTGTGGGCAGTCTCAGTGGGGGGTGAAGCTTCCCAACGTGGGAATCCCCTGAGGTTAGAGTTTGAGGAAGGCAGCTGGGGCAGTGAAAAAACTTAATTACCTCCATAATGGATGCAGTCTCCAAGAATACAGCAATCTGTTGCTCCATGCCAACTGTAGGGTTGAACCTGTGAGTGCAGTTGTAGTGTGTGCAGCCAATGTGCAACCAAATAACAGTAGCTTTCTTTTTTCCTGCTTTCTCCAGTGCCGTTGGGGTTAAGGGGGGGATGAAGGTTTCCCTGTACTGTGTGATGCGCCACAGACAGACGGGAATCCCAGTCTCTCTCTTTCTTTCTCCAGGAGCACACCTGCTGTGCATAGGATGAGAGGTCTACCAGGAGACCTCTGATGTCAATGGCTCTATTCTGTTAACAGTTCTTTCACTTTCCAGAACAGCTGTTTTGAATTTTCCAGTTTTTGCTGTAATCTTTGAACAAGCTTGCTGCTTTTTTTCTTTTTTTTTTTTTTTTTTTTAATGAGAGAGAGACTGGGGAAGGGTGTGGGGTGGAGGGAAGACAACCATACATTTGCGTGTCGAGGGCATTTTTGTTTCTGGTTCCTGGCGTGAAAACTGGGTTTAAACTTGTTCCTTGCCTGCTGTTTGAACATGGTCCAGTGGTAAGAGGCTTTAATACATTTCTTCTTTGCAAATCATCAACCTCACATCTTCCAGTAAAGGAAGGAATTTGGGAGTATAGTTTCCAAGAGTAATAGCCCTCTCAGCCCCATGCAATGCAGAGGCTCCAACCAAAAAGTTCCAAGGAGAATTCTCGGAAAGGGGGAATTTGTCTAGTTGTATCCCTGACAGTTTTGCATTTAAACTATCGGTCTGTGCAGAGAGATCAGTATGCTCTTTTTTTCAGATAGGCATGCATCCATCCTGGAACTAATAACTATGCTGGAATGTCTTAATCCAAGCACAGAACAGAGAAATTAACAAAGTTTCTCTTATTTCTGAAGTTTATATTGATGATGTTCTGTAGTTTGCCAGTTTCCAAATAACCTCTAGCTGAAAACACACCTGGAAGTATTGGAGGCTGCATCCAGGTACCCTACTTTCTACTTGCTTTTGCCTCCTGATCAGTAGAAATCTACCGAGTACCCTGAAGTGTTTGAAAGGCTTAAAGGAGAATGCTGAGTAAAGAGCTAAAGAGCCACCATGAGGAAGCTGGTAGGCTTGGGGACTTGGGTAGCATTGATGCTGAGTCTGAGTCTACATCTGTTTTCTCTGAAAAGTATTAAAACAGCAGTGCCCTGCCAGTTTTCAGAGGAAGCTTCAATGTGACCATTCTATCAAGAAGGTATGAAGTGCTTTAAGCTAAAGAAATTCTTCTAACAAATGAGATTATCTTGACCATCCTCCCCAGCACTGCAGTTTGTAGTTGTGACAAGGAGTGAGTGTGCACTGGTTAAACATGTAGTACCACAGGTAGAGGCAGCGTACAGTTTCTGGGAGCAAGAATTCTTGCTGTGGTAGTGGCTGTGAATGATTCTTCTGGCAAAAGGAATTCTTGTCTCAGTGTTTTCTGTGGGTTTGAGGATGACTGGGACATAAAAATCCTGAAGATACGGCTGGATGAAAAAGTTCTTCGGATAGGAACAGATTATTTATTTAACCTCATAAAACTGAGTTTAAAGCGTACAGGAGATTTAATTTTCCTATTCCTTTTTGTTTATTTTCTCCAAAGTGGAAAAAAATGATCCAAGGAAATCAATGGCCTAACTGCTTCAAGTGAATTGGGAGCTGGGTAAGGATAAAGTGGAGGATTTTTTGTTTTGGATTTCTTAGCGCTGCCCAAAGTTGCATAAAGACTGTGATGCCTTCTCCTTGTGCTCCAGTCACTTTGCTCTAGAATGAGGACTAATTTTTGTTCCCTTCCTTTGTATCAACTGAATGGTTTTGTGGGAGCCAGTATGTCAGCTGTTCTCCTGTAATTTAAGGTATATAATAAGAGTTTGGTTTAATCTTCATGTAATAGCTTCCTTGCATGATGATTGCAACTGTTAGACTGACAGTCTCTCCAATGACTCAGATTTTGTTTCTCTTGCCCGGAGGTCCTTGGCTGTCAATGACTTTATTCAGTGTTTTCACTCTCCTTTCTGCAGATCAGTGTGTAGTTCTCCTGGCACTGCTGGTTGGCAGAAGATGAGGAAAATCAGAGAGACTAGGAGACAGTAGGAAGAGATTAGATGAGGCCATTCACTAGACAAGTATGTGGAGACGCAGAATGGCAGAGGTTGGAAGGGACCTCTGGAGATCATCTCGTCCAACCTCTGTGATAAAGCAGGTTCACCTGGAACGGCCTGCACAGGATTGCATCTAGGTGGGGTTTTAATCTCTCCAGAGAAAGAGACTCCACAACCTCTCTGGACAGCCTGTTGCAGTTCTCTGTCACCCTCAAAGTAAAGAAGTTTTTCCCTGTGTTCAGAAGGAACTTCCTTTGTTCTGGTTTGTACCCATTGACCCTTGTCCTACCACTGGGAACCACCTAAAAGAGTCTGGCCTCATCCTCTTGACACCCTCCCTTCAGTTATTTACAGGCATTGATAAGATCCCCTCCCAGTCTTCTCCATGCTCAAGAGACACAGGTCGCTCAGCCTTTCCTTATGAGGGAGATGTTCCAGTCCCCTGATCATTTTCATAGCTCTCTGTTGCACTGTCTCCAGTAGCTCCTTGTCCCTCTTGAACTGAGGAGCCCAAAACTGGACACTCCAGATGTGGTCTCACTAGGGCAGAGTAGAGGGGAAGGAAAACTTCCCTCGATCTGCTGGCCATACTCTTCTTAATGTACCCCAAGATACCCTTGGCCTTCTTAGTTGAAAGGGCGCACTGCTGGCTCATGGTTAACTTGTTATCCACCAGAACTCCCAGGTCCTTCTCAGCCAGGCTGCTTTCCAGCAGGTCACCTCCTAAACTCTACCTGTGCATGGTGTTATTCCTTCCAAGGTGCAGGACTCTACACTTTCCCATGTTGAACTTCATTAGGTTCCTCTCTGCCCAACTCTCCGTCCTGTTTAGGTCCTGCTGAATGGCTGCACAGCCTTCTGGTGTGTCAGCCACTCCTTCCAGTTTTGTCATCAGCAAACTTGCTGACAGTACACACTGTCCCTTCATCCAGGTCATTGATGAGTATGTTGAACAGGACTGGACACAGTACTGACTGCTAGGGAACTCTACTAGCCACAGGCCTCCAACCAGACTTTTGATCACAACCCTCTGAGCACTCTTGTTCAGACAGTTCTCAATCCACCTCACTGTCCATTCATCTAACCCACACTTCCTGAGCTTACCTATGAGGATGTTATGGGAGACAATGTCAAAAGCCTTGCTGAAGTCAAGGTAGACAACCACTGCTCTTCCCTCATCTACCCAGCCAGTCATGCCATCATAAAAGGCGATCATACTGGTCAAGTCTGATTTGCCCTTTGTGAATCCACTCCCAATAACTGTCCTTTCCTCCACGTGCTTAGAGTTGACATCCAGAATGAGCTGTTCCATCAGCTTTCCAGGGATGGAGGTAAGGCTGACTAGTCTGTAATTTCCTGGGTCCTCAGTCTTTCCCTTTTTGAAGACTAGAGTGACATCAGCTTTTCTCCAGTCCTCAGGTAACTCTCCTGTTCTCATGACCTTTCAAAGATCATGGAGAGTGTCTTAGCAATAACATCTACCAGCTCCCTCAGCACTTGTGAGTGCAACCCATCAGGGCCCTTGTTAAGGTTAATGCCCCAATGGTTAATGCTTTGTTCTGCGTAGCTTTGTGGATACTAAAATTGATGCTGTAAAGTTTATTTTCAGGTGCTTTCTAACCTCTTGCTGACACAGGGGTTTTAATCTGTTTTTAACTTGTTGTGTCAGAGGTGCCAGTTATCCTTTTATCCTATGCTGCTTGGCTTTTATTTTCAGACAGTTCTGAAGTAATGTCCAGTTTAGGATTGACTATGAAGTAAATATTTTTCTGTTTTACTGGTCTGGAAACCTAGCAGGCAAGTCTTTAAGTGGCATGCCTGTTCATTGCTTAAACTCCCAGTCTCGAAGGGTACACAAGTAGCTCTCCTTTTTTCTTGTAAATGACAAGATGGTAACCAAAGTGTGGCTAAAAACCTTGGCTGCCTCATGATCCAGGAAGCCTCAAGCTCTGTTCCTGGTGCAGCTGGAAAGTTGCTCTTGCACCATGGACAGGATGGTTACACCAGAAGCTAATGCATTGGGGTTCCTCGTTGCCGTCTGTTCCAAGGAGTCTTGAGCGAGCTGGGTAAGGGGGATGCAGTGATATAGATCCAAGCCTGTTTTCACTGCTGGTGAAATTTGGTCTGAAAAGGATGTTTTAGTTGGGCTTTTCCCCTTAATCTGCATAAGGTGTTGTGATATGGGGAAATAGCAGCCCACCAACCTGCTATTTGTCAACAGTTAAGGGTGTGTGCAAGATCTGTCCCTTCGATAGTCCAGCTCTGCTCTTGGGTGGTGCAGGCTACCTCCTCCGTATGCCGCTCACTGTATCCTGCTTTTTCTGAGGCTGTTGGCAGAGGCTGGGTACTGGCACTGCTCTGATGGTTGCATTGGGCCCATGTGCACATCAGGGGTTAGGCTGGACTCGCCTCTGTGACACAGAATTGAAAGAACCTGTGTCCTGTTGATACCATTATCAGTATGTCTCTTCATGCTTCTGTTAATGACTGATGTCAGATTAAAGTGTCTGTTACTGCAGAAGCTCAGTGTTGGACTCGTAACCATTGTGTTGTGCCATCATGAAGAGTTTTGCTGTGGTTATGATCATATTGACTGGTCTAGCTCCATCCTGGTTCTTTTTTGTTTTCTTTGATGTAGGAGGTAGGAACAGGATGGAGAAGCTGAAAATTTTGCTGCTTGTCCCATCCAGAAAATGGATGTGACTGGAACAGTAATGACATTTTCCTATCCCTCTTCTGGGGATTAGGCTTGTGCAGGGAAGGGATGAACAGGGACTAATTCATCCTTCTTTCCTTGACTGACTAAAAGAAGAGGTGAGTGAATGGTGTCCTCCAGTAAAGTGTGAATTCAGAAGTCTCATTGTAAAAGTTGCTACCAGAAGGGACAGTTTTGGAGAAAATTACTTTTCTTTAATTTTTAATCTCTTATCATTTGAACAGGAAGACAAAGGGAGTGATGGTAGGACTAGGTAGGGCAGCCTTTGAATGCTGTGCAAGGAAGAGATGGGAGTGTCACAACCTTTGAGTTGTTAACCTTTTGAAGTCGCATGGGGTGGATGTCTCATTACCCTTGCCCCAACGCATGCACATTTTTCCTTGTGACATACCAAGCAAATTGCCTTCTGCCTCAGAGATGGTGAAGGGCTGCTAAACCTGTTTGGCTTCAAGGCAGTCATTCTGGGGATTCTCTGTCTGCATGTGTGAGGGTCAGGAGGCCTGCAGAAGCCACCCTCCTCTTCCTGTGTCTGATGTCTGCTCTGCAGGACCAGTGCTTAAGGCTAAACCCTCTGTGTTGAGTGAAAGGTTTCAGTAAGTACTTAGAAAAATAGTGGTGGTAGAACATCTTTCCAGGGTCAGACAAGGGAGCTGCAGTGCTTCTGGGGAAATCTGCAGCCATGACTGACCAAGCCAGTGACCCCTCACAACAGGCAGGGTGCTTGAGTACAGCATCTGAAGCTTTTATTAGAGAAATTGAATATTAAACTAGGCTTGCGGTTTCATTTTAAGTCTGATACTAAATTCATTCAATTGTCATGTGTTGTTTTTATTTTCCCTATCAGAACAAGCTGGTTTTAGTATAAGTGACTGTCAAAGTGCTGACTTCAGCAGAAAGATACAGTTTACCTGCATCACGTATGCATAGACGCATCTTGGCAGTGATCATGTTTCTTGGCATATAGCATGTCTGTAGCAGGTGACAGTAATACTGAACAAAGCTATGGGCATTTCTGTTGGCTGAGGTTTTTTTGATGTCTTGCTTGGGGTTTTTTTTGTTGTTGTTGTTTTGGGTTTTTTTCCCTTCTACCTGTTGCAAACAGCTATGAGATTGCTAAGACAAGATTGGATGTGGGGCTGGTCAAGGAGAATCCAGAAATTCTGGAAAGAGTGAGAGAACTGCAGTTTTCCAGTGCATGGGAGAAGGTTAAAGCATAAAATATAGAAAATGCAAACTGTCATAGAAAAAAAAAAGTGGAAAAAAAAAAGTAAAAAAAAAAAGCTGAAGGAGTAAAATGTACTGATGAGAATAATCACTGGCCAGTCTCTGCTGTTCTGTCACTGCTGACACACTCGTGACTTGCTGTTTGTGCTTGTCGGTGTTTCTGGTGTGTCTCGGTGATGCCTTTAACGTTACTAAAGCAGGTGCCACAGACACAGGCAAATGAGCTTTCTTCTTATTGTTTCACCAAAGTATATGACTCATTGCTGAAGTGATGGTTCATTTAGTGGAGTGGTTAAACCAAAAGAATGGAAACTGTCAGGGTTTCCAGTGATAACTATTTTCTTTGGATATTTTTTGTGTTATGGACATAGCAAGAAAATGTTTTACTGTGGACATTGCTCTATTAGGAATTGACTGGTAGTCCTAAGTTTGATTTATATAAGCCTCATAATGCAGGTAAGTGCTTAGCGGTGGAAGTTGAGATAGATTTGAACCTATAGAAGATTATTGACTTGATCTTCTAATCTGTCAGACCATTCTTCACTCCTGTTTTCTGTTTGGATGTTGTAGTTTTGAGATGTTTTTGGAAAGGCTACTGGGAAAATGTGCAAACATTCTTCACATAAAAGATGGTTTGTCTTCATGGCTGGGAGGGTTCATTTGGACACTTGCTCTGGATTTTTTTTTGTGGGTTTTTCTTTTTTTTTTTTTTTTCTGTTGTTGTTGTTTGGAAAACTGAAGTTCTTAGAAGTTAGATGGCCTTGGCTTTCTTTGTTCTTTCTTCTGTCTCAGACATCTGTATCGGCTCTCTCACCGAGCTCTTTATCTTACTTGGCTTTTCTGTGGATGCCTGGAGGCCTTGGCTCACATTCTCCAGAGTGTCCACTGGTTCAAGAAGCCATTGCTGCTATCAAATTACCTTGACAGCTGTTGTCCCATTTCATATTTGCCATCCCCTCCCCCTGGCTTCCTTGTGATTTTTGGCAGAAGCTGTGGCTATTGAGCAATAAAACTTGGATCTGAGAATCTTGTTGCTGGTGGGAAAATGAGATGAGAGCATACTAGTTAATGCCTTGCAACTTGACTTCTTGCTGATGTATAATCAGTAGCATCTTTATTTAAAAACAAAACCTACCACTAGCTACTCTGTTTGTGGCTTAAGTGGATGGTTCATTTAGTGTTCATCTGGAGTCGTGCAATAGGTGCCGGTCTCTTGAAGACGCACGCTCTATACCAAGAGTTATATGAGCAGACAAACTCTTGATTTGAGGTCCTTGACAAATGCCTATGCGTAGGGACTGCAAAACAGCTAGGATGCTTGTGTTAATGAAAGTAATCCATAACGGCATAATTGTCTTCCTGTTAATGTTATTGGTGATCCTGCCCCTGCATTACCTGGGATGGAGCTCCTGCAGTACTGTTTAGTAGACATTAAAGGGCATTAAAGATGACTCTATAAAAAGCAGTTGGCCTTGCTTGCATTCCAGCTAACAAAATGAAGGTAGCATTTTGGGGGCTCTTCTTTTGTATATGTCTGGGGATTTCATTGCATTCTTGTAAATGCAACCATAAAACACTCTGACAACTGACAGAAATGGTGATCTCGGGGCCAGCCATCATAAGAGAGCTGCCATTTCTGTAGACCTCTTTTTTTAAGATGTTTTGTTTTTCCTTTGTCAGTTGTTTGAAAAGTTGGCTGATGCATGGCATGCTTTAATCTCTACTGATCATTATTTTTGTCCCTGTTGGAGCATGTCAGCAACTAAATTTTGTGTAACATGCTGGAAAAATTAGGCAGGAAGGAAGGAGCAGATCTTAATTGGAAAGATGACTGACATAAAATAATTAATGCATCCAGAACACTCAGTTCTGAGGAACACATATAGGAAAAGCATGTAAAAAATTATTTTGCTTGCAAAGTGTGTGATTTAGTAGCTGATAACATCAGTGTGAAATGTAAAGCTTGTAAAAGTCTGGATCAGACCAGCCTTAATGCACGTTTTACAGCTCCTAAATTACTGTGCCAAAGGGGGAAGATCCGACTCCTACTGAAACACATGCTGTGAGTTTTGTGTGTGTCTGCAGAGATGGGCCTTTAGAGCAGTTGGTGAATAGTTCTGGTGTGTGTGGAGTGGGATCCTGACTTCAGTCAGTAGGTGAAAATTTGAGGGCTGCCTCCTTGGGGCTCCATCCTGGTAGGAGCTGGGGAACTGTGGCATGTTATGTGTTCTGAGGTGCTGTGGAGTCCTCCTGGGTTGTGCTGAAGAAGAGCTGGGGATGTAAGTGTGACCAGCTGTGAAGTCAAGGAGCGAAAGCTCAGAAGATGACCTCTGACTTCAGAAAATCATAATTGCATCAACATTAACCCCTGGAAAATAAGCAGAAGTAAAACAGAGAATGGATTACATATAGGTGAAAAAGGCATGAAGCATCCCACCCCTAGCTGTAACGTTTGTGTTGCAGGGTGGGATGGGCAGGTTTTTCTGTTGATATGTGGGGAAATAACTTTAACTGACTTTTCTTTCACCCCAAAGGAAAAGAAAAAAAACACTCACAGGGCCTCTGTTTGGTGTACAACTTGATTAAAGCTTTGCCACTTGTTTTCTCCCTGCCTCCCCCCCAAAAAAAAAAGATTATTCCACCTGCCCTGCATCTCTTGCTATTCTGGCATGTAACGTGGGTTTAAACAAGGTTCTACTTGGTCCGGTCTCTCCATGGAGATCACAGAAAACGCTGGAAGGCTTGAGCTTCCTGCGATCCCTGGCATGTCTTCCGTTACGCAGCTATGGTTTTTGTAGCAGTAGGGGACTTGTTAGTTTTCCAACTGCAGTTCCCAGCAAACGTGTCGGCTCTGTGGTGTAGACTCATGCATGTTCGGTGTTAAAATACTTCTATAGCTGTCAGGCATCTTGCATTTCAAATATGGGTGGAGAAACAAGTGTTGGCCTTTAAGGCAGGGGTTTCAAAGCTTTCTGATATCAAAGGCCGTGTTGACAACTTGGCAAACGCTCGTGGGCCTGAGTGTGTTAGATCTTTAGGATAGGAGCTGACTTGCTGCAGGCGTTGGGAAGGATGTTTTGCATTGTTTAAATGTATTGTCAGGTGTGTTATGTCCTTTTTCTGCAATGTGGCTGCTGAAACGTCTCCTCCTTTCGCACTACACTTGACTCGCTTTTCCCGTCAGCCAGAGCAGGGGTTAGCTGGCTGTTACAGTCCACTCTGGCTTGAGTCTTGCTGCCTAGCTTCTTCTGCTTAAACCTGCTGCCCTGGGGAATCCCAGCTTCTGAGCCCTGTGCTGCAGCAGCTTGTGCTGGGGCTGCGGAGGGAGGAAGGGAGCTTTGTGGAGCATGGTAAGCTCAGCTGGCAGGTTATAGGGTGGGAGGAAGCATCTCCTTGGACGTCCTTTGTATCCCTCTCCTGGGTGTGGGAAGCAGCGAAGGTTCTGCAAACTCAGGAAAGCAGCCGGTTCTGGCAGGGCAGAGCTTGTCTATCCTGGTCAAGGTCTCCGAGGTCTTACCAGGTTACTTGCTTGTTGACTGTTTGAAATACCAGCATGTGTCGCTTCCGCTCTGCTCTTGCACTTTGCAGCCTTGCTGAGCTGCCACTCTGCTGTCTTGCACTGGGTGCATTAGCTTGGTTGCTTTGCTGTGGTATTTGGGCATCTTTGGGTGGTAGACAAACATCTTACTAGTACTTAAAGAGCTACGCTTACATCTATAAGAAGGGTTATTTTAATTTCCTATGTGAGGCAAGTGAAGCACAGAGGTCAGTGATGACAACAGAGCGCAGAGGTGTAAATCAAATACCCACAGATGTACCAAAACTTTTCTTAAAGTCAGCCCTGCTGCAGCCAGTGTAGGTATGACAGTGTGCAGTGCAACCAGGATGGTGGCTTGGGTCCTGGCCTGGATTACGGACAGAGCTTGTGGCTCCCATGGAGTTCTGCCTGCACCGCTGGCTTGCTTGCTGGAAGGAGCAAAGCTGGCATGGATGTTTCAGCTTTTAAATGCAGTCACAGGTTTTGGTCTGAGGTGGAAGAGTACTTTAAGAGCTACACTGTTTTTCATGAAAGACAAAAAAACCCGATTCTGTAGCAGTATGGAGGAGACACCAGTTCTCCTAACTTCTGGTCATGTGCTTTCACCACAAAGACCCTGTTTCTTTTATTTAACTGAAGAATTCCATTAGATCAAAAGCTAGTTAAGGAAAATAGAGCCCCATGTGGTCCTCTGTGGTTACTTAGGCAAGTGCTATTTTTAGGAATCCCAGTTGAGTAAGCCCTGGCTCTTACTGCTGTTAAAATCCATGGAAGCAAAATTAAAACTTCTGCCTTCATCTCAACTGCATGTAGGCTACTTGACTCTTGCTGTCTGGGTTTTTTCTCACTTGTGCCTCCCCCAGCTCATTCCCTGCCTTGCAGGGATTTTTGCCTTTCCAAGTGAGAATTAATCTGGTCCTTGGGCATGTGAGATTTGGAATATGGCAGGTAGGAAGTAACTAGTTGTTCCCGTTCTGCACCTCTGAGGATCATTATCAGAGTTGTTAATGAGCTCTTGCCCTCCAGTCCTACTGTTCTGCCCAAATCTGCTCAACTGCCTCTTCTCACTTTAGGTTCTGTGGGCCAGTTTCACTGATCTGTAGAAGATGGTCCTTGCCTGCCACACCCCCTACCAAAAGCAGGGAGCCCAGGTTTGCAAAATGTGACTTGTTTGCAGCTCACTCTTCCTGGTGCTGCTGAACAATTGTCAGGACAATTTGGAAGCTTTATGGCTTCCATTCTTTGAAAAATGTGGAATAGATAACGCTTAGCTGCCCTTCATATGGACTGGGCATCAAAGACAGTGTCAGTATGCGAACTGCTAGAAAGATCAACTGTACAAAGCTATAGGACTGGGAGACTGGAATTTTCGTCATAAAATATTGATGGCTTTCTTTGTGGAAAAGGAAATTGAGATAATGTCTTGTTATTGCGGAGTCTCCTTGATGCAGTAACTAAAGAACAGGCCACTGCCAAGCCACAGAATGGAATCTAAAGGATGTAATGTCCCATGGTGACAACCACGGAACTGACTGGCAAGATGTGACATCAAAGCATAACGTTTCTTGCTTGTATCTTTGTAACTGGAGGAGAAAATGCGTGTTGAGATGGTTTCAGTCTGTCAAACTAGTTCTTGAAATGTGTCCCCTCACCCACTTCCTGGGTGGCACTGCAGTGAGTGACTTTGCTCGCTAGCCTGCAGCTCAGCTTTTTCTGCTTTGGGTTTTCTGGGTGTTTCTTTTATTTTATTTCCTAAAAATGGTGTTTCCTACTGTATTTTTCCAGTGATTAAAAAAAATTATTCTTCAATATCCCAAAACTATATTCGCATATTAGCCTTGGGTGTGGTTTTCACTTTAAAGTCCTATTGGGACATAAAATGGTCTAGGTATGACTTGTAGGGCGATTTACTTTTAAGATCAATCCTGTTTTTTAAGGAAGATGTTTTGCAAGAGATAAGCAAGAACTTCATTTTCAGAACAGACCCCAGTGATGTTTTTGTTTTCTTCTGGCAGAATTTTTTTTGGAAGAAACAGATGTGGAGTATTGCCATATTGTTTCGTAGTGTTCAAAGTAGAATGCAAAAGGTGACTGAATCTTAGAATCATAGAATCGTCTGGTTGGAAGAGACCTTTAAGATCATCAAGTCCAACCATTCACCCTGCACTGCCAGGGTCCCTAAACCATGTCCCTCAGCACCACATCCACACAGGTTTTAAACACTTCCAGGGATGGGGACTCCACAACCTCCCTGGGCAGCCCATTCCAATGCTTAACTACCCTCTCTGTAAAGAAATTTTTCCTGATATCTAACCTAAATTTCCCTTGGCGCAACTTGAAGCCATTCCTCCTCGTCCTGTCATTTTTAATTTGGGAGAAGAGGTCGACCCCCACCTCCCTACAACGTCCCTTCAGGTATTTGTAGAGAGCAATAAGGTCCCCCCTGAGCCTCCTCTTCTCCAAACTGAACAATCCCAGCTCCTCAGCCTCTCATAGGAGAAATTCTCCAGACCCTTCACCAGCTGCGTTGCCCGTCTCTGAACTCTGAATACAGAGCATGATCCTGTGTTCCCCTCTAAGGGAAGGGAGTGACTATGTTGCTTTTGAAAGTCATGGGGGGGGTGGTGGTGAGAAAGCCTGCAGAAGGGCACTGTAAGAAGATGGCAAAGACCACTTCAGCAGCCACCTATTGGGTAAAGAACCTGTAGCTCTTAATTCCCCAGTAGAGGAAATAGTGAATATTAAGCAGAGGAGACTGTGTTGAGAATTACAGCATTCAAAAAAAAAAAAGAGGGGGGGAGGGGTGAGAAAAAAAAAAAAAGAAAGAAAGAAAAAAGGTGGCTTGGCTTTAATTCTTCTATTAGCTGAGCTTCATGGAGGGGAAGCTGACTCACACCAACCTGTGCTACAGGCTGCTTTGGGTAGAGCAATCAGAAAACTGTGTCACTTCAGCCCAAGAGAGCTGTAGGAACAGAAGTGTGGTAATACACTAAAATTATATCAAAGGCTCTGGGAGGTTTTAATGAGATCAGCCACATACTTTTTTTTTTTTTATGGTTAGGAGCAGAAGTAATTGAATAATGTCATGGAAATATTCTGGAATGAGGAGATGTGCAATATATTGGAGCCGCTTCTGAGAGCGGTTGGGCCCCGTCTCCCTCTGCCAGGCTGCTGTCCCAGCTCACCCGCTGCTCCCAGGGCAGTTGGTGGCTCAGGTTTTTCTCTGCAGATAGCTGGGTACTGCATAGGGTAGGACTGCTAGTCATTTCACAGCATAACATATTTAAGGGTGCTCCATAGTACAGGGGAATTGGTACTTTCTTTGTAGCCCGCAGAAGGTGTTGGGGACCAGCTCCTGCTCGGTGTTCTCTTCTGCCTTCCTTCCTCCCACTCGGCTCCTTCCAGCTGTCAGCAGAGCTCTGGGCCTCTTCATACACACGTGCCCGTGGCATGTTCAGGGTGCTGCAGGAGGGTTGTTGCTGAGCTGAGGGTGTAGGGTAGTATGTGCCTGTGTTAGCAAACAGTTCATCACAGTTGGGTTTGAGAAGGTTTTTGCGTATTCCTTTCAATTTGTGTGCTCTCGTGGGGCCACATATGCCTTTGCTAGCACTGCACACACTGTGCATTTGTGCGAGCGGGAGCCTATGTATTTTCCTCAGGCTTTGCTGAAGGAAAGAGATCTTTTGAAAAGGGCATGCATTTGTTTTATTCAGCTTGCCTAAAATGAAGGGATATGTTATCTGCTGGTCAGATCTGCAGGGGTGCTGCGTGTGTGGCTGTGATAGAGGTGAAGGTATCTGACCGGGCAGTCGGTATGCTGCAACTGTTAAATTACTTGACGGCTTGTGCTGATTATTTTTTGTACCACGTTTCAGTGGCAGTGAAGGCTTGGGCACTGGAGCTTGGGCATTGGTGAAATGCATCAGCTCCTGGTGGACTGCATGGTGGATATGTCCCAGAAGGAGCAGGGAAGCCATGGACTGAATCAGCAATGAATGCATTTGGCAATAGGCTTGTACCTCCCAAATTAGTATTGAGAAAGCGGTGGCTTCTGGAGATGTAGAAGTTAGGCTGGAGCAGTGTTGTCTGTTCCCGTTTGTAAGCAAGATGAGAGATAAGAGAGACATTTCAAAGTGGGAACCAGTTCTCCTTTCCAGGTGACTCAGCCAGGAACTGTTCAGCAAGATTATTTCTTAAGAAGAATTTCTTAAGGTCCCATTTGTAGGGGGGAAAAAAAAAAAATCAGTACTTTCTCTAACGTCTTATTATTGTCAGTCTGCTGATTTTTAGACTCAACTTCTATGGTACTTGAAAAACCAAGTGTCTTTATGTACTTATTAATAGCTAACAACATTCTCTGAAAATTTACTTGGTTTTCCTGCCTCAATCTCAATCTATTGCCTTCAGACGCATAGCATCTGCTATTCTAATGTTGTGTGCATTTTCTTCAGATGGAATTATAATTGGAAATTCAGCGGGGGGGGGGGGGGGAGGAGATTTCTGTGCAGTGAAGAACCCTTCTATAAATGAATAGAGAAGTTGCACTTGAGAGTCCTTAGGAACTTTGGTTGTTTAGATGCCAAGAAGGTGTGTGTATTTTAATATAGGAGGACAGAGGTCAGCACAGCCTTTCATTGTTTAAACAGCCAAAGAGAATGCAAAAACTTATCTTCAGCCTTTCTTAAGTCAAAGGAGAAAGTCTAAATCTTTTTGTTTCTCCTTCCTCCTTTTTTTGATAAGTTTGACCTTGAATAGGTGAATTGTAAAAGCCATGCAAAGAAATAACTATCTCTTAAACTGTCTGTTTGTGGAACAGTGCTATTCTTTCAACAGATAAATAGCTTGGAAAATTAAGTTAACCAGATATTAAAAATCCATTCCATGATTGAAACTGGCAAACAGTTGGGAATCCTTTATGCTCGTGAAGGTGGTATCAATAAAAGTCTCCACTTTAAGAAGAACTGTTTCTCACACAATTGATTAACTTTTGGTGAAACTACCTAGACTTAATGCTGCAAAGCTTTTTGACTTGTGAACATCTTGCAAAGTGTGGGGACTGGCATTGAGGGGACAAGGCCGCTTAGAGCCTCTACAGTCTGCATTTCGGTTCTGATCTCTAAATTGCTCTGTGGTCCTGGGCTTCTAGTCATCCTGCCAACAAATTTTATTGCAGAGTTTGACTTCCCTAGGAGTAATCTTGTGTGCGTGAAAGGTGAAGGCACAGCCTAGGCTCTTCTCAGCATGGCCAGAGCGTGTTCTGAGGGATGGGCTCTGGGAGGAGAGGGATGGGGATGTCCTGTCCTTGCAGTGTAACCTTGATTGTCTGCATCCTCCATAAGCTTATAAGAGAAAACTTGTAACTTAAGGTTCAGTCAACTTCAAGCCCTCAGTGGACTTAGTTGTTTGTGTCTGACACTGTTACTTTCCTTTCTTTGTGCATATGGCATGTTAGGAAGGCATGAGACAATTCCCTGATCTGTTATACCCGTGCAGGAAGCAATACCTGACGTTGCCTCTGCTATGCTCTGAATTGTACTCTGATGGGTCTCACTAAAGTGCACCTCTGTACTGCCAAGGGGAGCACCCATGATACCTGTCTGCTGCCTGTGATAAAGCACTTGCATTGGTGTAAAAAGAATAAACAATAGATATTCTGCCAGAGGAGGAGTAAAGATGGAGAGGGAAGAAGTTCTCTGAAATGTTACTTGGCTCCAAATACACAGAATCTTTAGGTACCTGATTCACATTGACTTCCAAGGGAGCAATGCATCCTAAAGTGGGTTTGCTACTAAGATAGATTTGTGGAGGGGTGTTAGCCCAGGTCGTGGCCATGTACATAGCCACAGAAGAGAATTCTCTTTGAGAACTGGATTGTCCTTATTTTGTCCTCTTCAAAAGCACATGCTGTTAGACATCATAGTCTGACCCCTTAACATTACTTTAATCTGCCTTACATCAGGGAGTAGAGGTTTTTGATTTCCAAAATACTTTAATTCCCTTCTATATTGTCCTTTCATGTCTTAAATTGAACACTTAATCATATGACTATCAAAAACTGAGTCTTCAGGCCCTTTAAAGTAGAGCATGAAGGTTTTCTTCATGCTGAAAATGCGGCATTACACTTTGATAGAGGATAATAAAATGTGACTGCCTGAGATGAGCAGTTGCTTCATCATGCATGACAGAGCAAATCAACTTTCCTCCCATTGCTTTTCCTCTTGGGAGATAACATGCCAAAATGGTCAGTACACTGTAATATGAAGGTTCAGGATTAGACAAATTGTGCACTGAGGTTACTGGGGTTGGGGTTTTTTTTGGGTTGGTGTTTTGTCTTGTTTGGTTTTGTGTGTGTGTGTTTGTTTGTTTTGTAGTTGGGGGGGGGGGGGGGGGGGGGAGTGATTTGTTTGTTTGTTTTTCCCCTGCAATAATGTCTTAAGCTATTTTGCCTTTGGAATTCCTAACAAAGGATTTCAGGTGTCCTAAAAATAAGTTGTAAGTTTACTACTTCAGTAAAAGATTTCCAGGTTTGGGGGTTTTTTTCCCTTCTGTCATCCCAGATGCTTTTTTGAATTTGGCAAGCAAGTAAGTAATGTGGCTGTCTTCAAAGGCTTAAGATGCTTGTGCAGAAGGTTTGGCTCAGCTATGTATGTTCTGTTCATAGAGAATCTCTTCTAGAAAACACAAGTATTTCCTTTGTTTTCTAACATTAACTGTACAGGATTATACTGTTAGATGAATTATTAAAACTGTTGTCGTGAGCTGGCAAAATATAGTGTCCCTCAAGGAGAGGGAAATGAGATACAAATCACTTTAATCTGTCAAATTTTGTGCTGTGGAAAGAGTAATGTAATCTAGCAAGAGTTGTTGTGAACTGTAAACAGAAGTAATAAGAGTGCGGAAGCAATCGGTGCACGTTTAAGAAACCAGGGAACATACTGAGCACTGCAAATTTCTAGGTCTATGGAGAGCAGGGTTTTGATGCTTTTTGGTTGTCTTTGGTAGTCCAACATAGCAGTAAAGGTACTAGGTTTTCAGGAAGTGTATCGTACTTGGAAGACTCTGTAAGGGGTTGGTTTAGACAATCAGGAGAGCATCTGAAAAATATGAGCCGTGGTACTAGAAGGGACTTAACTGAAATCTGAGAAAGTAACTTTGCTAGTGGCACCTACCAGTGTAACTCTGTTAGGATTTTTTTGGTGTTGTTGGTTTGGTTTTGGTTTGGTTTTGTTTTTCTGGTGGTGTTCTTGTCATTGTTGGTTTGGTTTTTTTTGTTTGTGTTCTGGTTTGTTTGGTTTTCCTTCGTTGACAAAATAGCCCTGCTACTGCTGTTTAAAAAGGATAAAATGAGAAATCCTCCTCACAAAAAAACTTCTTGCTTTACCTGTGGTAGACAACAGTTTGACTGCAGCACAAAGATACAGAAATGTCCTGAAGTTCTCAGAAAAAAAAAACATGCTCAAGAATATTGTTGCATAAAACTTTGGCTTATGAGAAGGTAGGCGCTAAAAGCAGAGAGTTTGAGTAACTGTTATGTAACTAAATTAAAGTTCCTAATTACCAGTAACTTCGGTAATGGCCAGAATGCCACTGTTTACGCCTGCAGATGTCTGATTTGTAATACTGAAATGACAATAAAGCATGTCACAGATGTTGGTACCTTAAAGGTACATTTAAGGCATTGTCTTGGGTTTCTCTAGAAGGCGCTTAGCACAGCACAGATGATTTATGAAACTGAAAATGGTGTATAGGAAATGATGGATAAAGGCTTCTTTTTCGATGGGTCAAACAATCATTCCTGGCTTTGATGTACACATGAAACCAGGTCTTCAGCTGAAAGCAGACCCAGTAGTGAGCTGCACACACAAAACAGACTTGTGATTAAGCTACATAACCTGTGCTGGCTCTCTGGACCTGGTAGTCTACAGGATGCTGCTGATTCTCAAATGAAGCTCAGTATCAAAGAAGGCTAGGAGATGCTGTGAAGGCTTCAACCTGAATGATGTATGCTTCACCAAGAAGTTAAAAACCAACTGGACTTCAGGACTAGAATCTGTTGTGTTACAAGATGCTCTGCATTGTTATATAATCAGACCTACTGGAAAGGTATAAAGAGAATCATGCACAAGGCAGAATTTGAATTGTGTTAGTAAGAATCTATCTCTTCTAGACTGTCTTGTTGGTCTCTAGATAGTAGGCTTGCTAAATATATTAAGTGACAACATTTCAGCTGATAGTCACAGAACTTTCTTCCTAGGCTGAGGGAAGGAGGCAGGCATCACCTCATGTGATGCTAAAAGAATGTGACATCTATTTAGTGATCTGTTTTTGTGGTCGAAAGAGAAACAGCCGCTGATGCAGCAAAGGAAAAGCTCTGCTACCTCCACCAAATTGAAAACTTAAGACATCAGTCAAGTTATTTGGTTCAACATAAAGCCTGTTTAAGAGAGCTCCCATTTTCCCAGATTATTGCCCAATGTCTGTTTTGCGGCATCTGAAGCCAGCGTAACTGCTGAAATGGGCTGTGGACTCATTAGTCCAAGAGCAGAAGACAATGTGCACAATTGTGTATTGTCTGTGTTAGGTTGATGGTGTTCTGGCCTGCTTTGGTGGCCCCTGGTCCTTCTAATCTGGTTGGAAGACCCCTGCTGGAAAGAGATCCTACTGTGACTCTCAGTACCCTGTCTGTTCAGTTAGTTTATTAAAGTTAATTTTTTATATGTTGCCTTCACCAGAGGGAGACCAACACAGCATGAAGATAAAAGCTGCTCTCCATCTGTTTTTATCTGTAGTCGTTAATTAGAAACTGTTGAAAGTTACAACTTTGGTTCAAGGCTGACTGATTCTTCTTCATAGTTCAGGCATCCTGAATATAGAAACGCTGCTGCTGTGTAGCCAAGTAGAGCGCACAGCTGGAACTGAGATAGCTGGGTGTGCTCGCATTGTGATGGAGAATTTGTACAAATTATTTAGATGCTGTGTCTCTGGTTGCTTGTGGACAGAGGTTCTTGCAGGGATTTTGAGAGTTCATGTATTTGCATGCCTTAATCCTCCCAATAGCTGGGATTGTAACTGTGTGTTAAGAACCTTGGGTTTCCTAAGTGACTTACACAATTTGTTACAAGTGACATTTTCTAAATAGAAATAACTTTAAATCCTGATAGTGTGGAGGAGATTAATACATCACTGTAGTTGGTTTATTTTAGGTCTTACTGAGGTATGTCGATAAGACTTCTTGGCCTTTCTGGAGTATAAGAAAGGAATTTATTCTGTGTCTTTCTTTACTGGTATGCCTCTTCTGAGTACAGTAGCCAGGTCTACCATGTGTGTCTCCATAGACCAGTCATGATGGAGATAATTCCATTGCATGCTCTCTAATTACAGTGATGCATTCAATATTTTCCATCCCTATGTAGCCCCATAGGAGGGGAAGGTAGACAGTCCATCTGGAGGATAAAGAAGACTCAGGTTTGGTAGTTGGATGTGGCATGATGTTCCTCTATGGTGAGCTTCCTTTCAGCCCTGACTTCTCTCTCACCATCTGTCTTCTATCTTTGCACTCTGGATTTAGTTGATAAAAAGAATTTGCAGTGGAATGAGGCAGAAATGTGGAATTGCCTTCAGCAACCTCATCAATGCCACTGAATTTGTGAGCTGTGTTCCCATCCTGCAGTCTCTCTGGTCTGCAGAGGTGTTTTCCTGTTTCTTCAGGTGTTTACCACCGTATCTCTAGACTTCTCAGAAATTGTGCTTTTTACTATTGGGTATCAGAATTCTTCTGGAAAAGGTAGATTGGGAGAGATCAGGGGATATCCTATGAGGATGCAGACACTATCTAGTTTGATAAGCCATTATCTAACATAGACAGAACCTCTTGTCCTGGGGAGCCCCTCTGTTTTTCCAGGTTATAGGATGGGTGCAGCTACTGAAAATGTGTGTTTTAAAGATAAATACCTAGACCTGATACTTGGATAGGTTATGTATTGGTTCTATTTCAGTCCATTCAGAGTTACTCTCAACCTTGTGCTTTTTCCAGTGCTAGTACCTAAGGTACTTTATAGTGATCTCTCACTTTAAATTCCTTGTGTCTATGAAAAACATAAAAGCAAAGCCAGGAATTATCTGGTTTCTTTAAACTGAGGCTAATCCCCCAACAACAAAACCATTAATCAGAGTAATCATGATCTTGCTGCTGCTTCTTGACCAGGCTATAAGCAGCTACTCCTCTGTGTTGCAGTAGCATACCACCAGCACAGCGCTCGGCAGCTCTCGGACACCCTGTCACGATGCCTGTGTGACCTCCACCTGTCAAGTGATGCATGGATTGTCAAATGGGAGAAGTGTTTAAATGTGTTCAGGTATCTTTTGAGAGAGATGGGTGTCTGGTAGTGCCAGGTTCCATGTAGCTGCCTAGGATTGCCAAAGCAGCGTTTGTGTTCGTGGCTTGCAGTGCCTTACTAGCACAAACATCGCAGTTTTGAGAAGGTCAAGGAAGATATATAAGGAAAGTTCATACATGCCCAGCTATTCTTTTCTACATAGCTTAAGTGTCTGGTAATGCTGTTGTAGATTGTAGTGCCAAAATGATTACAGTGTTTAACCTAGGAGATCTAATCCACTGCCATTCACAAGTCTCACAAACTCTGTCAGAAGTTGAGTGTAATTAGTCCAGTTGGGCAATTTGTACTAGAAGAGTTTGAGTCAGAGGGGAGTTCCTCAAGATGTCTGAAAGTGTCTCTGCTTATGTTTCCTCTGTTTTTTTAGGCAGCATTAAGAGACTCATGAAATAAGATTCTCATCTAATTCACTTCTCTGCCTCTTTCTAAGACTAGATACGAAGGGAACACAGAAACTGGCCCAGTATCTCCACCTTTGTTGTGTAGCTGTGCTGGTACTTTTAAAAGCATGTGTTAGGCTTTTGTTTACTTTAATGGCCATTCAAGCCATGCTTTCTAAGGGCTGCCAGTGTCCAGTGTGGTAACTGGTGCTCTCAGACATCCCATGTCTGCCCTCTGCTGCTCCTCTTAGTGCAGAGATGTAGCCTGTGGGGACCACATCCTGCAGAAGCACTTGCTGGTTCAGGCAGAAATTCACTCATTTGTTGTCCTTCAAGATACTTTCATAAAGGTGCACTGCTGGGTAAGCAAAAGATTTTTTTTTTATGAATAGACATATATCCAGTAAGCACTCAAAGCCACAATGCAGCAGAAACTGTGCTGTGGCAAACAACCCTGAAGGTCAAGGATGTCCTTCAGGTGGACACATTCCCAGCTCAAAGCCTGCAGATCCAGCAGTGAGTTCAGTGGGTTGCCATAATGTGGCAGGAACATTAAGGACAAAACCCAAACAAAACTTTTCTTGGGCTAGTATAGAAAAGCAACGTGATTTAAGGTGACACGAAAAAACTTGCCTTTACTTTAGTCTGTGCTGTTATTTTATCTGTATGGCTCAGGAGTGCAGAGGACTATAGAGGATTAGAGAACCTGTACACCAAATGGTTACTGCTTGTGTTGCTGAAGAGGAACTAAATCCCTCCAGGGTTGCTGGGCCAAGTAGCAACACTGTGAGGAGAGTGTCCTCTTTATTATTTCATGTGGGTGGCAAGCATAAGTTTAGCTGACCTTCCAGGGTGGATGGGAGATATCATCTCATGTATCATTTTGGGGTTTTGAGTTGAGAACCCTGTGGGAACTGGGGCTTGTTACACCAGAGAAAGACAAGTGGGAAGCCTCATTTGATGCCATTGATGTTACTTAGAGGGCAGGGTCCATTGCTTGGCAGGAAGCAAGTGTTTGACCTTTCACAAAACTATGGTCTTCATGCTGGTGGTCATTAATTCCATTCCTTTTAAGGCAGTAGCGAGATTATCTTGGTGTCTGAACCTTCCTTGGCTGCTGCTGGATAGCACTGACCTGGGTGTAGTCTGGAGCCTGTTTGTCTATATGTAACTATCTTCTCTGTTCGTGGAGATCCTGTGTGTATTGTTTGTTCTTGTCAGCCGTCTCTAGTTGTCAGGCTGTGTTGGCACACCTTTCCTCTCCACTGTGGAGAGATGTAAGCGGCTCTGGATTTGCATAGTTTCAGTCTTCTATTTGGTGATCCTCACAGTCTAGTCTTGAGTACCTCTTCTTAGACTGCCTGATGCCTTTGCCTTTCTACCAGAAATTGAAAGAGGTGCATAAACGAGACCTCTCTTGAAGTACTGCCTCTTCTTTATTTGGAACGGATATGGTCTAAAAGTTATTCCTCTTACGCTCTGTTGAAAGGTTCTTCTGTGTTAGATGTATTGTATTCCTTGGTTTACTTGGCTAGCTGGCCATCTAGGGATGCTTAACTGAAATTACCCTGTGGAGTGTGTTTCTCCTGTCCTGTATTGGAACGAGGAAGTTTGGAGTCTTATTTGGAAAGAGATCAAGCAAGTCATACATGTAGAGAAGATGGAAGTTGGTTTAAAGCCTGTTGTCAGGGGTGACCTTTTTATCTTTTCCGCTGAGCAATTGGTGTTTCCCAGCAGCAGTCCCTTCACATGGTCCCTTGTCCCCACAGCTTGTGGGTCCGATCAAAATAGTAGCAGGTCAAGCCTGAGGATTTTGGTTGGCAGAGGTGACAAAAACTGGAATCAAGTCAGGCCTGTTTTGTTTAAAGTACATGCAGCAGTGCATTGACATGGCTGTGGCACTGCAGTGTCTGTTGCTTAGAGGGCGGTATCCTTCTGCTTTTTTCCTATTTGCAAGACTGTCTCTTGGTATTTGGAATTTGTCCAGAGCTTCAGGTTATTGTGTTCTGTGTATAATTCTGTGATAAGGATACCAGTTAACACTGCTTCCCCAAGAAACTGACCTTTGCAGGGTCTAAGTGAGGGTGAAAGTGCATTTGGCATGTTTGCATCCTGGACAGTGCAAATAGTTTCTGATATGACAACCGAGTAGCAAAGTGAAGGCGTAGAGCACAGCTTGCCTCTTTCACAGCAATTGATGCTTGTATGAAGTGTTTAGAAATTACTTAGGACTTGAGTGAAAAAGCTGATGTGGAAAAAGCCACTTGCCCCTCTGATGGCAAATACTTGGAATCCTGTTCCTCTGAGGCAACTGTTCTCTGGCTGGTCACTGCTAGAAACTGTTTGGTGGTTATAAAATGGTGTAACATTGTAGGTGCCCTGGTTACAGTTAGGAAGAAGCACACTTATTAAATTGTTATTGTGATAGAAAGCAAGCATCTTGGCAATCTGCTTTGCGAGTACAGACCTTGCTGACCCAACTGTCCTTATTTTCCAAGTTCAAAGCTGATAACGTAGATGCTGACTCTGAGTTCCACAGAGATGACTCAGACATGATGTCTATAAATCATCAGATAAAACTGATGTATAGTGGCTATAAATAAACACAAATATATTCCACTTGAAACAGAGGAATTCAGAGATGGAATCCAATTGCTTGTCTTGGAGCTTTGCCAATATCCTAGGTAAGCCTAATTAGAAATATTAATAAATATTGCAGGCATAAATTCACCTTTAATCCTGGGTACAGGAAGGAATATTGGGGGGAGGGGGAAGGCAAGTTGCAGGAGCTTGTGGATTACTTGGAAGACATCTGCTTTTTGGGGAGCTGGAAAATTGCTACGAGAATATACAGCTTCTGTGCTGTAAACTGCATGCACTGATTTGGTGATGAAGGTAAGCACTGAATTTAGGGCAGGGTAGGAGGGGGACCACCATATGCTCAGGGGTTTTCATGGAATTGCATGTGCAAATAATCAGCCCATCCGTGGAAATGATGGGGTTTAATCTTGCTCCCAGACTTGCACAGCCAGTCAGACCTCCCATAGGAACAAAGCTGGTGCTCTTGCTCTGCAGGCTTTTTCATCATCTTCAACTAAAGGTGTCTGAAGTATCTTTCTGCTCTAGATTTTGTAGTCAATAAATAATCTTGTAATCCTTAAAATAGTGTGAAGTAGTAACTCACCTTTTTGGGGGGGAGGGGGAGAAAGTATAGCATGTAACTTATGTCTTAATTTTTGGTGGGGGGTGTTCAAATCAGGCCTCTGCCAAGCAGTGTTCAAAATTTTTTCTTGCCAAATATACTGAACTCCATAGGCAAACTTTAAGTAGCTCATAAACCACTAACTTTTCCTATTATAAGATATATCGTACTAGTGAAGCTAAGCTGAGGAAAAAACCCAAACTCTAACTCAAATTGAATGTACGTAAGAATAATGAGGGATTTTGGTTGATTTATCTTACCTGCATTGAGCTGCACAAGAACAATATCAAACCCTTAGCACTGTTACCAATTTGTCAGACTATTGATCATCTACTTTACGTAATTTCCTACAAGCAGAGCAAGAATTGACTGCAAGGTCACTAAAAAGCAAAGCAGTTTATTTAAGTAATGACTTCTGGATAGTATCAATGATGTTAAGGAATGAGTTCATGTAATAATTACACTAGAGTTCAGAATGGAAAAGATCTGGCAGTCAGCTCTGCAGGTTAAGGATGCATCTCCTTAACTTACCGCTTGACTATTGATAAGGGATGAGCAGGGAAAACTGACCCTCTTTAACTATTTATTCCATCTCTTTATCCTGTAAGATTTCTTTGTGACTTCACTCTGGCCTTGTTGCCCAGTGAAATGCTGCCTGCAAATTTGTATTGAGTAGGAAGGTGGGGGAGGGTGAAAGCTTCTATACTTCCCTTGTTTTATGTTCTCCAAAAGATGTAATGGCTTTTCTCCAGCAGCTCTTCCAAATTGCTCTGATGCTTCAGTGGGAAGGCCAGTACTTAGGAGGGGACAAGTGCTGAATAATATGCTAAGACTTGCATCTATTTGCAACACTTCAGAATAAGGGAAGTTTCTCTCTCAGTTTTAGGCTCTTTCGAACCACTTGGAGGAAGTTAGGTC
This sequence comes from Todiramphus chloris collaris, assembly GCA_025345505.1. Classification (NCBI taxonomy): domain Eukaryota; kingdom Metazoa; phylum Chordata; class Aves; order Coraciiformes; family Alcedinidae; genus Todiramphus; species Todiramphus chloris. The sequence goes on from JANVCC010000077.1 coordinate 1,915,101, forward strand.
AGTCATGCACATGTGTTCATGTTTAGGACTTGTCTGGGGTCATATTCTGGTAGGACAACTTGCAAATTAACTCTGCTTTGGTATCTGACATCAAATAAGAAAGCATATTTCATGCCTTTTTGGACACAAGTCCAGCAGATCCCCTCACCATCTTTTCCAAGGGGGATGAAAGTCTGCTGTGACAGAAGCATGCCGCATAGCCAAGCAGCTGTATCTCTAGCAGTGGGGATACTGGCTGGTTTCTTTGGCCTCTCCTGCTTAAGAGCTTGGAGGTGATCTGTTTGAGTTGAAGGCAACATCAATACATATTATAAGACTGTGCACAAGAGAAAGGAGGTGGTGAAACTCCACTCTGATGCTTCTGGACTGGTATAAATTCCAACAGATGGATTGTAAATGCAAGTGGTGTGGGAGCTGTGTCAAAATGCTCTGTTGCCTTCTGCTGCGGACGTCCTCATTTGTTGAAAAGGGGTTGTTTATGAAATTCTTGTGACTTCTTTTTTTTCATTGGATAATGAGCCACAGGCTTGTGAGGATACTTGAATGTTAAGCCTTACTTAGAAGGGTATATAGCAATGCTACTTCCTAGGCAGGAGGTTCCATCTGCCCTCCATTCCCACAAATTCCTCCTCTGGTAGAGAATTAGATTTGGCCACAGTCATAGGCTGTTGTGCTGGGAGGCCTTCTAGTCATGACTGTTGCTGCTGTGGTGACAATTTCTGTTGTGACCATCCAAGCTTATGCCATTTTGACAACCCAGCTCACAAAACACACTTCTGTGTGCATGTTCTGAAACTTAAAGCAGCTCATCTTCATGAAGCAATGGTTATTGATTAAAAGAAAAAAAAGAAAAAAAAAAAAAGGAAGGAAGTCCTAATGTTTCACGGGACAAGATTAACTTTTGCATGTCAGAAATGGTTCTTCTTCCACAGGGAGGATTTATCAAGGTCACTCCACCTACATAGTTCCATGAGTATTCACTACTCGCATCTGGTCTCTTGTCCAGCAGCTTGTTCTTGAGAATGATTTAAATTCTGCAGAGTTATGGTTATTGCAGAGAGTTATTTCCTGACTCCTTTTCTTCACCCACTGAACGCTCAGCAGAGGCACTGAAGTACAAAGCTGGCCCCTCGGGAGCACTATTGATTTTCATCTTGGCAACGGTTGTACGCAAGCCAGCAGGGAAATAAAGATGACCTCTGAGATTTGGTGCTAATATTGTCCTGACCTTGTAATACCAAATTTCAGAACAAGTACCTCTAGTAAGCCTTATCATTGACAGAATTGTTGTTGGTATGTTCTAGCAGTAATACTCATCTCCTGCTGGGTGGGAATGTCTCTGCTAACATAAGGGCTGATTGGTAACTTGGTTAGGCAGAGCTCTACCAGGGGGATGTCTGCTCAGTGAAGCATGTCCTGACACTGACAGATGGGCATGGTTGACAAAGATACTTTGCTATCCCTATACATGAGCGCGTGCTTCCATTCACTTCTCTTCTGCCAGAAGAGCTTAAATGGGAAATCCAGTTGTGGGATGGTCTTGAGGCTGTTGTGTTTTCTTTGTAGATTGGCTGCCCAGTAACAAAGACAGCAGATACTAATATCTGCAAACATTGCTTTGAAACTCTTATCCATACTGATGTTTAGAAACCAAGTTATGTTCCAGTTAAGTGGAAAAGCTGAGCTTCCATCAAGGCATGCCACTGAGCTGGTTACACTGTTAGTCCAAGTCACAGCCTAAGAGGAGCAGACTTCCCTAGTGTAAAACAAGCACCACATACCTGGGAAATGCAGTTTCTAACTTTGTCATATCTCCCAAGGAGAAATCGCAGGTAATTAAATGAAGTTCTATCTGGTTACTGGCTTAAGAGCCATGTTGATACTTTTTTTTAAAACCTAAAAGGCTATTTGAGCAAGGTTTTGTTGCAGGAAACTTACTGTACTGTCTGCTTGCACTGTGAGAAACTTGGTGTGTGAGAGAGACTGAAGGGAAGTGTGTCTGGAGGTCTTCATTACACTTCTGGTGCTATCGGGAAGGCCTTTCTGCCACTGGAGAATGGACTTGTAGCAGTACTCAAACCACCTTGTCAGTGCTTCCTGGAAAAAGCAACATTTAGGTCAAGTATATGTTCTGCACAGCACATGTCCATGTGTCCTGCCTGGTGTGTCACGGAGAGACAACATGCCTTCTGCTAGTGGAAGAGCTTGCTCAGCTGGCTGCTGCTGTGAGCCCCACTACAGGGGACGGCTGCACTCAAGTCCCCAGTGTCCTGGTGAGAAACCTGGGAGTGAGGTTTTTATTGGGGGTGGTCTTGGTTTTCCTGCTTGGGCTGTCTCTTCGTCTTCCTTCTCATATGCCACGTTGGGGAGCAAGGTATTTTATTTTTGTGGGGAAAGGAAAGGGGAAGAGCAGAATTGTAGCTGGTTTATCAAAAAGTACCCAGGGTGTTTCAGCTTTGCTCACCATTGCACTATTTGCTGTGCCTGGTTACATTCCCGCAGCTTAACCCAGACTGTAGGGCTTTTATTAGTAATTAGCTCGTTGTGGCTTTAGGGCTTTCAGACACGAGTAGTTGTTTTCATTGGGGGTATTAATTATGAATCACAAACCTGTAAACAGCTATAGCCAAGAATGTGCACGTTTGCAGATATGACTGTTTTGCTGTTCAGCCCTGGGTTAGCTCTGCACTGCCCTCATTGTTGTTGCAGAGAAGTGTATGGAAAACATGTTTTTAACCTTCTAGATGCTATTGAGTTCCTGCATAGCAGTCTGTAAAACTGTGGGGAAAATGGCCCGCTCATTTGCTTTCTAAGCTATCTGGTTTAAATATGATGGTTTGAACAAGTTGAAGCAGGAATTCTGAGAGCCCACTTTTCAAAAGGCCCTGCTTTTAAGGTCGTCTTATAAATATGCTTAAAAATTATTTGACTTGAATCTTTGGGGTGGGGGGGTTGAGAAGAGTGTTTGCACAGGACAGGCTTAATAGCTCAGTGTCACTGGTGCTGGCTTAATTTCCAGCGTTGTTTTCCTTCTGCAAGCAGCAATACCTGACTAAGAAATCAAATTAAATTCTCATCCTGTCAAACTTGATAGCAATGGGTACGAACTTGCTCATTGCTCAAAAAAGCGGAATACTTTTAAACAAGGAGTCTTGGAAGGTTCCTGACAGCCTCTTGTGGCTGTTGGGACTGTGAGCAGATAGCAGGGACTCGGGTTAGAGAGCTAGCAGAGACTGCAGGATATCTGGATTTCTTCTGTGGAAATGGCCATGTGGTATGAATAGCTCTTGACCACTGGATTCATCAGCAAAGAAGAGAGAGAGGTGGAAAAAAAACCCCAAATAACCCAAACCAGGTTAACTACTTTTTTATAAATCCCTGGTCATGAATTGTGAGAAAGCAACAGCTATTTTAATGCATAAGTTGAGCTGTTGATGTCTGACAGAGCTGCTGTTTGGAGAAGAATAGTATTACCCTTTGCTAGCTGTCCTTCTGCCATGAGAAAAGCTGCATCTTCTTCTCTTAGACCCTACTTTGTGTGCAGTGCATGAGGAACTCTGTTCTAGACTTAGTTTTTGAGGGACACAAGAAGACTAGTCAGTGGTGCTGAGCTTGCCTTTTTTGCCAGTCGGTTCCCTTCTCCCCACCACTTGCTTTTTCGTTTGATTTTTACTAAGAACTCTCACAGTACCTGTCTTAACTGATGCAAAAAAAACCCCTCACAAACAACCCAACCTTAACAAACTAATTTTGTAGAGATAATAAAAACTGAATCTGAAGTTTGCTTTTGAGGAGTAATTTTCCTTGTCAAATTCTTGATGCACTTTAATTATTGCTAATTTCCTTTCTTTAAATGTGTTTTGTGGTGGGATATAGGAGGAAACACAGAAGATGTAAGTTAGATAATTCAGGTATTATTGCAAGATCTTTGCTTTAAATTTATGTAAAAGGGTAGAGGAAGGTGTTTTTATCCAGTCTTGTCTCCTCCCCTTCCAAGAGACGGTCTGACCTGGGTAAGGCCCAAGTGTTGGAATTGGCATCGGTGTCTTCTTGAGGATTATTTTTAAAACAACAAAAGCCAGGAAGCATAGTGTCTTTGCTCAGTGTGAAGGCTGGTCTGTACAAAAATAGCAGGCTCACAATATGTGACGGAGATGATTCTCCTGACCTAAATAAGGAAAGCAATTACCTGATATTTGGAACATGGTTTTGCTTCTAGCACTTCCTCCTGCCATCAGGCAGCACTCATACCCACCCTCTCTTCCCCTGTCCATCAGCATGCACTTCTCAGCAGTGTTACAGCTTCATATATTCTAAGCATATCTAAGTCCTGTTACTCGAATAGCATCTTGCAAGGCACTGGTTTGAAATGGGGCCAGTTTGATAGTTATCCATGCACCAGGAAGGCAACTCGTGGACAGTGGAAGGTATCTGACACATCTAATCTAGGCAGAGATGGCCAACCGTGATGTTAAATTAAGCCTAAATTTGTTTCCTTTTTAAGTTAATGGTTCCTGAACATGAAGGTAAGCTTATTGCTGTTTTTTATCATGGGCAGTTGGATTATAGTTCTCCACAGTGTGCTGGAGCCCAAGCCCAGCAGAGAATGGGTTTGTGCTATTTTCTGTAATGAATGTATTGTGATTGCTGAGTGATACTGTTCATGAGGAAGAAATGATCAAAACTGAAATCTGTTAAAACCTGTTGGGTTTTACTGGTGGTGTCTTTTCAGTTAATGAGATTCTGGTTTGGATCTCAGAATTCAATCAAGCATTCTTAGTATGGTGTAGCTAAGGCGTATTTCTGTTGTAAAACTTGTGAATGCCTATTGTGGTTAAGAGAAAGGAGTCCCATGAAAATAGAAACATAAGACAGTGTACTTTAATAAAAAAGGTAGATGTCAGCCCTGATGAGCAAATCCTGGTGGAGTGTCTTTGGAGAGTGGTCCTTGTTTGCATTTGTCCTGGTAGTCTTTATGGTTGTGTTAATTGCTTTTATTGAATGAAATTATTTTAAGTCTTGCTTGGACTTGATGATCTCAAAGGTCTCCTTCCAACCAAAACAATTCTATGATTTCATAATTTTTGCTAAACTGTTTTTTAACCTTGTTTAACTATTGCAGTCTTTATGGAGATATTCGACCTGCGTTGGCCAGTAGCTAGTCTAGAACATACATTTTGAACCTGCGTTTGCTCTTACTACTGGCAGCATGCTACAGAAAGGAACAGGAGAAATTTTGTGGGCAAGGTTATTCTGTTAATAGCCAGACACCACTAATGAACTGAGCTGCGCAGCTGCTGGAGGAGCATCCTTGGGAAGGCTTCTAAGTGCTCTCTGTGTGCTCTTGGCTCCCTGGACATCCATGCCATTGGCCCTGGGGAGAGAAGAGCTTCTGGGTTGGAGCATCTTTGATCTCACCTCTTATAGCTATTTCTATAGAGAAACCACTGAGCTCTGCTTAAGCTGAAGCTTGTGGGCATAACTCTGCTCTGTTATTGTGGTTTAAAAGTGGTGTTGTGTGGTTGTTAAATAAGGCTGGGATGGCAGTGCAGGTGCAGAAGAAGGGTGGTTTGCTCATTATTGCTGCCTCTCTATAGACAATAGGAGCAGTGATAGCTGCTTCCCATCCTTTCTGATGCATCTTTAACTTACTGTAATCACCATGCTATGTTCTGACTAAAGTCTGTCATGTCACTCCTGTATCCTTCTCAGGGCATGCCACCTGGGGACAGTTATCTTCCCAGCAACTGTTTCAGCTGTTTGCATTTCCTTAAACAAGAAAGTCTGTAGAAAAAGTGTTCGTTTTGTTGTTGCCTCCTTTAAAAAATGAATATCTGGCACATCTCTAGTGGAAGCCAAACAGTTGTTGAGCAGGATGAAAGTTGTTTGACCTTGCTTATGTTACAATATTTGGTACCCTGAGCTGTTGCACTAAGAGCAACATTGGCTTTTGTTTCTACCTGGCAGGCCTACACAAGCAGCTAGCATAGCTGATAAATAACATGCTAATTGCAACAGAGCTTGACCCTTCAGCAGAAGCGGTGCTGGCTGCTTTGCGTGTACTGCGAGGTAAGAGTTTCCATATAGGCAGTTATAGCAGAGGAGTTAATGAGCTGTGAATGCACACCTCGCTTGGAGTTCATTGCTTGTGTCACCACAACTCTATCTGTGTAGCACACATCCTAACTTCTCAACTCTCTGATCTCTGGGGTCACGTCTGCATCGGTATTCCACTTAGATGACTGACAACCTAGGACCACGCTTGTTTGCAAGAAGCACAGATGTTTGGTGTGACTTAAACCCAGTCTTAATAATTTTTGGTGTATATGTGAGAAGTCGCTCTTAGCCCCTCTTTGTCAAACAAGCAAACCCTTTTACTGTAACTTCAGGCAAGTTGTAGGTTTAATTATGTTTTGTTCACCTTCACCTTACTCAAGTCTTACTGAAACTGAAGATAACTTACCTAAAGGCATTTAATGCAGGTGTTTATCTGCTACTCCATTTCAGACCTAGTGGTGAAAAGTGAAATTCTTGCTCCTACCATTCATCTGATTCTGATTCCTAGGTGTAGATACACATCCTCAACCATAATATACTAACTCTGAAAGGAGAAGAGGAATACAATTTAATTCAATCTGTTTTCATCTAGAAACATCTATGACTGTTGGGGTGTGTGCAGTGTTCACATCTGGGTGCATGTGTGGAGGTTTTCAAATTATTGACAGGTCTGTGTGGTATTTTGAAAGCCTACTTGTCCAGCTTTACAGACCATTCCTGTATGGTTTTTTGCCGAAGGCTTTGTATCTTTGGGGGTGTGAGGCTTTTTCATAATTGTTTGGGGTTTTTTTTGCAAGCAGGTTAGTAATGAGAAGACACTTACGGGGCTAGGGAGTGGCTTTCCCAGTGGAGCTAGTGTGTTCTAACGAATCTTGTTCATGAGGTGTTCTTTCATCTCATCAAGCATAGCTAGCAGGTCTGGCTTGGCAAAAGTAACTATTCCACCAAGGTTTTGAAGTCACTAATGTTTGTTTTCCCCCTCTCTTAACTAACCCCATTACATTTTCTGTAGTCTGATCGTGCATTTGGCCAGGCAACAGTACAAATCCAAATGGGCAAGTAGTTCAGCCACTGAAGGAGAGCAGAACCCAGAGTCACCTAGTATCAGGAAAAGAACAGTGTTCTAAACCAAGAATGCATAGGAAAAGCTGAAGTGTTTAGAAGCAGGTCCACAATGACAGGCTCACAAGGAGATCGAGATTTTTGTATCCGTGTCTTAAATTAAGCATATGACATTAACTTTCAAGGGATGATGAAAATGAGATGAAATTGAGAGGTCTTTCATTTTACAGTTCATGTGAGCTTTTCATTGAGTCTCTTGGAGGTGGGCCAAGGATGAACTATGACATTCTTCAGCAGGGCAGACTCAGCTATTTCTTATGTTTTGATGGAGAAATGGTTCTCACATGCAAAGCTTCTGCTGCAGAAGTTTACGAAGTTTCACTTTTGGAAAAGAGCTAAGAGTGTTTCTGTCTGATTAGATGAAACACTTCAATCCTTCTGCTAGACTACCTGCAGACACACCTTCAAGCAAGATATATGTTGAATTTCAGCTAGGAATAAGTGTTTGAAAATTAAGAAGGTAAAGCAACTATGCTAGATTGTCTAAATATACAGAAACTGAGTCTCATCCTGCCCTTTCCCTCCAGATCAGTTTGATTCTCACTGTTTAAAATATGGTATGTTCTTAAAGAATTACTAATTAATTTCTCCTGCTGAATCTACACCACTGCAACTGTAAGCACTTTAATGAGAGCTACTGCTGACTCACCTCTGCAACAGAGGAAAGATCACACCCACAAGTATTTGCTTTCTTCTTGGAAGGCATCACAACTACTCTTCAAATTTCATTGGGAAGCTACAGCGCTACAATAGCTTCTACTCAATTTCCATAGGGGCTACTTTCTAATGCTAATTTCACGCTTGATAAATACAGTCCCTCGTTACTTAGGCAACAAGTTACGGCACAAATGTTCATTACTGCACTACTGGTTAATGAGTCTCTAGTGTTCTGAAAAAATTACAACCAGAATTAAGTGGGTTTATTCACTTTAATCTTAAATCACCCACAAACTGAGAGACCAATCTGCAAAATGTTTCCAGTTAGAAGTGGTACTAGAGCGCAGTAGTGACAGAGTAACCAGAAGAACTTGCAGGAGCATTTGGTACAGCACTGCCCCAGTAGAAGTAAACATCTGTCTTGATTGTTCTTGTAAAGGTCTGCTGTTTTGAGGATGACTTTGTTATGAACAGCAAAATATTTAAGCTTTTACAGTTGGGGTATCTAGAAATACACTTCCTATCAACATTTGTAATCTTAGTATTGCCTAGCTGGGCCAATTGAGCCTGACAGTCTCTAAGCAACTTCAGAGTCAAATTTTTGTGTGCTGACAGAGCTTTGTGTCTTGCCATTCCCAAATCTATGGTAAACCAAATGAGGGTATATTTGATTTGATGTCTTGAGGCAACAGTAATATTTTCTGATATAAATGTATCAGGAGACCTCTAGCCAGTGGCTAGTTTTGCATCAGGTTCTCAGTGTCTTTTTTTTTTAGGTCTCTTTTCTAAAGATTTGTTCTACTTGATTCAGTTTGCATGTAATTAAGGCAAGAATTCCTTGGTGCTCAGTTGGTTGAGAGGGGGCTCTGCTTGTTGACCTTTTCTTTTGTGACTCAGCACTGAGAACTCAACACTTCCCTGCGGGGCAGAGACCATTGTTAACTTCTATTCCATTATTATTTTTCCTTTAAAAGCTAATTTACCCTTTTGCCTTCAATCCCTGTCATACACATTATTCCAGCTGTTAAGTAATATTAAAGTTTGTCTTTGGCAGGCTGCACATGTCATCTTGCCTTGGGAAATCAAAAGGGAAGATTACATAACAGCTGACAGTAAATTTGGCTCCAGAATGTCATTAAACTAATGAATGTTGAGTTTTCTTTCCCAGTCACAATATTCTTGAGTTCAAAACTAAAAACTCTTTTTATGTGAAACCTAGAGTGAGATGGAGGTGAATTGCAGAATTTCATCAGCCTTCTGATCCTACCCTGTTAAACAAAACATACTCCTTACTTTAAAAATTGGACATGCAATCTAGAAATACAGAAGTCAGTTATCCCTGAGTGATTTTTGGAATAATTTCATAGTTTGATTTTTTTTTTTTTCTGTCTCTAGCTATATATTACGCTTCTCTAAATTTGACGTGGGTTTGTATTCACCCTCTGAAGGAGTCCCAGACTGCTTATTTGAATGCAGAAAAGCATTATCTGTCTGCTTTTGTAAAAAGCTTTTTATAAAAAAAAAGCAAAAACTTTGGTTTGGTTTTTTTTAAACCAACTCTATTTCGTTGTTGATGACTAAAGAATTCTAGAACATAAAATACCCAAGAAGGAGGAAGGCTAAATGCCTAAGACAACCACTTATTTATTGCATGTTTTTCAAAATTCAAAAAGGCCTTAGAATGAAATTTGTTTGCTGGTGTCTGTGTTTTAACTGAAACACAAAGCTTTTGGCTAGAATTTACCTCTTTATCATTGCAGCTCCTTAAGCAGTTCTGTAGGATGAGAGAAGGGGAAGTGAGCACTTTCGTTTTGTGTGCAGTAGTAGTTTACCACATCTCAGAACTCCCTTTTCCTTTGATGTTTATTGTAAGAATATTTAAGTTTATGGTTGCACAGAGTGCTAGGTTTGTGCTCTGGCTACAGTAGTGTAACAGTGATCAGTGCTTTCTGTGTTAGATGCTGTGTTGTAACTACTGTAATATCAATCAAAGTCAGAAGAGATGTTTGTACCAAAAAATATTTTTACAGTGCTATACTGATTCTTTGCATGTCTGAAAATCTGCAGAGGGCAGAGGTTTGGGCTTTTGTGGGGCTTTTTTACTTCATTTTATTGTGTTTAAAAAAATCTCTTCTTTAGAGAGGTCTTTATTGGGCTAAGGAGAAAACTTTTCCACGTCGGAGTAGAATACAGTAGGGTGCATGTGTGTGGACTGCTGTTCAGGATGCTCTTTACTATACTGCACTAAATTACTCCTTAGCAGAAGAAACTTGTTCAACTTGTAAGTCACGTTGTAATTTTTGTTGCCATCTAAGAAACAGAATACTAGATGTGTTTAGGGCCATTTTTTCTTTTTTAATATATGGGATCAAAATTGTGATTCTGGTGCTTCAAATAAGGCTTACTCTGAAGCAAGCTATATGCATGGTATGAATAATGATGATGCTATGAAAGCAGTCCATTAAACTACCAGTTTGAGTAGTGTCTGATGTAGGTGATTTGGATCTTCATGTCTGTGTGTTTTAACAACCCTCATACGAATAGGGTAACTTTGCTTGAAGTGGGGGCCTTGTTACTTAGCTCAGAATTTTCTTGCACAGCAGGGAAGTGTGGTTTGCAAAACTAATCAAAATCCCAAGGCAGGTGAGATGCTTGAAACTGTTGTGTACTTACACATGTACTGACTAGTATAGCCCAGGTATCAAGGGCAGATAATGGAAAGCAGCAAGTAAGAAAGAAACAGCAAGGATAGCTGGAATTAGCAAAAATAATAGACTCTTTAGTAGATGGGTTAGCATAAGAAGCCTGCTGCAAAAGTGAAACCTGTATATGAGTCACAACAATTCTAAGAAGCAGCCTATTCCTTTTCCAGTTACAGAGGAATTTTCTAAAGAGTATGCCATTGTTTCTCTGAAAGCTGTGGCAAACTCGTCAGGGTTCCTCTGACAGTACCTGCTTGTTGATCCAATGGTGCCTACAAATTTGAATTGAGTCTCGTTCAGCAGGACTTGTCCCTGTTCCTGTTTTTCCATCAAGAAACTGTTGTTTTGTGCGGGATCAAGGCAAGTGACTAATGTTCTCTCATTCAGAATCTGCTTAAGAGCAAAATAAGCAGCACATGCTCCTTTTGGATAACTTGGTGCTTGCAATCTTGTGCTAGTTCTGGAAGTAGTACAGGCAGAGTGGATCAACCTGGGACCTGGAATGCAGAGTGAAAAATATATGGTTCTGTTTACTTGATATTTAAACCTGTAGGTGGATTTGATTTACTATTTCTGCTTGCTTTGTGTGCACAGCCTACCCTGCTCAGTATTTAGAGGCAAAGCACTTATTAACACTCCTATGAAATACTCCAATCTGGACATGGTGCTCAAGGTTCTGACCAAGTGTACAAAATGTTTTGTTAAATGTTCAGGCCCACTGCCTCAGAAAACTGTTTCGAATGCACAGAAGCAGGATGGTAAGTTGTGATGAAGCAGAGGGGAAGAGTCAGCAGGTTAAGCGCTAGCACAAAGCAGTCTGGGGCAAGATCTTCAGTTGCAGAACCTTCTGAAGGAGCAGAATTCCTCCATGGAACCTACTTCATAGGGATGCCACCTTTTCCTAGGAAAATCCCTATATTATATGTATGTTCTGGGGAATATCAGCAAGAGGTAAGCCATACCAATCCTTCAGTGCTATCTCTCGACCATTGCTGTGAAGAGTGCTGGACTGGGTGGACCTCTTTTGGTTTGACTTTGTGTAGCTGTTCTGTTGGGGAGCTCCCAGCAGAGCATCAGGAATCAGGTAGTGGCTCCCCAAATGACCAAAATTGTAAGGTCATTGAAAGGTGAGATGGTCCTGCCAGAGCCCCACCTTGTCCCTGCAGGATCCCTCTTTGCCCCTTCTCACCCTTCATGAGTAAGTTCAACATACTAAACCCAGAGTAAGCTATTCATTTATTTCTCTGTTCCTTTTCTGCAAATCAGGTGTTGTGAGCCAGGAGAGGAGCTATAAAATAACCAGAAGGGGCAACTTAGGGACAGAGATGTCAGTGACTTAGTGTCAACAGCACCTGATAAGCATGGGAAAGGCCAACACTGTGCTGCTGCTTTGTGCAATAGCCCACAGCCCTTCTGTCAATGTGTACATTAGCCTTTTTGATAAACTTACTAGAATGATGTTGTAAGTAGCTTGTATTAAGCCTGAACCACTCTCAGTCTCCCTGCAAGTTATTAGCACAGTTATGTTAGCCTTTTTTCTTTATTTTTGTGTTTTGCTTTTGGTTTTTTTGGGTTTTTTTTTTGTTTTGTTTTTTTGGCTTTTTTTAAAAAAAAAAAACAACTTTGCTCCAGTCACATGTTGTGTACGTCTGCTACCTACACACTTCTCAGTGAGCCTTACTGGTGGGGCTTTTAAGATGCCGAGTTAGCATGTGTGCTGTCACAAGAGGAAGCTACCACAACTTCTAACCCTGAAGTTGAGCTGCATATTGTCTCTTGGGGAACCTGTTACTGCTCTTTACACTGTGTTTTGGATGACATGGGAGCTCCTTGACATGACATGTTTCATGCTGGGTATAATTATTGATGCCAGTTTCCTAACTGTGATCAATGATAACTCCTCCTCCTCTTGCATTCCTTCAGCTACCATTCAAAACCATTCTCAGCTTTTTCATTAAGTGCAGCTGGCAGAAAACCTGGTGGTTTGGGCAGACCTAGCTTTGCTGCTGTTGCTGCAGCTGAAATGGTTGTACCCTGCTTCAGGAGCTCTTGGTTTGCATCAGATGGGCTCAGAGCACAGAGGTCTCTCCCACTGAGTGAGACAAAACCCTCTGCTGATGTTAAACTGTTCCTGTCACTTGGTCCTCATGAACTTCCAATGGCTCTATGTAACCTCTAGGAGAGCTGTGTTCTGTTGCAACCGTGACAGTTTTTCTTAAAAAAAAAGCTGGTTTTAAGATGGAAATCTACATTTGTCTTCTGTCATCAGGCAAGATTATATTTTGTCCTGTTCCTACTTAGATCGGTGAATCCTTAACTGGTTCAAAGGGTTTTTCCCCTTTTAAGTAGCCCTGGTCTGTTTCCAGAGCTTTACATGCCTGATTCTAGGAAGGATGCCTGTTGCAACACATTTCTAATACCTTCCTGCTTTAAGAATGTAGAATCACAGAATGGTTTGGGTTGGAAGGTACCTTAAAGATGATCTAGTTCTAGCCCTAATTCCATGGGCAGGGACACCTCCCACTAGACCAGGTTGCTCAAACATGTGCTCATCATTTTCATGTGGAGACACAGACTATTTCTTAAGCCTGGTTAGGTATGACTGTAATTAACTCTGTATTGAGCTCAGAGTAACTGTTTGGGTTTGGGTGTTTTTTGTTTTTTGTTTTTTTTTTTAACATGAGAATAGGCGAAAATCACATTTCCCAACCTTACTGGAAAGGATTTTCAAAACCAGGATGAAGGATCTGATGGTCATGAGGGAGGGGAGGATAGCAGTAGCCCAGGGGTTGCAGTGATTTATTTGGATGTGGTTGAATGGCTGAGTGTGAGCTTGCAGTTCCCTCCTGCTCTGTAGCTGACCACTCCTGAAGCACAACTGCTTTTCTGTACCTCTGGGACCGGCACCTCTGCCACCCTTGGTATTGATGCTGCTTAGCAGCAGGTTAATAAGTCTGGGTGGCTTGATGAAGCTGGCTCCAGTCAAAGATGCATCTTAATATGTTTGCCTTGCTGCAGTGTTCCCAGGTCCCAGCATGTGGAATGGCCATTCTGAGTCAGACCAGGAGCCCAGATCAGTTTCTGTTTCTCTTTCTAGAAGAGCAGGACTGAGAATGAGAGAAGAGTGTGTGTATAGTTGTACATCCCCACTACACCTTCTCTACCTCCAGCTACCTGTGACTCCAGACTTTTCTGAAGCAGAAGCAGCATCCTTGTATTTAGCAGCCTTCAGCTGACTTCTTTTCCTTGAATACATCCAGTTTATTCTTGTATTTTTATCACCTGCAGTATCCTTGCAAGCAAGATGTTCTCATCCATAGCTTCAGTGCATGTGGCTACTTTCCTCCTTGATTGTTTTGACCTTGCTATCAGTTCATGTTTCTTATAATTTCTGCTGGAAAAGAGCATGAGGAATGCTTTCTTTGCTACTTTTTTTTTCATGTTGCTGGCTTTTACAGACCTGCAGAAGCCAGCATGAATTTGGAAGTGCTTATTCATTCAAACTGCTTATCCTGGTGGTACGATGTGAGCATATGATCAGTGAGAAACTGAACCAGCAAAACTGACTCACCAGCTGACCACAGGAGTTGGCCGCTTCTGTTGGGTTCTTGTTCCCTATTCTTACCTGGTTGTTTGAACCTGTTGTTGTTGTTGTTCTCGCTGTATTAGGCTGTACTGTGAAGGTTGTGTGGCAGTGCAGAGCAACACTGCATCCAGGATGGAATAAGGAGCAGTATAAGAAGCAGCAGAGGGAACTTTAAATAGCAGACTGCACCCCGAAATAATCGTACCAGAGGAACAACCTGTCAATATATTTTCCTTCCTAAGGCAAGCAGTAAAAGGCTTAAATGTCATCCATGAAGATTCAGGCTACATGTTAGGGAAAAGTAATGGTAGAGCAGTGGAACAGGTTAATTAGGGAAGTTTTGGGCAGCGCTGGGAGATGAGTACTCTCAAGGGATGAGATCAGTGCGAAGATGGAAATGGTATAATTTTTGCCTGATTAGGTCATTTCTCTCTGTACTGTAGTCTTCAGGTAGAGGCAGATATGAAAGGGGTGGGGTTTTTTTCATAGTAACCTGGTCCCTTTTATTTGTCAGTGAGACATTTTCCCCCTGTGAGGAATCTCTCCTGAAAAGTGTATCTCTCTATTCTCACATACAATAAACAAGGTTTGTTAACACCTTAATAAACTCAGCAGGTAGGAGTTCACTCTCCTTGGGCTAATCTTTAAAACCTAAAATACAGGAAAGCCCAGTGCAGAGATATTTGTGATTGCCTTGGGTCTGGAGCTATCACATCCAATCTACTTGGGTTAATCTGCTGCTGTACAGAGGTATAACAAGCTGCAGGATCTTGCAGGTCCATCCTACGTTATCTCTGCACTGTAGCTTGTTTTCTGCTTTAGATGTGCTCTTTGCATGTGCCTAATGGATGCTTCCAGTGTGCATATAGAATCTGTGACTGAAAGTAGAGTGTTGCAAGGCTTGTCCCTTGGCTGGAGGCAGGTAGTGATAATGATTTCCCTTCATCTCTTTCCCCCAAGACTTGGTGCTTTCATACAAATTTCTGATGAACTTCAAAGTGAGGGTAAAGTTCTGAAAAGTTTAATAATTTATGGTTGTTTTCAGTCCCCAAAGGACCATCCTCTACTTCCCGTCTTGAAGAGCTGGGAATAAACTTTCTGTGGGTGTTACCAGGTGTATTTGTCTCTTGCCTTGCCTGGCACCATCCTACATTTTTTAAGGTGATGGTTGGTAGCTTTGAAACTGAAGATCTTGATGACCATTTCTGCTCTGATGTGTGTATATATAATATTATATATTGTGTATATAAAATATATATATATAAAAAAATATACCCAGGGTATATTATAGTCAGGGCAACCCAAATGATGTCTTCTCTTTCACCAGAACAGTATTTCCAGATAGAAGGTTGACACAGACTGTTTTATCTAGCATTTCTGAAGAAACAGTAGCCCATTCCTGTCTATTCTGGATGTCTGCATACTGGTTTTTAAATTATTTTTCAATTATACTGTGCTCTTTGTGCATTTTATTGCTCTCACCTTCTCTAGCATTGTCCCAGAATGATATGGGTGGTCCCAGGGTACTCTGACATCTGTTGAGCAACCTTTGACTTCTACCAAGATTTTGAATGTGTTCTTTGTAGTACTTCTGCTGTTGGGATGTTATTTCATCCCCTGGCAGCTGCTGCAACATTAAGTATGTAAACTTCTTTTAGTGTCAGAGAAAAACAGGCACTGGAAGCAGAACAGAGGTCTCAGATGTGTGTAAGGGAAAGGTGATGCTCAGCCTCTGCAAAAGCCAGGTTATGTTTCAGTGGGAAAACTTGCCTTGGACCAGGGTGAGTTCTGTTATCTCTTGAGCTGTTCCTGAGGCAGCATCAGACCACAGTACCTTTCCAGGCGTATGTTGCTGCTTTCAGGTAATTGAGAGCTCTCCTGATTGAATGTGTGTACTTGTTCTGTTGATGCTGGGTTCGCTACTTGGCACCTGAGAGCCATCCTCGTGGGATCGCTGAAGTCAAGAGCCCTTCAAGCCACCTGTGAGGATACCTTTGCCATATTTATTACAGCAGCATGGGTTGCTTACCCTAGAAAAAGGTCTCACGCTGTAAAGGCACAGGATTTGGTGTAATGACCTACCTTGCCTCCCCAGGGTACAGTCTCACTGGTCTCTGGAGAGGGC
Organism: Todiramphus chloris collaris; assembly: GCA_025345505.1. Classification (NCBI taxonomy): domain Eukaryota; kingdom Metazoa; phylum Chordata; class Aves; order Coraciiformes; family Alcedinidae; genus Todiramphus; species Todiramphus chloris. The sequence goes on from JANVCC010000077.1 coordinate 1,931,350, forward strand.
ACTAATATTTGACGCCACAGCTGTGAGGAGGCTTTTTAGAGCAATGGTTGTCAAAAATAGGGATGGTGGAGGGCCAGAAAGACTGATCACATGAGAAGAGAGAGCAGAGGACACTGTTTGATTACAGTAGAAGCAGAACTATGAAGCTGTCTGAATTGCTGGTGCCTTCTGTCTCTATGCTTAGCTACTCTCTGCTCTCGGCAGTCTCTCGTGGCTGGGAGGAGGGAAGGTGCCACCACAGCCTGGTCTCTTGTATGGAGCTCTCAGGTGGTCTCCTACGTCCCATGTTAGTTGAAGTGAGATGCACAGCAAACCTCCTTCTCTCCTGTGCACCAGTGCAGGGATGCCTGTGCCTATGTCCTGTCTGGGCTAAAGGTGCAGTGCAAGGGACACCTTTCAGTCTCAGCAAGCATCTCCGTGCTTCTCAGTTGGTATGCAGGATTGTGTATGTATAACCAAACTAGCCCCTGAACCTGAGGTGGTATGTAGCCTGGCCTCCCTGTGCCTCAGGCTTTGCATCCAAGATGTTTTGGTGAGAATAATAGGCTTCAAAGGTGTCTGGAGCAGACTGGCTTTAGTAACTAGCTTTGCAAAAAAAATACAAATTGGGCTATGACTGAAGTCTTCATTCTGGTCATTCCATTTCCAGGAGAAATAAGTTAGGAGTAGGTTGGGTTGAATGTGTGCCTTGTCTTGTTCCTCCCCTCCTCTGCAGAGAGAAACTCTGAGGGAGTGGACATGGGATTGCTGGAGCTTTCTAAGTTGGGGGGTGGGGGGGCGAGGGAAGAATCTGACCTCCTTCCTAGCTCCTCGTGGAGGAAAAAAAGATATCTCTACCAAATTTAGTGGCCCTCTGGAAGGAATTTGGATTTGCTTTGTGGTCTAGAACTGTTCTGGGATTGTGGCTCTGCCAAATAAGCTTGAGATAAGTCTTGAGCAGAAACCTGCCTGCAGGAGCTGCAGCAGCACTTTTGAATTTTACTGTTAATATCAGATCGCTTTTTTGCAGCCTTTCCCTTCTGGGAGTCTTGTTTCAATCTTTATCCTGCCTAATGTCTACACCTTCCATTTTTCTTTGCATTTTCTGTTCTGTAACGCTTCCCTTTAATATACTCCTGTTTGGTATTTTCCAGCTGGCCATCACCTTGCTTCTGTCTTACTAACTTCTTCCCTTCTATATCTTGCCTGTCTCTCTGTACCTTTGTTCTGTGAAGTACTAATAACAGTGTGACAGGCAGAAAAACACATGCTCTCAAGCTCTAGATTTGATGGTTAAAAGGCTGAGACTTCATATACTTTAGTGATCAAGGAATTTGAAGCGTCCACAGATGCCTGTTGTGTCTCCTAATACTTTTGCTGTTTCTCTCTCCTCCTACAACCTTTTCTTTCCCCTTATTATATGGGAATTAGGAAATTTTGGGGATGAGGTCTTTATCTTTGTTCTGGCCAGTAATTAGCACAGTGGGCAGGTCTGTAAGTCTCTTGGGTTGAGCACGGTGCTCTAATTGGCTCTAGGTAATGTTCTCCTAATGTAGCAAGCAGGTGGGTTTTCCCCGCATGTTCCTGGTCTATGACAGCCACCCTCTCTGCCCAGGGCAGCTGTGATCCAGCAAGTGAGCGAGGCTGTGTGCTTCTGCAGGGGAGAAGTCCTGTGGCATCTTTTGTGTGGCCAACTGCATAGAAATCTAGCTGTGTGGAATAGAAAAAGCTGGAGATCTCAGAAGAATCACTGTCCTGACTGCAGGCATACTTTACGGCACAGAGAAATTAACAGTAGTATCTAGAAATCCCTATAGTATATATTTTTGCCTATGATCGCTTGTGGTGTCTTTAGTTCTTGATGAGTGCTACCATTTGAGAGCAGCTTTTTTTCGTATAGAAGGCCTGGCATTGTGTATTTGAGGAAGAAGCATCTCCTGCTGCAAGCTCTCTTCTGGTTTGGATCATCTGAATCACCCAGGACTTCAGTGTGCAAAAGCTCCAAAGTTTGTGCTTTCTGCGAGTGGTTTTGTGCTGGAGGAGCACTTGACACCTTGGGAGGTGGGGGCAAGCATAGCGAGACCAGCCGGGCTGTCCTGGGAGGCTGCTCGCTCCTCTTCCCTGCTGTCTGGGTGATGCTGCAGCTGGCCATCAGGTATATGCTGACAGAACTAGTGGCCAAAAGCTTCTTTCTCTTGCTTCTGTATTAATCAGCTGTAAGTTGTGACTGCAGACCACAGCCCCTGCTCAGGTTTGATTGGTGTGCAGCTTTCAAGGAGGGAGAGCTGCAAGAGAAATAAAAACAGTGCTACAGAGGGAGAGGGGTGGAAAGAAATTCCTGTGCTTCCTGCTGCCTTAAGGTTTGTGGACTCATGAGTCACCCAGTGCAAATTTTCCCAACCTACTGAATCCCTTCTGGTGGGGAGCAAAGGAGGGGAGACCGCTTTCTATGGAGGATGGGTACCCATGGCTTGGGAGTGCTGCCGTGTCCCAAAGGGTGCAAACCAGAGCAGGACCTGGCCAGCTTGCCTGCCTCCTGCCTGTGGGAAGGGAGACTCCTCTGCCAGGGGCATTAGAGTCACTTTATCGAAAAGAAGAGTTTAGGGTTTTTAAAAATGCAAATTCTGTTAGTTTCCAACTAATTGCTTTGTACTGTATTGTAGTCATTAGCCGAGAAGGCTTGGAATGGACTCCTGACTTCCTCCTCTAAGCATCCTGGGCTGGAGTTCATTACATGGTTTTGGTGCTGCAGTTTCCAAATTACCAAATAGCATTTATTCTCACTGTCAAGGGTCCTCTATTTTATCAAGTGCCATTTGGTTTTGTCATGCAAAAAACCAAATCGCTGTTAAGTCTGAATGAGGCACAGGAGACAAACAGCATAGATAGCAACATAAGTCAGGTCTTGGACTAGCTGAAAAAGAAATAAATTTTTAAATGTTAGAGATGCAATTTGGAAAGTCTTCTTAATAAATAATAAATAAACCACTCACTGTTAACTTAGTGTATCTGACCAAACCCTGCTGATCAGAGAGTGAAAATGCAGTGGATCTGGAGGAGCTATTGAAGTTGTGAGATCCAGGCTGGCTGACCTGTGACCCTCTTGTGCTCAAGCATGTTGGGTGTCAGATCTGGACCCCTTGTCATCTAAGGCAGATGCTCCACACTCTGGAGTGACAAATTTCTGGTGCTCAGATTTTGCATTCAGGGAAGGATGGGCTGGAAGGATAGGCCAGGGCTTGTGTATTTTACTGACATTTTACCTTCACAATATGTGTTTGAATTAAAGTTTAGAAGTGTCTTGAAAAGGTGTGGAGGACCGTCAATGGCAGCTGCTTGGAATGTGGAGAGAATTGTGCTCAAGGCACGACCTGGTGAATATCTAAATGAAACTGCCATCGTCACCCTCTCTGGAATAAATAATTGATGTGAACAGCACCTTATACTTTCAGGTTAGCAGTTTCCACTTCTCTGTGGTGTTGAGTAGCTGTCCTGTGACAGTCTCAGTAACCATACAGGTGATAATGTGTCATATTTTGAACACCTACCTCATTAGGCTTGCTGTGTGCAGGAATGTACATTGGAGTGGTCCGTGCCCTTCCCTGGATGTGATGGGCTCTGGTTGAGCCCAGGGCTGAATCTGGCTGGACTCTGGAGGAACGGCACAACCATGTGCTGCTGGAGGAGGTGTTGATGCAGACTTGCACTTCAGTGCTGCAGTCCTCACACTCTGTGAACCTTGTCCCCAGTTATACCCTGAAACCCACAACGGGAAAAGTCTGTGTAATCCAGCCATTTTATCCTGGTCTGGGCCTTATAGACTGAAGTTAAGGGACTGGTACACTGGAAGCATCCAGTAAATGGGAGGCAATCCCTGCACCTAGGTTCTGACCCTATCTTACATGACTTTGGGGAAGATGCTTATTCTCGGTATCTGTGATTCTTTCTCTGAGCTTTCAGCGAGTGCAATATTGGAGGCGCCTCTAACACTTCAGATAAACATCCGACTTAAGGGAAAAAGCCTGCATGCTAATTGCATTTTCTGATATGTCTCAGCAGTAACTCCATTAGAGACTCAGCTCTCCCAGTCCTCAGAGCACAGAGCAGCCCCAAGCTGCCACCTTCAGCCTCAATGACTCATGTAGAGGCAAGAGCTCTGCCAGTTCCTGAAATTTCAGGTTCTGTTGATGTCCTTAGAAAGGCCCTTGGGTCAGTGGTCACCCACTCAATCCACCAGCTAAATGAAAGCTGGTTGCATTAAGAAAAGATTTTACCGTTGAAAGGCCAACAGCAGACCAAGTGGGTTTCTTGGAAATGTGTTTCATACCTGTTCTGTTAGTAGTCTGGTGGCTTAGACTTCTTAGGATTTAGCAGTTCAGGCCACAAAAGGAGCACAGTGCTCCAAGAAAATTAAGGAAACTGAGCAGCACATAATGCTGGTATACACAGCTGTCCCTCTGGAGATCTTTGTGATCATGTTAGAGAGGTAGGATTTTTTAATTTTAATTTTTTAAAATCAGCTTTGTTTCTGTGTAAATTTTAAAATTTTCAGACTTTTTTGTTTTGTTTCCCTGCTAGTCTAGTTGCAAAAATAATAGCAGCTATTTTGAGGGATCCTGCATGATTCTTCTGCTCCAGGTAGTCTGAAGATCTTTGATATTTCAAAAATATGTTGAATATTTATAATTGGAGAATTGAAGAATGTTCAGTACATGAAAGGACCATGGAAATGAATCTATAGTCTGGTAATTAGTGTCTCATTAGAGAGGGAATGGAGAGGAGGCGAGTGCCTACAGGAAATATGTGCTTGGATTGCATCCCAAAAAGATGCTAAACTCTTCTTATTCAGGAAAGGAGTGGTGGAAGGGGGTGTGATATATGTTGGCATAAATAGTTTAGTGAAGTAATGAAGAGATTTTGATAAGGGCCAGGGGAACAGCCTGAAGGTGTTCTTTGTAGCTATTTTGGCTCATGGCTTTTTGCTGGTTCACTGATCATGTAACCATTCACTCTTCCCCATCTCACAAACAAGTTCTTATGTTTGTAAAGTATTTCTACATCCCTACTCAGATGCCTTCCTACTGGCTCTTCAAGTTTTAGTATTTGTCTTATCCACCTACTGCCGTGCTGTAACACAGAATTATTTTGGATAGCTTTCTACCCTAAATGGTACATTTTCACCTCTTTCCTCAGCATCTGCAGCAATTTTTCCTGAATACTCCCCTATTTTCTTGTTTTTACCCTCATCCTTCAAAGAATCTTTAAACATGTGGGCCAAAAAAATTGCACAAGACTAAATATCCATGACCTGTTCCTGATAGCTTTTGTAATTTTCTTGTATGGATGGCTTCCCCTCTCAGTAACAGCCTGTTCTGGTTAGTTTTGACAGGTCAGAGGCAAAAACTATTCTACTGGGCAGTCTCCTGGTAGGATGGGGATGTTTGCTAGTGAACAGCCCAGCCGGGCCATTGAGTTGCGACGTGTGCTCTGCAGGGAGGGATCAATGGTGTTCATTTAGTGGTGTTGAAGATCACTTTCCTTCAGCAGATATCTCACACTGCTTCTGACTGTTGCATCTTTCAGGAGCCTGAAACCCATTCTGCTCTGAAGGGCTAATGCGTTTGAGCTGTGAGTAGTAAATTCTGGGGATTAGCAGATGGATTTAATCCCACTACTCAACCCAATCACCTCTAATCTGATTACAATGCTCAGCTAATTAAAATGAATGGTGATTCTGGTGGGGATGCAGCTTTCCCTAACCCATAGGCAGGTCTTCATGGCCACAATTTTGTCCTCTGCCCTGTGCCCTGTGAGGTGCTGAGCGATTCAGTCCTTCCCTCTGTACCTTACACAGTTGAACCTTTCAAGAACTTACTGTGTCAGCATTGCTAATAATAGTATTTAATTGACTGGAACAGTGCTTGGATTTAACCTTTCTACTTTCCTACAATAAAGTCTTTGTTAATCGGAGTATGTTCCTGTGGTCTGTCTTGTATGTTTAGAATCCTTAAAATGGGAAAGAGGAAGCAAGTTTATTTGTCATGGAGGAGAAGCTCGCTGGCCTGCCTGAAATCCAGACATCTAGACGATTAATATATTTACATAGCAAAAGAAACACTACCAGCACTTACTTTCCTCTTCTATTACTAATGACCCTGAGATATAACTGATCCAATTGGTGCCACTGGGAGAGAATCCAGTGCTAAATATGGCAGTGGAGGTGACAACTTGTTAGTGCTGAGTATGACAATGTTCATTCATTAGCCAAGTGCAAATATCCCTTGGATGGGCTGTAAGCTTGCAAGCACCCATGTAGACCTAAGGCCTTTCTGTTTTCTGGTACGTCTTTCACAAGCTTACGAGCACTGGTAAGTGGAGTTCTGTGCTAATGTAAGTTGTTATTGGTGCATTGAATATACACAAAAACATGGGTCCGGAGGAGACTTGCCTGGGATGATGATGAATCAGCTGTAAAGTGGGAACAGAGCTGGTATCCCCTGACTCCTGCCCTTTGTTCTAATTGCCAGACCATCCCCTCTTCGTTTTTTTTATGATTGCGTGTATGAACCCAGCTTTGAGTCACTTTAATCCTGTAGAGTTCATCTGTTTGGGAATTTTAACTATGACTGATATCCACCCCCACTTCATTTCCAAAAAAGCTCATGGAATTACACATTCCAATCTTTGTGGCCAGAGCCATGCTTCCTGCAAGCTGCCTGGCTGCTGGGAATGTGGCTCCGTGTGCTGCCCAGTCCTCCAGGAGAGAGGAAAGGCTCTTCCCTGGTCAGAGCTTTTCTGGGGTTGTGGAAAAAAATCAGTTCTCTGAATTGTAAGGACCATACCTCTTGATACAGAAAAAAATGATATTTTTCCCCCAAAAGACCCAGAAAATATCCCAAGGGCTGGTACCTTATCTCAGTACTGGGTATTGCCCTATAGCCATCGTATCTGGGGAATGCTCTGCCATCTTTTGGCCCCACCAAGACTCTTCATTTCAGTCTAGAGTAGAGGCTAACAGAACAGGTATTAAACACACTTTCAAGATGGGCGAGGCTAAAGCTGTACCTTTGCTGTCCTTCCTTTTCACCCAGAGGAATCATCCTTCTCTGAGCAGTCAGATAAATAAACATCTGCCCTGTTCCCTGAAACCTCTGCTAAAGAGACTGAAGCTCTTGAATGCTATCTTCTTATCTCTCAATGTCAAATGTTTTTAGTGCTGTAAATCTCTGCTGCTCTCTTCACATCACCATTGCCTATTACTTCTGTTCTCTTTTGGAAGTGGGCAGGGCATGTCTGTACAGCAGTCTGTGGATAGCCATGCCCAATGTCCTTTCTGCAGCAGAACTGCATGAGGCATGTTTGGGGTTTTGGCTTGTGTGTTTTTTTGGGGTTTTGTTTTTTTTTTTTCCCTTCGCTGAATCCAAATGGATGCTGAATCCTATCAGTCACTGTGTGTGCCCAGCAGTTGTATCCATCTGTGCATGTGTATGCACACATGGGGTACACAATCTTGCTTGCACATTAAACATGAAGGGTTAAAGCTTTCTTTAGTAAGTTAAAAGAAATCCAGTGCAAGAGTTGTTGCTGTTTTCCACCTTGTATAGCCTAAACCACTTATGCCTTGAGGAGCAATTGGTTTTCTTCTGGCTGATAAAGAAGAATCAGTCTTCCAGGGGGATAGCTAACTCATGCCTTGCTGTGTGCAGTGATAGCATTGTGGAGAAGCTTCTGGTGAGATATGCTTTAGAGCACTGCCATCAAAGTTATGATAGGCAGGTGTAAAAGTAACCCCTCTGATACAGCTCAGATTTTGTGTTCGGACTTGGGTTTCTCAGTTCCAAGGAGATGTCTGTTGCAAGCCTCCTCCTAGAGGAGCATCCTGCACAACTTTACTATTTCCCTTGTACCTTAGAAGATTACATTAATCAAAGGATTTGGTGCCAGAACTGAACTTTTGCCAACTATTAATTGCTGGGCACTTTGGAGAGGTGATCACAGTGAGCTGTGGCTCAGTGGCCTTTCACCATTGTTTCTCCTGGAGGCTGACGTAAAATTAACCAAGGGAGTGAGAATGAGGGCAGCATACTTTGGAGAGGAGAAGGAATTATGCAAAAACCTGTCAGATTTTCTAGAGAAGAGGGATCAAACTAAGGAGCTTTACCAACATGCAGCAGTGTCAGGGTTGCTGACCTTTGCCAAGATACATGCCAAGTCTGTGGCTGTCAGCCTGCCTGTGGTATTGTTCTGATGGATTTTTCCACATAAAGCACCTTTTCATTAAAGAATATTTGTACTGCATTCATAGCAGGCTACATAAATATCTATTATTAAAAAAAAATTGAAACTCAAATCTTTCATGTGGTGCTTAAGTAGGATTTTTAATTGTGATCCAGCATACTGAAATAGCTATAGCTGTCGTAATGAGTCCTACACTCATTAAAAAGTTGATGTATCCTGCTGAAGTTTTAAAGTCATTGACTGAGTTTGTAGAGGTCACTGTCTGAGAGCTCAAACAGAATTTGTGTGAGGTGGTGAAGCAACTTTCAATGACCGTAACATCATAGGTGGGTGCATAAAGGGATACAGAGGGGCTGTTTCAGTTTCTGAATTTTCATGATGAAATGAAATCAAGTTGGGAATTCAAAAAGCAAGGTAAAAAAGTAAAATAAGGCTATTCGTGAATAAAAGAGCAGGAGTGAAATGATGGCATGTGCTAGTTCCGAGAGCTGATTATCACGTACTTCAGAGAAGTTCACTTCCTTCCCTGCAGACAAACCCCCCTCTTTGATGGAACAGTTTTAAAATGCAAATCATGTCCAGGTGAACTTAAAACATTAAAAAAATATTTATCTGATATTGTCAAAACATGGGTTACAGAAATAACCTTAAATGCTGTCATCTCTTGCACATAAATTCAAGTTACCTTTATTTCTAGTTTGATGCATACAGTTTGTATGTTTAACAAAACACAACCACCTAACACGGTTTCATAACACAAGAAGAAATCACGAGGAGTAAAGTGTGGTTATCTTGTTCCTTAAACAGATGTGGTTTGTGTTATCATTGAAGCAGCGTGCTCAGATGGCGGTGTTGGGACAGGAACCTTCCCGTGAGGCAAGGACAAGGCTGCTCAGCCTGGCTGCCCCTGATGCTCAATGTGAGACCCCAGCCAGAGGGTATGCCAGTAGTTTTAAAAAGCAAGGTGGATTTTTTTTTTTTATGCCCCCCTGGCTGGAAGCAAATAGTGTGCATCTATAGCAGAGAACCTAGTTTACTATTGAAAAAGTTCCACGTGTGTTTCTGTAGCTTGAGGAAAATGGACTTTCAATTCCTGGGGTCCTTAATAAGGATTTTAATTCTAAGTTACATACCTTTTATTTCCCTGTCTGAAGTCCAACCTGATTATAGTGGCTGATGCTTTATTAACTGCTGAAGCCAGAAACCTCTGCTTTAATAGTCTCTGAATGCAGCTCTGAAATCCCAGCTTTCAAATAGTATGAAGCATTAGTCTCAAATTGTAACAATTCACAAGGTGTCTGGTAAAATCCTAATCTGCTTAAACCATGGGGCAGAAAGGGAACAAGATGCTTTGTAACGTGTCTTTATTTTAAGATCTGATGTCCTTTTGTCGTGACCTGAAGCACTTTAAATGAACCCGAAGAGCACTGCTACTTTTCTAAGTGTTCATCTTGCATCTCTGAGGAGACCTCTCTAGACAACCTCATCTGTTAACTTGTTCCTCTTTACTGTTGGAAGAGCTCCTGTGGGAGGGTAAAGATGGAAGCTGTGGTTTCAAGCTGTGTAGTGCCTACTTGCTCTGTGTTTTGGTTTTCAGGAAATAGAGGAATGTTGGGTAGAGACTGTAGAGCATACAGGTATCACGTGTAGGACTTGGAGGAATATTTTTACTTTATCAGTGCGCATTTATATCTTGCAGAGAGGACTTTGAGGTTTTCTGCCTGTAGACACCCATGTTTGACAGAGGATATGATACCTGGAAGAGCCCAGACCAGAAAGCCATGCTAATACTCTCGGGGATCCCTTCAACCTGTTTCATCTTCTTCAGGGTCTCAGCTTGCAAATTTGGGGTTAGAATAATGTGTTGTAACTGAAGCCTGTGGTATCGTGGTTATTCCACAGGACTTGATATGTAAGTAGAACCCTGTTTCTTTTCACTATGCATTGAACAAACGATGCTGTTAGGGAGGAGGCCTTTAAGAGCTGTAGCTTTGCTCTCATGTTTTGTTCCTGACGTGCCTGTAAGAAACCTGTAAACTCTTTGATCTTTATCTGCTTCCTCTCCATTCAAAATGGTTTAGTCCACACACACACACAAAAAATTAATCAATTGTCCAGAGGCAAAAGCACAGGTACACAAGCACATTCTCTTTCCTGGTGAGACCCAAAGTAACAAGTCTGTGAGCTCAGGTCCTTTTTCTGTATGCTGTCAGACCCGTAGTACTGTACTTCGTAAGGGAGTAAGAACGTGTAGGGGTAAGTCACTGCATCCCAGCTGAGGAGCTGGGGACTTCCAGCTCTAACACGGCTGCCTTAGCCGCTGTAGTACAGTCCTTTGTAATCATCTCACTAAACTCAGGGAGAACAGGTACGTGGTGGGATTTTGGCACATAAGACTGGTGTAACAAAATTGACAAATAAGGTCAGTCATGTATAGTTAACTAGGCAAAGGATATTATTCTGTTAGCAGGGAAAAAAATGGGGTTTGGAACTGTAATACTGTTTCAAGGCTCTTTTGCAACGTCAGGACTTCCTCCCCATTCTGAGTTCGATTAAGCTGTTTTACTGATACCACGCTGGAATTTTTTTTACTAAAACGGCTACATCAAAAACAGTGGAGCTGTGGGGAGTGCTTATGTTGTTTCAAACACATACCTGTACAGTGAGTCACTACAGCTTTTCAGCAGAAATGGTCCCATGCTTATATCTCACTTTTGGTGAGACAAAGGCTGGTAAATGAAAGACCTGGGAACACCTTCCATGACTGAGGACAGCACAGAATGGTAACAGAGACTGCTTACTGCTGAAAGCCTGCCTTGTAGCACTGGATTAATTTCTCACTGATAACCTTGTTTAGGTGTTCTGGAAATGCTGCAGAACTAATAATTCTGATGTAACCCAGTGGTGAAAACCGTTTTTCCATTTCACAGAAAAAAGAATTGCAAAAATCTCCAAACCTCACCTATTCTGTTTAAATCTTCTCTATATCTGGAATAAATAGAGAGAAATGAAAGGCAAATGCTTGCATAGGTTCCCAAAAATCTTTACTATTCCCCAGATGTATGAAAATGACAGATCCCATCAGTGGAATGAAACACTAGCCAATAAAATCGGATTAAAGTTAATTTAAAACAGGATCCTGTAATTAGGAAATTCCTGCAAAGTTACATGAACTTGTCATCGTAACATCTTCAGGCTACAAGCATGGGTTGACAGCCCTGCTGGGGCAGAATCTGAAGTTCTTAAGCTTCACTAAAACACTTGTTTTTCTGACAGCTCAACAAATTACATCTGTAAAAGGCAGCGTATAAAGATAAATGTTCTGGACCATCTGTGCCTGTTCTTGTTCTGCTTGGCACTGTTTTGTAGATCACCTGTTACATGAGGCCTGTTGGAAACTCCTTCCCCTCTAGGGACGGAAGGAGGGGGAGGACGGTGCTTTTGTATTTCAAGGTGCCCTTTTGGGTCCAAGCAGACAGCGAGCAAAGCTGCCTGCCAGTTGGGGAGGACTGCTAGACTATGAACCAGGTTTTTTTTTCCTCTAGATGGAGTTGAAAGGATATCAAAGGAAAAGAGAAAAGTCAGGAGACACAAATATTCTTCAGCTAATCTATTTTCATAAACCTACTGCAGCTGGAATTAGAATGTACTCACACATAAATCCTTGTAGCAGACATAGTGCCATTAATTTATTGATCAATATTATTAAAAGAGTTCTTACAAGGAAATAAAAAGCCCAAGGTTAGTAATGAGAAATTATTAATGTAAAAAAAAACCCCCAAAACCAAACCAAAAACCTCAGTGATGGAAAATTATCTTTCAGAGCTGCTGTAGGGCCCCAGCTGTTAAAATGAAGGTTTTAGTGCAGCTTTAGCAGAGCAGAAAGCATTCTGTAAAAGTGCTTTTGAGTAAGAAGATCAATGCTAAATGCATTATTGGACTTTATGAGCTGCTTGAATCTTTAAGGCATTCTGGAAGGGAAAAGTGTGATGCAACCTCAGTTAAAATTATTTCAGAAACTGCTGCCTTGCTGAAATGTCTATGTTGTGTTCCTCAGCCTGCCTTTAAAGCACTTGGTGCTTTACATTCTCCAGTGGGCAATGGCTTGCATGGGTTGTGCTTTGAGATGCAGGAAAGGTGTTCTGAAAGTTACAACATGATTTATAAAAGAGTCAAGCAAGTACATTTTGAATGTCCCTACAAGGATATAACCTGTAATAGTGCTGTCCTTTTTTGGCACAGGAGGTCAGGGCTTGAGCCTGATGTGTGTAGTCAACACACAAATAACTACAGTGAGAATTGCCTGGAGAGAAAGCAATTCTAACCCCCCTGAACTCCCTCTGTCTAGACTCTTTTGGGAAATAAAAGTGCTGTTTTCAGTCTACTTCACCTGCTGTTGAGGTAATCAACCATGACCCAAGTCCCGTGCTTGGACTAGAGCTCCTACCACCATCTGTTGTCGAGACACCTCTCGAGTGAGAGTGGCACAAGGAGCTACCCCAGCAGCCTGTATTTTCTGCTTCTCTGTAGTGTCAGCATCACCGTCTGTAGGACTGTACCGTGAACTGAATCAGGGAACGGAACCGGATTAAAGAATCTCCCCCTCTAATGGTTGTTTTTAAGTGTGATTCATTCTGTGTGTTTCTGCACTGGTACAGTGAGGGGCCCTGCGAGGGCAGACGCCTGTGGCAAGGGGCTGGGAGGGTGGAGGCCACAATGGAGGAACATCGCTATGGCTACCATCTCGGCTCCTCTTGCTTATGTCTCATTAAATGACATAGCCTCTGTTGACATCTGCCACTGCACAATCCTTCGGCTTTGAATTTTAAAGCATAGATTGTTGCTGTTAGAGCTAAAGGGTGAGGGCTGTTGGGTCAAAGATAGGAGCAAACTTACAGCTTCGGAAATGTTGCAGCCCTATGGGAGACAATGAAGCTGTCAGTGTGTGTCATGCTGGGCCTTCAGTGCTGCACCGTGTCACTTGCTGTCTTGCAAGAGCTATGTTGGTGCATCAGGTGGTGGTGGTGGTGGTTCATGCACATATGCTGTGCCCTGGTCCAGGCTCCTGGAAGTGCTGTATTCTTGCCCCTATAGCTCCTTTTTCCTTAGGTAGCTTTCTCATGGGGGGGAAATGCTAAGACTTGCACTGAAGTGGCTGTGACATGCTGAGGAAGGGGGAAAAGACGGCAAGGACAAGGCATGCAGCAGCAACAGCAGACTTGCTACCCGGTGGTAACTAAATGAGTCAGGGAAGATGCCGTCCTGGGGCATGATTCTGAAAACTGTAAAACCCCTGGCAGATAAGAAACTGAAGACTGCACTAGCTAGAGCTATTGTTGGACAGTGAGGATTAGGGAGGCTTCACAGAGCTTTGGTGAAGGGAAGTTGTGTCTTGCAAACAAATAATTATTAGTAGTAAGCAGCAGTGGGATAAAAAGGATTCATTGTATGGTTATCTCGTAGATAAAAAAATCAGAGGTACAGACAAAATGATAAGTTTGTTTGGCTTTTTTCCTAATGAAGAGGAGTTATTAATGAAATTTCCTGTTTGCCTGAGCTGAGAATATTACTTTAATCAAGAACAGCGAAAAATGGGATCTGACAGAGGTGCAGAAGGACTGTTATGACAGTGTATGGTAAACCATCAGGTTAAATGAATCGAGGGAAGATCTAGAACGACCTGGTGCTGGGTTCTGAGCTAGCTCTCACCTTGCAGGAAAGCATTGTGGGGATAATAGCAGCCAGAAACCAATCAAATGTAAGATCTAAGTGGAGTGATGTATCAGAGCTGAACGCTGAAGTTACTAGAAAGGTGCAGGTACCATCTGCGGTGAGAGGGAATTGAGATTTCAACACAGTATGTACTTAAAGAAATCTTGGAAGCAGCCCAGTTGCTGAAGAGAGTTTAAGCTTAAATCTGGAGTGGTGCTGCTCTTTGGCAAATCCCAATGCCAGCTGCAGCTGGGTGTAGAGGGGCACGTACCGAGACACTGAGAAGCACGTAGGAAAAGCGTACCCTCCCTGTTGAACAAACTGCTCTGCATGTTTGCTATCTTCCCAAGAGTTTATTCAAGAAACAAGCACTCTCCAGATTGCACTCAGTTGTGAATTGTGTGGAGGTTGTGCGCCGCTCCCTCAGTGCCAAGAGAGCGTACTCGCCACTAAAAACCTACACATTTTGTGGCATAAAAGGAAATACGTTAGACATAGGATTTGGCAGTTCCTGAGGAACAACTTCATGGATCTGGTGGGGGAATCTGGAGTGCTACTGACTCCATGACTCCGGGAATCTATTATTCAACTGTGACTCAGACAGCTGTAGCTGGTGATCCTGCCTGCCTCCATTGGATTACCAGGGTGATTGTGGGGATGGAGAGGTGATCTTATCTGAAGTAATTTAAAAATTTGCCTGTAGTCCAGCTACACAAAGGGTGAGAATCAATATATCTCTGTGATGATTGAGAAAGTTATACCTCAGAAAAGAGAAGAGCCACATAATGTAAAGGACAATACTGCAGCAATAATGAGCTGGTATAAAGTGGCTACAGAGGTATTTCTGCGGGAATCTGGGTGAAGGTTCCTTCACCATTACAGCAGTCAGGTCTGGAACGGCGTGCCAGTCAGTCACGGGAACAAGATCACAGCAAGGATGGTGCTCGATGGTGCTTGGAAAAGGGATTATAAAACAATTTGTCTTAGCAAATGCCACACAGTAGCCTTTTCAATCCCGCTACTGTGTGAGCAGGTAAAAGTTGTAAACAGATCAGTCTTTAGAGCAAAGCTAGCACCTTAGAAAATGGGGAGTAGGAAATAAATTCTTTTCACTTAAGGGGTGAGCTGCATACCCTGCTAAACCTCCCACACAAACACAACCTCATTAGAGCTATTCTTGTCTTGTCTGCTTATTCGTTTGTGGCGTTTGTGATTAAATGCTTAGGAAGACAAAGCTCATTTAGTATTCCCTGGTGGGCATTTTGCTTCAGGCATATTATGATTTTGATTGAAAAGCAGCTGTTGACCAACGTTGAATTTAGCTGTACTGGAATGGAAGAGCTAATCATAAGCAGTGGCTAACAGTAGGGTGAAGGAAGAGAGTAAGGTCCTATTTCTCCTACCAAGGAGGAGCTGGGAAATGCTCTCACTCTTTTATTACCTGCTCATAAGTTCCTAGGTAATAGCAAACTCACATTTTTATCTGACGCTCAGGGTCCTGCCTAGGAGAATAGCCTGTCATCTGT
The DNA here is from genome assembly GCA_025345505.1 of Todiramphus chloris collaris. Classification (NCBI taxonomy): domain Eukaryota; kingdom Metazoa; phylum Chordata; class Aves; order Coraciiformes; family Alcedinidae; genus Todiramphus; species Todiramphus chloris. The sequence goes on from JANVCC010000077.1 coordinate 1,946,805, forward strand.
AATTACCACTTGAAACCCTTCTGAGTTGGATGCAAGAGCCTACTAAAAGTTAGAGGTACAGTAATAGGTGATAAATACAGCTCTGAAGCATTGGTTTCTTGAATTATTGTTTGCATTGCCACTGTCTAACGTTATTGTATACTCTGTTTTGGAAGATGAGCATCCATCCTGGGTTTTGACCCTTGATAAAGCTTTGTTCTTGGAGAGCCATGTGGCAGTGGGTTTCATGATATAATTGTTCGTTGTCCGAAAAAAACAGTGCTTATTTGTTTTCATAGGCTTTGAATTTATGTGATTTCTTTCTTTATCAGGGCATTTAGTCTTATTTCCTGCATATGGACACTGCTGTTCTCATCCACTTCACCCTCATCCTTTATCACATTCTGTCCTATAACTTTTGAAACTCTTTGTTTTATCAAATTTGTTGGATGAAAAAAGGCCTCCAAAATGTAAAATTCCTACAAGTTCTGGGAAGCTTGAGTTGAAGAAGGTGAAGCAAGGAGGGGGGTGGAATGTGGAACCCCAAATCTGACCTTCCGCTGGAGGGAAGGTGACACCATCAGCTTTGTTATGCACCTCTTCACTTTGTTCTGCTCACCTTATTGGCTGTCAGATCCTTCTCTGGCAAGGGGGTTGGACTAGATGATCTTCCGAGGTTCCTTCCAACCCTTAACATTCTGTGATTCCTTGCCCAACTTTGGAGGATTTATGAAGAACCTGAAGATATTGATTTGGAATGTAGATCAGAATGTACTTAAAGGGAGCAGAGGAAAAATGTGAAATAGAAAATACCAGAGGCAAGCAGTGAGAGAAGGGGGAAACATTCTTGGTTTTCCATGTTTCATTATATCTGTTATCTCTGGAATGGCTCATATTATGAGAGGAAAGTAGTAGTATCTATGTAGTGCTCTGAAAAAGGGCTAAATTCCCTTTTGGCTAGTAAGGTGTATTTCTTTATATGATGAGGATATACAATTAAGATCAATGCAACGTGTTGGCATTTTGTTTTGTGTTTGTTTAGTTTGGATTGGGCTTTTTCATGGTTGTTTTGGTTGGTTTGGGGTTTGTTTGTTTGTTTGGGGTTTTTTGTTGGTTTGGGTTTTTTTCATAGTTTTTGTTGTTTGGTTGGTTTTTTTTAAATAGGAGCATGGAATGTTTTTATTTGGAAAGGAACTTCAAAGGCCACCTAGTTCAACCCCTGTGCAGTAAGCAGGACATCTTCAAGTAGATCAGGTTGCTTAGAACCCTTGAATGTTTCCAGGGTATGGGAAGCTCTGTGGGCAACCTGTGCTAGTGTTTCACCAGCCTCATTGTAAAAATCACCTTCCTTATGTCTAGTATGAATCTACAATCTTTTGGTTTAAAACCATTACCTCTCTTTTTTTTGTGTGTGTTTTTGTTTGGTTTGGGTTTGTTTTTGTTTGTTTTTTACAATGGGGTGAATTAGATTACTGTGTAGGCATAAAACCACATTGTATTCCAGATCTCTCAAGTCTGTAAGAACTGGGATGAAAATTGAGCAAACTGAAGATAGAACCAGACAGGGTAGCCACATGCTGCAAATGTTCTATTACAAAGCCTTTTATGAATTTAGTTTGAATGGATTATTGTATTTCAAAACTTAAGGGCAGTATTGCTTAATTAAGTGCAGTGGCTGTATGGACATAGACCTGTGCTTCTAAAGCCTCTTGAAAGCAGTGGTAGGCTGTGATGTTACTACCAGGTTGTAAATCTAGTTTTATACCATGCTAGGTCATGATGTCTTTAGATATTTAAAACTGAGCAGGGTTATTTCTGATCAAAAGTAAACTCAGAGCTGTGGAGGTAGAGTGGACATTTTCCACCTCGTTTTACTTTGAGTACAGGATCAGGACTTTAGCCAGTGCTGATGTTGCAGGCACAGTGCTGCTACTGTCACTCAGTCTTCTTTCCTGGTGATTGTGACTGAAGTCCTCATAGTAATTTTTAGGCATTTCTGTTAATCCTAACAACATACTAATTGCATTTTTATCCTAATTTTCTTCTGTAGCATCAGCAGATAACATTATTATTTCTGCTTCATAATAACCTATCACCTAGACAAGCACTGTTCAGGAAACTGTTGCTTTTTATGCAGATACTGAGAGCTGTACTAACATCAGGAATATTTAAGTGCCTGCGATGCTCTGATATTCAACAAAGTAGAGATATCACTAAAGATCCCATTAGTACTTTTTGAAATTCATTTTCCTCCAAAGGTTTTGAGCTCAACACTTAAAAAACCTTAGCCATAATTATTGGAAAGTTGCAGAAATTCTGGGTGTGCAACTAATGACAAAGTTTCACCCTTTGATAATGAGAGTAGTGAATCAAAAGCAAAAGATTTCAATAGCAATGGGATAGTATGATGAAATGCCATCACATAAATCTGTGCAGCTGAGAGGCAATGAAATTAAGAAGCAGCTGGTGAAACGCACCGTAGATTGATTTTGCTGCTAATAATTATGAGCCTGAGCCAAACGCTTTTCCCCTTCACACATGCTTTGGGAAGCACCAAACCAATGAATTATTCCTCTTACCATGAGCAAAGGGTAACTTTTCCTACTGTATTTTCTATTCAGTGTGTTTTTATTGGATGTAAAACAGTTGCAGAGAAAGTAATAGAAATACTACACATGGCTGAGGAAAAAGAATCTGCAGATTTTACTGCATTCATTCAATTACTGACACTGCAGTCCTGATTGTAAATCTTTGGACACACGCTGGCTTCTTGTGAAATTTCTCAGTTGCCTCCCATAGGAATTGCCAGACGAGGTCATACCCAAGGTCTGTCCAACCCAGCATCCCATCTTCAACAGTGGTAGGGACCAAATGTGTCAGGGAAACATGGAGCAAGGACTGGTATGTATTTAGGACCCATCTTCCCACTAGATCATATCCTGGTCTACAGTAGAGAAGGTTGGATGCACAAAGCCTTGTGCTCTCTCACCATTTGATGCTGCTGTCTTTACTCAGAAAGCCCTCTGGATAAAAAAGCAGGAACCTTGCTGGTCACTTCGCTCTTCTTTGGTGGCTCAGCATGAATCCAAGTTGTTTTAAGCATGTTTTTTCCTGAATGGGTATTTTGGATAGTGGTACAGTGCCATCTGTAGGGAAGTAGTTAAAGAAGCACAGAAAGCTATAAACTGGAGTGAATGTGTAGGTATACTGATGGTAAAGAGTACATCCTACTGCTTCTCACTCAGCCATTTTGTGACATCCACACTTGGATTTTAGTGGGAATAAACCACACTCTTTTCCTCAAGCAGTGCTAGCTCATTAGGCTCAGTGCTGCTCATTGGCTCCAGGATACCCTGTATGTGAAAGTCCAACAGCCAACCTGAACTAAAACAAAAGGTGTTCAGGAGGTGAAGAGCTGATAAACGAGGCTGACTGTCCTAAGTACCTATAGTTTCACTGACAAATTATTTGTGTAGATGATTTAAGTGAGATGGCAGTATTGCAAAATTTTAACTTCTCTGCCTGGGTTCTGGTGTGAACTTAGCAGAAGCATGTAAGTCCTCTAGGAAACGCCATGTGTGTGCCAGGCACAGACTGGCAGGCAGGGTTGTGCACTTAATGTGGCCCAAGTGGCCATGCAGCACTGCTGCTACTGACTGTGGCATTGCTCTTAGAGCCAAGCCTCACGCAGCTCATGCATTTCTTTGATTCGCCTTACATGTCCATGCTGAGTGGGCAGATGGGAGCTATTTGTATGCATTTGAGGGGTTTATTGACCCACAGATGAAAGTTTCTCCTTGATGCCGCTGGGACAAATATAGAAGATGCTAAATAAAGAGGAATGTAAGATGAGATTTTCTGCAGTGCAGGAAATAAAAATTGCTTTGCAAGAATGGGTGACATACAGAGTTTCTCTTTTGAGAGTATCAACCATTTGAAGAACTTGTCTTCCTCTTGCCCCTCAAATATAGAGGTATGTAGGAAGGTTAAGACAGTACTTCTCAGACAACATGCCCAACTTTTTCATTTGCCCAGATGCTAGCTTTCTGTCTTTTCCAGTTTATGATCTTTATGTATGAGATTCTGAAAACACATGCCAAATATTACCTGTACCTCACAGATCTGTTGCTAGCAAGAAGCATACAGCCTTTCAGGCAAGCCCTCCAAACTCCTGATCGAGGCGTGTGAAACACTGATGCAGCTTTAAGTCTTTTGCCATCTAAAGAGTTCTGTTGATCCCAGTGTGCTAAGCAGTGCGTTAAATGCCCTCATCACTTTGAGAAGTAGGACTCTTCACAAGGCCTGGGAAATGATGGTTTATTTGTAGTCTTTGTGTTACAGGGAATTTGTTGTCTTAATTTGTGTCCAGTGTGTAAGTGTAAAGAAGGCTGCGGAGTACCTCTGTGGTCTACATTTAGAATCAAAGCATTTCAGCTTGCGTGGCTGCTGATTAAGTGCAATTTTTCTGAGTAGTGAAATGGTCTTTCTCATGCTGAGGATGAAGTCAAGCACCTGGACAGGTGCTGTCTGGGCCCCAGGTTTCCTGGCTCTCTAATGTTCGATGCATTGAAGAAGGCAATCCTTCCCCCTTGCTTGACTCCTGCCCTCTGTGCCCTGACCTGTACTGGGATGAAACATTTTGTCTTCATTAAATAAGATGTTCTTGTGCCTGATATTCCTTGAGAATTGGAGGTGACTTACATAATTTCCTTTCAGAGCTCTTAAGGACTTTTCCCTGGACCTTGCAAGGTAATTGAGCATTTGTTTTTCCAGTCCTCTGCAAGACCAGCTGAAGGCAATAGCTCCAGACTCCCTGTTTTTCCCTTTCAGCTCTCCTAAGGTCTCTGAGAGCAGATGCTTCCAATGCAGGGGTTTTGCAACCTAGTGTAGCAGTGTCAACCCTTGTGCAGTCATGTTCTGAAGAACAAGTTCATGTGGATGGCAGAAAACTCCTGTGAAAGGAGAAGCAGTTGGGGGGAATCCTCTACTCCCTAAGTAAAGGTGGGAGCTCTTTGAGGGGGAAGGGAGGGTTCTTTCTTTTGACAGAAGGCTGCTTATGCTGCGATGAAGTTTCTTCAGGAGAAGAAGGAACACTGTCAGCTTCCAGGAAAATAAAATTAATAATTAATAATTTTCTAGCTATTATTTTGCCACTTGAGATTACCTAAAAGTTACTGCTTTGGGAAACACCTGTAATGATGTTAACTCAAAAATGTACCTTAGTGAAATCTTGGTATTGAGCAGTTGGTGGTAGGCCAGCCTTGCCATGGTATTTTGTTTCCCATCTTAGTTTAAAACCAGCTTAGAAATACTAGCTTAAAACATCACTGAGTCTATGTTTTAATGACATATCTCACAAAGTTGGGTCCAAATCCCCAATTAGAGTATACAGGCTCTGTTTTTTGAAAGCCAACTTTCAAGTTAACTTGGGATCTGTGTGGGAAAGGATTTCTCCTTCTTCTTTACTGAATCAGACATATCAACTTCTCTGCTGATGGGATGTTTTATAAGTTAGTGCTTTTTGGAAGACAGCATCATGAAAAGGTGAGCTGAGGTTTATGATGGAAATTCAGTGACGTCTCAGCTCTGGAGTGACTGCTGTTCCTCCATAGTGAGATTCAAGGACCATGGGTTCCCTTGTGCCTTGTGTCCCTCACCTGAGTATTGCAGGCTGCAAAGGGAAGGTGCACACGCGGATGCCGTCTGCAGGGTGGAGTCCTCTGGCTAGAAGGTCACTGACTTCTTCTTGGAGCCTGTGTGACCGCTGGGAGCAGAATGGCCCCAAGGTCTGAAGCCTTGCCACCTAAGAAGACAGGGAAAACAGGTAGCGCACCGTGACGCAGGCTGTGAATGGAACAACTTACCGGCAACATTTTCCATTTGCGGCTCCCATTTTGAGGTAATTAGCCCCAGTGAGCTCAAACTGCTGGAAAACTGCAAGAGCAATGGAAAATAAAAAGGTCACTGTGCATTGCATGTGTTAAACAGCTGGACTTAAAAACCGGCAGTTCTCTCTGAACTAAAGGGAAAACTGCAGCTGTTAAATAGGTTCTAATACCTCTCAGAAGGACTTTCGAGATGCTTGCAACTTTTGCTTGCCTCTCTTTATTTTATTGCTTGAATCAGAATTGTTTATACTTTTCTTTAAGTTTGCCTTTAGCTTCATGGTTGATGAGAACTTATCAGGGAAGAGTTCAGTCTACTCCATAATTATGCCTGTTAGGGCCTGGTTTCAACATTCATGCCAAAAGTAACAAACAGCACAGTGCCCCCTCTTCGGCACTCCCTTCCCACCAGCCTCATGGCAAATAACTTCATTTTTAACATAGTTTAAAATATTTAAAACAAACAAAAAAAAAAAGGACAAAGCAGTATGTGTCCTCATGGCAAGTTGAGATCTCCCATCCATTTTTCGCTTGGAGCTTGCTTCTTTTAAATACCAAAATTATGTTTGGCATTGAAAATTTGATTTGGTTCAGTTCGAAGATCTGGTATTTGGCACTGGTCAGGTGAACAGGGGAGCTGGCATAGATGCGTATGTCTTGAGGGTGTTTTTCTCCAGCATGAACTCAGGAGACTAAGCTCACAGGTATCAGTTGATGCTGTTACTTTCTGAGGCTAAGAAGAGGATTAGAGTAAAGAGGCTTTCAGTAACTGAGCATAATTGCAGTAGAGCCTTTCATAGTAGAAGCAGAAAACTGCTGATGAGAAGCTGTGAGGAGATCGGAAGGGAAATTGGATTTGGAAAGCAAACTTAGAAGCACACATAGTCTTGCTTAAAATCTCTGTTACTCTCCAGTTCTCCGAATGCAAATGTGCAAGCGTTCCAGTGTTGATCTACTGTGCTGTCGCTCTCCCGCAGAGCAGAGGCTTTCTTTTGCTCTCGCAATTTACCTGGGGGCTATGTTATTTTTTGAGAAGAGGAGCTAGTTGAAAGAGCTCCTGGTTTTGTTTGTTTGATCTTTCTCTCTCCTTTGTTTAATTTCGATCTCTTCTCATTTTTCCTTAATCCAACATGACTGGTTTTATCACTTTAAATATGTTCTTTACCATGAGCAGCTATACAGTTTTTAGCCTAGCTATTGCTTACAGTAAAAGTGAAGAAGCAACCTGCAAGCTCTCAAGTAGAGCCCTCTTCTTTGTCTTCTCTCACTCCTCTTCAGTGAGTACTGTGGCTGGGAGGTGGAGGTTGCACCTCCTCTGTGCCTCGTTTTTTTTCTCATGTGATAAGCTTGTGACGAGCAGTACTGATCATTTCCAATGAGGGATTATAAGGAGAGGAAATTCATACGCAGTTCAAATTCCCCAGAACAGGAAGAAAAAATCAGGGGCTCTATGTACAATCCTGTTAGAAAGAAGTGAGACACAGTAGATTTCTCATCAGCTCTTGAATATTCTCAGAGCCCCAAATGGAGATTGCTTCTCCCTGAAAATTTAACAGAGAAAACAAGGCCAAAGGCAATGACAGCAAATTGAATTGGATCTCCAAGGGATTCTGTCTCAATAGCTTAGGTTTTTCCCCTAAAGGTCTTGCTCTAAATCACTGGATCTGGCAACTGCAGGTACCCATAAGCTCAAGAGTCCTAAACACGCCCTAGTTGTTCCTTTGGCTTTTTAGAGATCAAGGATTTGCATCTTACTGCATACAACAAAGCAAATGGTAACCACCTCTGGTACATATCTGGTGCTCCAAGATGCTAAATTAATACAGGAAATTATTGGTAATTGTTAACTGCAAGTTTACCACGTCCTTCTTTGGAGGAACAGTTTTATAAAAATAGCATCCAGCTCTGGTAATTCATCGATTTGAATTATGGCTGTATTTGTATGTTCTTCTACACTTGGGTCCCCATACTTTTATGGTTTAACTATCAAATCCTTTTTTCTTCTTCTCTGGCCCCAGCCCTCAGTACCTGTTTTATTGATGGGATCAAAATAGTGATCTTTTTCCCAGATGATGCAGAATCTAAAATTTCTATTGGTTTGGTTTTTCAGCACTTGAGAAATAACAGTTGTTGGGGAAGCACAAACATGTTGCTGTCTACTAACATATCAGATGTGGAATTGAACGAGTGAAGATTCTTTTAGGGAAACAGCTGCCTAGGTGGGTTTTCCAGCATTTTCTGTTTTGCCTGGTTTTAGTATATATGCCAAATATTGGCTACTCTAATGTAACTATGAGAGAGGATCCGTTCCTCTTCTTTATTAATCTCAGTTAGTGAAATTTGAGTTGTTTGGTTTGCTAACCTAGTAATGTTAGACAAGACTGGCATTTCACAGAGCAGAAGCTGAACAGAGGGATTGATAAACTAGGAGAATCCCAGGACTGGCCACCTCACACTAACACAGTTGCAATGCAGTTGCCTGGGCTTTCCCTTCATGTATGAGCAATGTCTAGGACCATGTTGAAGCAGGGTCCAAGGCAGAAGTCTCTCATTAGCTTTTCACTTTAGGCCATTGAGTTCCCTTCTGCATTTTCCTCACCAGAATTAGCAGGCTGAACCCTTATGTTTGGAATGATGTTTGCCAAAACCACCAAACAGAATTCCTCCTTCCTGCAGATCAGCTGTCGGGAGAGATAGTCTTTTATCACAGAATCACAGAATACTTAGGGTTCGAAGGAACCTTTAAAGGTCATCTAGTTCATGTATCTAAAGGGTGCAGCAAGCGCCAAATGTCAGTGCCCAGTGTCCTGCCTGCCAAGCAATGATCTCCTATCTGGAGTCAGGACAGTTCACTGGAGAGCCCCACATGCTGAGACTTGGGCAGCTTTCTGCCTGCTACCCCGTGTGCTGGGGCCTTCTGCCATCAGGAGACACAGGTCACATTCCTCCCCAGCTCTTACTCTAAAGCAGGGGGCTTTGGTTGCCAAATCAGTCTTTTCAGGCAGGAAGGAATGTTTTGTGGAGGGGATTTACCTGTTAGTGGATTATGCTATCCCAGAGTCAGCGGTCCTGCCAGCTCCACAAGAACCAGCCCACCACTGCCTGCTTTGAAAGCTGTTCCCTCTTGCAGCTCTTGCGACCAAACTCTCTCTGTCTGATGCCACTGCTAGCTGGCAACTTGCTCGTTTCCCCCGAGTGTTGAGCAGGTAAGCCTGGGAAGGATGCTGCTCAGGGTCAGGTCTTTGTTTTCAGAGATATTGTTATGTCTTTCGAATGGGAGATAGGAGCCTAACTTCAACAAGATTCTACAGCATGTTGTTGATTCTTAAGTTGTCCCAGGACCTCTGAATGACCAACCATCAATTAACGCTGACCTCTTGTGGTTTCAAAATCTGGATCCAAATGCTGAGGTTTGACTCTGTCTGTCTCAAACCCCTGACCGCAGTGCCTATTTTTAAGCAGGGATGAAAGACTGTGATCTTCTGGAATTCATTAGCTCCCCAGTGCCGCCGCTCTCCCCAGCTCCTTCCCCATCTATCAGAGACATTGCTATGCTAGTGTGGCTGGCTCATCCTATTCATTACTGCAGTGGCACATCAGGGCCGCAGCCTGAGTTACCTGTGCTGCCTTCGTGTTGTGCTGAAGCATCTCAGTACCAAAGCGGGCTTTGTTGACTCATGAAGCAACTGCCAAGCCCAAACTGCCTGATCTTGGCACTTTCTCCCTTCACCATGGCTTGCCCTTCCTCTTCTGTTCATGTTTTTGTTTTTCTTGGGAACATCCAGTGGTGTGGTTGACCTCCTATGGGCCAGGGTAGAGCTACAGGCGTTCCTGCAGCTCCTCACTCAGCTGTTTGGCTGCCTGCTCCACTCTTGTTTTCCCATGGCAGCCGGACCACCTGCTGATGTCCAGCCCGGCCTCTCCACCAGCCTGCCGCTCAGCAGAAACCCCGGGGCTTTAGCTCTCCTCGCAGAGCGCTAACTTGATTATTGGACTTTGGATTAAAGAAAAGTCTCTGGGAGCAGAGCACAGATCACAGCATTAGTCCACTGAGACGTGTGCTTAGCAGCAGGGGCGTGTTTCCTTTCGGTTTCATATTTAGGTTAGAAATGCTTTCTTTTGGGGGCCAAATTGTCATTCTCAGACACTGTAGTCAGTCTTACTATCAGCCCCATGAAGACTACAAGTCTAAAGGAAGTGACAGAAATAGATGCGTTTGTTTCCAAAACAAAACCCTTTGGTCCAGAGAAAAGATACCTGCCTCTTGGGAAAGAGGAGAAGGCTCCCATCTCTCCTACTTGTCTGAGCTCAAGGTCTCTTGTCCTTTGTCTCTGACTTGTTTCCCATTGCTTATCATTTACTAGAAAAACATTCCAGCATGTGTGCAATGCTAGACCACCAAAAAAGATGAAGAAGAGATGGATGCACTGCTGCTTCTCTATTTATAGGAAGAAAGAGACAAACCAAAAATGATATGGGAAAATTCAAATCTTTAAATAATCTGGGAGAGATGGATGGAAAATGGGCTGCTTTCATTGTTCACAGGGTTCAGGAGACTTTCTCACGAATAGCTTGGCATAACCCCCTGGACAACTCACTCGTATGACCGGAGGATTTCTGTGCATAAACCCCCTTGTTGTTTCTGGAGTATCTGCTTCAGCAAATAACTGCTGCAGCAGTTGAACCTTCTTGTCTTAGCATGCTCTTGCTTTCCTTCTTGGTACTTTCTCTGCTTATCCCCTGGTTTAACTCGCATGCCCATATTAGCAATTCTGATCATTTCACTTGTATTCATGCTATTCTTTCTACCTTAGCTCTGCACATTTTCATTTCAGTCACCATTTTGTAATCCCTTGAACATTTGAAGTTGTCCCCTATCTCCTTAGAGAACACGAAGCTGCTCTAAGATGTCCTTTTCTTCTGTTGGATGAGTGAAATCTCTTCCTCAAGCTACTTTCTTGCTGTCTTGTGTTTTCCCATGCCATTTTTTTAACCTATATCCAGAAGCACCACCATCTTCTCTCAAACCTTCTCTGCTCATCAAGTTTCACTATCCCTGGTGAAATCTTCCCCCGTCTTTGATGAAGAAATCGGTATAATATTTGCTTGCAGATCAACGGTTGTTCTTAATTAAAGATTTGGACTTTGTGTTCTTTGCTCTCACCTCAAAGGTTGGCTTAGACCCATTGCAAGGGGAGAAGGAACTGTTTTCAGTTGTGATTTTTGAAAGGATGTTTCATAGCAAGATGCTAAAGTGAGAAGCGTGAGGGTAGAGGGTGATGGTACCTCAAATACAGTGAGGAATTTAAGGCTTGTGACTGAGGGTGGGAGCTGAGTTCTCAGGGTGAGATGCAGGGTAGGCAAGCGCTCCCTATGTGTTCTTATACCCTTTTAAATGTCTCACCCCTGCACATCTAGAGCTGTGTCAACCTTAGCTGCACTTGCTGCCACAAGCTCTTTTGCACTGCTCCTTTTGCCCATAAAACATTTCTTAGCATTATCTGCAGAGTATTCTCCTCAGATCACCTCTTGTGACACCTGCAGGAAACAGCCGTTTCGCAGTGGCCAGTAATTTTGTCTACTGCAATGGTATGTCTGATGGAACACACCAGTGCTTGAAGCAGTCATCCTGTCCCTGCCATCATCTCCCTGGTCCTTCTACCTCCTCCTCCTCCCCTACCGCTACTGAGGCTGCGGTTCACTGGCCTCTCTTGTCCCCCCCACCCCCCATTGCTATGCTTCCCACTGTGGAGTAACTTTTAGGAGCATGAAAATTACTAAGTAGTCTAATGAGCTGAGGCAAAGATGGTGGTTTGAGCACTGAGCCACCACAGTGGAAATAACATGAATCTCATTTGAAATTCCCAGAGTTCCTCCCTTTCCTTCTCTTCCCCCTTTCTTCTATTTTGCTTCTGTTGATAAGTTTCTAAATGCTGCCTTTAAAAAACCCCACTGTCACCAACCACTAATTTCAGCTTTCCTTAGACATACACCCGTGTGGGATACAGTGCCCAGGGTCCTTCCCAGGGTTGCATCTGCCCTCCTTTTCTGCCTGGAGGAGCCCAGGTCTCTGTTCAGTGACACAGCTGCTGCCCTCCCTGGCCTGGGGCTCCTCTGCTTTTCACTTCTGTCATTAGACCACTTTACCTTGTGCTTGCTCTCCATACTTGTCATGTAAGTTCTTGCTAATGTCTCTAGGAACAACATTATTTTGCAGGAACCTGTAACAGTTTGATTGTAGGCTTGGTTATTGTATATGGTAAGGAAGATTGCTTAATACTTGGATCAAAAACTTCCAGAAAATGATGTGGTCTGGTGAGTTTTTTAAATTTTTTTTTGGTTGCATCCAAAGACTATTTCTGATGTCTCAATAAAAGATATTTTAAAAACAATAAGCCTCTTGTCAGTAGAGAGCTCAGCTGCACAGAGTTCTGCATTCCCACTGAACATTTTTAGCAGTCCTCAAGTTGAGAAAGGTTGAAGACTATTGTTGCAGTCAATTTGGCAAATCATTTCCTTTGAGTTGTTACACTGCATAAATATTTTGCTGTCCTGCCAAGAGCTGTTGTTCTGCCAGACATGTCATCATCTCAATGAATAATAGATTTAAGCTCCTGACCACTTGTGGTCTTAAAAGAACTTGATGTTCCCATGAAGCTGGGTAGACTTGGAGTTCTTGGTCCCAGGATCTAGAACTAGACTTGTTCTGTGATCACCACAGTGTGATCTAGTCTTATTCTAGATCAGGGGCTGGTGCCCTTCCCTTGTGCGGTGTGAATGAACTTATTATTGTATCACTTTCAGCCAGCAAGAAGGTGATGATGTTGTGAAGTGGGACAGAGATCTGTAAAGTTTTTGTGAGAAAACATTGACATTTTCCTGCTTCAGTTGTGCAATTTAATTTATTCATCCTCAGCCCCATTTGCTTTTCTGGGTATTTGATGCAATGGGAATTACAGAGCAGAGGAGAAGACAGAGCTTATCATCAACAGCTTTTCACTAAGAAGGAAATCCAGTGGCCATGGAAATAAGCAGGTGAGGTGCCACCAGTCTTTTAAGATTGAGAGGAAGCAAATTCTGTTCCTGAGAGGAATTAATTTCTGGAAAGCCACCTACCACTCCTACTATACACAGCTATTGCATGAGGCTCTCCACAGACAGTGCCTACTCCCACTTCACCTTGTTCAGATTCTTCTCTTGGTTGCTTGGTCTGGTTGACTCCAGCACATTACACAAAGTTATAACCTGAGACACGGGGCTGGGTGTGCTGTTATTTCAGTAGCTTTACTGTATTGTAGAAAAAAACCTTGAACTTGTTACTGTCTGGGTCATCTAAGGGTTCTTTTTATTCATGGAACTTGTGGTGAAACTGCTACAAAAGTACCTGGACTTCATTGCCGAAAACTCTCCTTTTTATGAAAAGCAGGGTTCTGCACTCGCCAAGGAAGGCAGTCAAGTGGGGGGGTTTGGCTGGATGTTAAAACAGGCTCCCGTGGCAGTTTAGAGTTCTGTAGTATGAGTGCTGGGAATGGGGACTCATGGTTTAGAGTAATGCTTGAGCAGGTGTGATGAGATAAAATTGGGAGTTTTTCACTTATAAAAAAGGGGGGTATTCGTCTATTAGTTCCTCTGGGAGCATGGAAAAAGTATTTAAATTTTATCCATAAAAAAAGTAAATCTCTCATATTTCAATGCTTTTGTCTCCCTCAGCTTAAACATTGAAACAGTTTATTCAATTTTACATTTATCTTTTGGTTAAATGCAAGAAATATGGTGCTTGGGACACCAAACTGTGGAAGAATAACTGGAGAATAAAATTCAACCCCCTCAGACTTGTGCAAATCAGTCTTATGAAGAACTTTTATTGCCTTCGTGTAACTACCAAAGTATATTTCTTTTATAGAAAGAATATTATCTCACAAGGCCATTCTGGCCAATCTGACCATTATCTCACAAGGGTAGCAGTTGTAGTCATTTGAAATGTTTTCTCTACAAGACCCTTACATGCCCAGGACCTTGCTGATAGTCTTCTGTTGCCCAGCAGATGGGCTTTAAGGCCCCAAGAAGACCTCTTTGTGCTTCTCTTGTGGTTCATGACAGATCCTGAAGTGGAGGAGGAAAACAAAAAAATAGATGTAGACTAGATGTCTATTCAGTGAGCCTCTTGGACTCATCTCCTAGTTTGTTTATTTTGTTGTGTATTTCTTGTGTCAGAGAAGTTCTCAAGGGAATTTACTATTCAGCGTTTCATACAGAGATTATCATAAATCCAGGAGGGTTTTTTCTGCTTCGTCTCTTTTATGGCAAAGCTCACTGGAACTTTAATTCACTTTTTTTTTTGGCGTGTGTGACTTCAGTTCCATGAACTAATATTAGTTATACAGTGAGGAGACGTCTATATATAAACACAGAGTTTTGTATGTTTCCATATATACTCATGTTTCTATATATAAGCAAAATGCTTTCATAGGAATATTTAAAAATATTTGTCACATTTTGTCGTGTATTTTATGGTGGGAAAGTGTAATCGGAAAAAATGCGTTTAGATCTTGTGGGACAGTAAGGTAAAATAGCTACTTGTGTGAACTGGATCTTTTTTTAGATGCAGGCGCTACAGAAATAGCCAAGTGATAGCCCCACTGTGAACTCAAACTGCATTTCCTTTTCACCAGAGTTTGCTGGTCTGTTTAGCTAACCCTTGTAAGGACAGCGATGCAGCGTGCGTAGCTGGGCTCCCGGCTTCTGCGCGGCACGGCAGGACAGGGACCGTTGCATGCATTAACCTGGTGCGTGTAAAGCTGCAGGCAGCAGGTCATACACAGTCCGTCTTCTTTGGTCTACAGGGATATTTGAGCTCTGCTTGGAAATACATGGTGTTTCAACAAGGTGCACGTGCCATGAAGTAGGGGTTTAGAGATTCACTTTTATTCATGGCTTTCTAGCAAATTCAGGGTTTTTCTCTTTACTTTGTCAAAAAGATGACAATCTCTTTCCTGCAAGTGGAAATTATAGCAATATTTTGAAGTTTATTTGTCCTCTGTGATTTGGGGGAGGGCTAGCTAGCATAGGTTCTGCACTGTTACTGTGGGGAAGGCTGCTTGGGGGGGATTTTGTGGGGTCTGGTTGAGTTATTTTGGTTTGGATGTTTTTTCTGCTGGTTTGGTTTTTATTAGTTTGTTTGTGGTTTTTTCCTTACCTGTCCTAGTCCTCCATGGCTTTGAAAGTCATTGAGTTAGAAAAGTCAGAAATACCATGTTTCTGTAAGATTAATGAAAACATGGTGTGTAGATAAGAGAGGAAACTTTTCCTACTACTCCCTCTGAAGCAGAGATGAGAGCTCAGCTCTGAACTGTTCTGGATAGGCAGCATCACCTGGCTAGCAGCTGCATTTGTGGAGGGACCTTTTGTGAACAGGTAGAAGATGCAGGAAGAAGCCCACGAGCATTGTGGGCCCCAGGAAATGATCTAAAGGGAAAGGTGCAGATGTGTTACTACTGCCGTGCAAAATGAGGAAAGTAAGGGTGTTGCAGTGGGGCAAGATATGAAATGTTAGGCCTATTGGTTTAAAACCAAAAAAACCAAAATCAACAGTACCCCTATATAAATATAAAAATATATATATCTGTGTCTGTGAATCTTGCAGCTTTTCCAAACTCTCTCATGCTCTGGTCCTTGGATATTCTCCTGTGAACCACAAATAGCGACACACATCCGTTCTGCTGTTGTTAATATGTTAGATAAATACTCTTGTTTATACTATAGATTTAAGCGCAAGTCCTCGGAGCCTAGTAGACTGTTGGGGTTCGTGTTGATGTGTTTGTCTGGACATACTTAGAATGTTTGGATTTACAAGCAGCCATGGAAAATAACAGCAAAGTGTGCTTATGTATGTTGCGTGACATAGCTGCCCATGTCTTTTCTAGCAGAAGTTAGAGCTGGTTTACTTTAATGTTTATTGGGATGTAGAAGAATCCAGCCTAATCCTAGCTAGAAATAAACAAATGCAAGGCAGAAGTCACGGCAATAGGACACGGTTTCTCTGAGTCCATTGCCATGGTCATAGGGTTTTGGGGATGCAGGGATGCTGGGATCGTACGCTGTCTGAGCACTCGGTGTGGGCACAGATTCATGGGCAAAGCTGTATAGGTTGCTTGAGTTTCAATTCACCCTCTGCACTCAGAAGGGCAGATAATTTGACCTGTGCCAGCAGGTTCAGCCATGGTGGTCAAGGTTGCTTCCCTGGCTAATGGAGTTGTGCTTGACCAGAACTCTCATCAGTGTTGGGTACATCAGGTCAGTGGATCGTAGCTGTAGGCAGCAGATTATTCAAATAGAACCTTGTGAGCTCTTGCTGTCCTGAGATACCTTGATGCAATCCTATTACATGGTGTTAGTAGAAATGTATGGGAGCCTTGGCTTAAATACAATCATAGAGATGCTCTGACACACAGTTACAAAAGCTGAACAGTTTTAAAGAGATGATAGAGATCCCTTGCCAAAGGAGACTGAATGAAAAAGTGTTCTGCTTAAATCAAAAGCTCCATTCTTTATGAGAAGCTATGCCACAAAGCTTGTCTGGAGTAAAATTGTCAAAATAAATGGCGTGCTAGAAGGCAGTGATATTAAAGCTAACTACTTGGGTCGTTGTGAGCAAATACGTTCAGATTCATTTTTGATAGGGCTAAAATAATGATAGAGACTTCTCCAGAATACAAAAGAAAACGGTTGGCTCCACTACACCTTCACTGAGATAAACAGGCAGAACAAACACCATCCTGGCAGAATTTCTGTTGCATCACTAAAATACCACGTCTCTTTACTTTGTGGTAAATATTCGACAAGAAGAATTTGAATAATATTGTAATGTAGGTGCGAGTCACATGTCATCCCCTGTCGCCCACACCCAGCAGCTGGAAAGCTGTTGAGATACCCTGATTTATGTGCTGTCTTTGGAGTAACTTTGGCTTGAATTTTAAAATAGAACAATGAGCAGCCATTCTGCTATTTTTTTTTTTTTAATTGTCATTTTGCTTCCTCAAATGCCATGCTTAATGTATCTGTCATTGGCTTGGGAAAATTGTTATAAATACTGTAGCAAAAATATTTTAGTAAAATCTGGTGACAGGTTCACCTGTTCTAAATCAAAGGGTTGCTTAAAAGAAAAGTAGAGCTATAAAAGGTTACTCATTACAGGCTGTGGTCTCAGTTCCAAACTGATTTGCTTCATGATCTGCGTGGATCCTGTTGAACCTTAGTCTTTTGGGGTAAAGGAACATTTCATCACAGAAAATCCAGTGTTGGCAAGTTCACAGTCTCCTGCTTTAGACTCCTTTTGTTCTCTTCATTTTGTCTCCAGTGTCTTATTCCTCAAGGGCCAAGGCTACCTCTTCACCTTATCTCCAGTTCTCTCCAGTGGCTGCTGCTGAAGGAGCAAGGCTTTGCTGTCTTACCTGAGAGGTTTCCTTCCTCCTTCAAGAGCTCTGAGCAAACTCAGCCTACCAGAGGGCTGTGCAGAGTGGCTCAAAGAAACGCTAATTAGATTATTAAAAATATTCATAGTGTAATTGCCACAGAGATTGGTCTTTGAAGTCTCCATTTCTAAAATCTGACCCAGTAATAAGTGACACACAAGGCCAGAAAATTAATCTTGCCTTGTGTGAATGGAAAGATAGTGTTGTATTACTACTTCACTTGAAAATTTTACATATATGAGTAATTGAAATCTGTGAACACAGCCAGTCATTCTACATTTGTTCTTCAGTAATATTAAGAATGCATTCAAATATACCATTGGTTTTGTCCCTCTTGCAAACAAGGCAGTTCACTGTTGTCTCTCCTCTTCCTGGAGATGCTGGGTCAGCATTTGAACTAGTTCTTTTGGCCTCTTTGCATGACAGGCTTTAGAAGTAGCATATCATCAAGATCAGTTCCACTTCAGTCTTTAGCGAGATGCAAAAGTCTTGGTTTGCTGTGTTGTTTTGGCTTTTTCTCACTCTGTACATTGCTGTATTAGTATTTTGAAAAACCCTGCAGTTTGCAGGCGGTTGGGTATCTGCAATGCCCTGTTCTAAAATCACAGGTGCTCTTCTGTCTGCTGTTGTGTCAGACAGTTTCAGCATACATTTGGGTGGTTTAAATGATCTTTTTCCCCCCTCTTCTATCCGTAACTGTTGATCTGTGCATGCTCTCGATGAAGAGGCACGGGTCCAGGATTCAGCTTTGCTCCGTGCCATTAGCTAAAATGTCACCCAAGCAATGTGAAGATGCTGCTGGTGACTTCAGAAGGTTGGAAATGGTCATTCTAGCTGAGGCTCTCTGATCCTTGGCTTTGGGTCTGTCTTGACACTTGGCTATGTTTCACTGTGCCATATACTTAGCCTTTAAAAGAGGGTACTTCCCGCTTACCATTGAATTTGCTGCCAGTGTGAAACACAGTTCTGTGGCAGCCCTTCTTGTGTTGTTACACCTTGTGGGACCCGACTCAAACAACAAGCCAGTGGGAGAAGGCAGCTGTGCTTCTCGCGCCTTCAAATTGCCGGAGGATCCTTCATTTTCTGCTGAAGCAATTGGAAGCTGGTCTGTAACGGTGAGTGCCCAGCGTGGTCTGTGATTCGGTGTGCCCCTTGTTTTGTTTCAGAGGAACAAATGTGCAGCGTCAGAGGGCAAGTGCTCACGTGGCCCCGACCCTGCGCTTGTGCAAAGTCAAGGTCACTGGCTCTGGGTGTGTTCACTGGCATGTTTATCCCGCAGCTTTGCTCGCTGTGGAAGCGCACACGTGTAAGTGGTTCTGGGGTTGTACAAATCCTGCTGGGTGAAGGATGTTGTCACCAATTTACAAAGTTAACAGGGTAGCTTTTTGTTAAGCTTCTGCCACAATATAAATTAGAAAGCCTTGCGCTGAGCTTGAAAAATCTGATGGTGCCATCGACCAGCTGGGGTTTTGAGCTGCTGGAATTGCAAACTGCATGTGATATAAATAGCCTGAAGTAAACCAGGTCATTAAAATAGAATATTAATGATCTAAGATGTTGGTAACACAAGAATCCTTTTAAATTTATGTCCTAAATAGTGTCCTGAAAGTAAACTATAGGAGCTGATGATGGTAATAAAGAAAATAGAATATATCCAGAGCCCAGTTCCTTTTATGATGCACGGTCCCAAGGTGCTGCTCTTCCTTTTCAGCTCATATGCTTTGCTCTCAGCACGGTTTAGGTCCTTATGTAAGCACGCTGGCCTCAGCTAACCTCCTCCTGATGTCCAAACATGTTTCTATTGTGCCTTCTAGTACTTTACCTTTGCCGGATTTAAAATCTCATAGTGTACATGCCAAAATCTAGAAGCTCCCCAAATTAAACTCAGTTTGCTCTAAGAATTGAGGGAGGCAGGATTAGAGGGAGGATTAGATCAGTAGGGTTTTTGGCTGTGGTGGTACAGAACAAGGCTGTTGTTTCTGTTGGTGTCCAGTTTTGGTTACCTGAACATCAAAGTCATTTGAGTTCATCCCTGGCTTGGGTCGAATTCTATTTTTGTTGCTCATAAACATCTCTGGATGTTCATGGTTTTATTTAGTGGGTTAAATGATGGTTAGCAGAAGCAGCCTGTTGGACAGGTGGAGACTACTGAGGTGAGAGTTTCTTTCCTGTGACCTTATGAAGGGCTCAAGAAATTGTCGCCCTAGGGAAGGGGAGAGAAAGTGGGGTGGGTACAAGTCATAGCAGTAATGCAAAAGCTACTGAACATGCCATGACAGATGTTGATCATTGCTGTGGAGTCCCAGGCTGAAGAAGACATCCCTCAAAGGAGGTCTGCAGCAGGCTGGCAGCAGCCAGACCCCACAGATGCCATGACCCAGGACCTCACCTCGCTTGGCCGGAGGGCTGGGGAGGCCCCGGGGCGCTGAGCGCAGCAAGCCCAGGGCTCTGCGCTGCCTCTGCCGGCTGCTGCCCACCTCTCAGCCCTAAGGAACGGTGAGATCACTCGGGACCATCTCAGCAAACGGGGAAGTAGGAAAATTAGCATGGCTCCTTTTTAGGGTCCTTGAACGCTAAGAAAAAAATCCTTGTGGACCATGCTGTGGAGGTGCGAGTCAGTAAGGAGATGCATTTCTTGCGCTTCCCAAGAAGGTCATTACTTGCCTTGGGAAGCAGAGGCACAGGGCAAATCACGTCAGCTAAGTCACACTTCAGTATGTTTTGATCTAGTGGGGAAGACTTGAACCATGACCAAGAATGGCTTCAGTATACTGTTTGCTTGCTTTAAATTTTATCTGAATTTTTTGTTCTGCATTAGCTCAAATAATGACAGGTTTCTCTCCAGACTCAGTATTTTCTCCTCCCATTGTTGCCACCTCTTCTATCAACTTTAATTTGCTGGGCTACCTGAAGTGCTTCCTTGATTTGTTTTTTAAACAGCCTGTATCTCATCTCAAGCCACCAGTCTTGTGATACCACAACCTTGTACTCGGGTTAGAGCCTCAGTGGTGTCAAAAACCACTTTGCTTTCAGTAGAGGTTTCTCTCTGAAGCACTGCATTTTCCATCTCTTCCTCTCCTACTTTGGATCCAGGGGATACTTCTCTAGGGCATAAGCTTCCAGTTCTGGGAAGCAGCTTGTCTTTGTCCATTCACCAGGCTGAAACCAGATGTGGCCATCACTGAGAGCAGCACAGCTAGTCGTGTACGTTTTACACCCCTGTCGACCCTGGTTATTGTCAGTCCCAGCCATATCCAGCCCAAATTCCCAACCATACAATGACTGTATGGCTGAGAAGCATTGGCACACTGTCTGTGACAAGGGAATTGTTAATAACATCCAAGGAGTTTCTGAAACTTTCCCTGTCTACTTAGGTTTCACTCTTGTTGCTTGCCTACACCTGGTAATAATAATCTTACCTAAATGTTCTCACTTCTCCCGATTCTTCCCCAGGGTTTCCCCTTTGATAGCAGAGCTGCAAGTTCAAACAACCTTTTTCCTTACTTAGAAGTTATTTCTTGTTCCCAACTAATTTCTTTTACTCATCAATCTATGGTGACTTCTCGGCTTCTGATCTGAGTTTGTTGCCACATTCACTTGAGTTACATGTAAAGCTGCAGCAGGTAGCAGCTTTCTAGAGCTATGCTCTCACTCACAGAAGCAGCAGCAATGTAAGTAAAGTTTGACAGCGTGCTTCTCACCAAGATCTGACCAGAATGGACTGAAGGGTAGACAGCAGTGTTGAGTTGGAGCACCTGCACGGAGTGGTAGGCTGCTGAAGATGGAAAATGTTCTCTCATTGCTTCTCTTCCATATGCCACAGGGCAGCAGTGAACTACCGAGTCCTTTCTAGGAGCTTCATCCAGTTGAGTGCTCAAAGTTGCAAGTAACTGAGCTTCTGCCTTTTCCCTTGGGAAAGTATTCCTTACAAATACAATTCACTGTCAGGAAGTCATTCTGAAACTCTCCCTAAATTTTCCTCTTTTTTTTTTTTTCGGTGTCCTCCCACTAAAATGGGCTTTAACAAAAGAATCTATTTAAAGGACTACTTTTTTATTTTCCTGTGAAGGCTGATGTGGCTTCTAGTTAATGTTTGTATGAGACTGTAACCCTTTTGGTTTAAAGGGGAGGAATCACTGTATTCCCTACGGTTGCGCTGATACTTTCACTTGTTTGCTTGAGGGGCTGCAAGAGTTTCATATGGCTGTATTCAATGAATGTTAGATATTGGGTTTCTTTCCCAAATATGTATTTAAAAAAATCATGTGTTTTGCTGCTGAAAAGCTTATTCTAAATCTAGAGTATGTTTGTGCGGAAGTTTTGGGTTTCTCTTGGTTCTGTGGAACAGTGCTGAGCTGTGAACCCAAAGGCAGCATTACCCAGTCAGTGCTGGTGAGGGAGAAAGAAGCAGTCTGATTTCCCTGTTGAAAATAATTGTAGAGCAGAAGCAAACAGCATGAATGCAAATTTCTGCTGATAGAGGAGATATTTAATGTCCTTGAACTGTGCTACACAAAAGAAATTTAGGAAAACACTTGTTGCTTAGGTGTAAATTGCTTGTAAACCAGTGCTACTCTAGAGGGAGTTGCTTTTAATGGTTAAATTATACAACACATCTTAAAATTGGTTGTTTTGCATAATGTATTGTGGAACCTGTGAATCTCAATCACAGACCAGATTGTTTACCTTTGTAGAAATCAGTCAAAACCAAAACAGAATAAGCCCAGAGATTTTTCAGAAGTCCTGATCCTTAGTGAGCAAATTCAAGGGCAGCCAAACACCTCCTGGGATTTTTTTCCATGTCATTGTAGGCATGTTAAACTGGTTATAGCTTGATGTTCCAGGGCATTCAGCAACAGCAAATGGACTCAGATTACTGTTTTTAACAAAAATGGACTAGCCTGATTCTAGTCTTACCACAAAAGACTTAACAGGAACCGTCTGTTTCATGAATGTCTTCCCTAGCTTTGATTTAGCCCTCGGTTTTTGTTAAGAAAAGGAAACTGAGAGCCTTTAGTGAGATCTGCTACTTGTGTGGTGGAAATAAAACATACAGATCTTCCCAGTTACGAAGTTCATAAACCTTTTGCAGAAGCAGAGGCATCTTCGGTTGCTTGCTCATGATATAAGCTTATACACATCACGTATAGGTTGCTTCTCACTGCTCAGAGCCCCAGAGTTACACCTCTGCTGTTGGCCCACTTAATCTTTGAGATGCCTCTTTTTCTTTAAAGCTATACAAGCAGTATTATCATTTTCTGCAGTGTAGTCTGGTTAGTAGTGCCATTTTGCTGTTACTTTTGTTAAGGCTATATTGTGCCACTTAAGGTCAGTAAAACTTACTTGCTGTCTTTACATATCATCCATATATACTGAAAAAAATGCCATTTTTTTAAGGTTCCCAAGCAGTAATTAAGGAATGAAGTCAGAAATGAAGTTTGAGCTCGGATGTCAGTCAGGCCTCCCTTCAGAACCTCTTAGAATTGCAGGATAATCTAGGAAGGTACTTCTGGAGGTCATCTGGCCCAACCCTCTCTTCAGAGCAGGCTCAGGTCACCAACTTTTGAATACCTCCAAAGGTGGACGTTTTACAGCTCCTCTGGGCCCTCGTTCCAGTGTTTGACCACTCTTAGGAGGAACAAGTTTTCCTTATTTAAGGGGAGTTTCCATTTTTGAAACTTGTATTCGTTGCCTCTTGTCCCAGCAGGATCTTGCTCCATGCATAATCTAGCTTTATCTCCTCTTGTAGCCTATTCTGAGGTACACAAAGACTTTTAAGACCCCTCTTTTAGCCTTTTCTTTGCAAGATGAAACAATTGCATCTCCCTCTGCTTTTCCTTGTTCATCTTGGGCTTCAGCCTCAGAGCATCTTGTCACTCACCCACTGCAATTGCTTTAGTTTGTTAATGCCTTTCTTGTCCTGGAGAACCCCCAACTGGAAACTATACTCAGTGTGGTCTCACTAGTGCCAGATAGAGGGGAAGAAGCCCTTCCCTCGGCATGCTAGCTGCACATGGTGCTAATGTAGTCAGTGTGCAGGTAGCTCTCGTTGTTGCAAGGACACACTGCTGACTCATGTAGCTTGTCCACCAGGACCATGGAGTCCTTTTCTGCAGACCCAACCGGTCAGTCCAATTCAAGGCGGTTATTTTATACCAGGTTCATGATTTTACATTTGCATTTATTGAACTTCATAATGTTCCACATCAACCCATTTCTTCTGCCTGTGTGTCTGTGACAGATGAGCGTGGGGTGGGTACAGCTTTATTCATATGGCAAAACTCCTCACGTAGACCAGACCCTCTGAACTGACCACAGTAAATGTGGAACTTGGTCAGAAGTTTTCATCTCTAGTTCGAACTGCATGGCCATATTCTTGAGGTCCTTGCTTTAAGCACATAAATGTCTCAGTTAGGATCAAAGGGTGAAATTCAACCGTCTGTATCTTTCCCAAGGAATGTTCAAGGTACTGTAAGAGAATCAGTATTTCAAGCATTTCTTCCACTGCTGTTCTGTGTGGTCAGTCAATCACGTGGACTCCTGGGAGCTCATTCTAGGTTCACTGACTCATGCGGATTTTGCTAAGGATCTTCATGTTTCTTAAATAGCTTAATAAATTAATCAGAAGTTGCAGTACAGAGCAAAATCCAAGCTGAGTGGCAATATTTTGAACAACGTGATGAGACTGGATTTGCTTTTAACAAAACTCCTTGGTTCTTTAGTTGCCTGTGAACGTAACTGGGAGCTGACCATTTGTCACAGCTTGTGTCTCGGGCTGTGTACACCTGTGGGCCCCACAGGCTCCTCCTGATGCTACTCCTGTGGCTGCAGATGGGGGAAGCCAAAGCAGAAGGCCAACGCTGTCTGCCTGCGGCACAGAGCAGTTGTGGGGCACAGCCCTGCCCACAGTTCCCTCCTGGTGCTGCTTATTACACATCACTCGGGTCCTTTCTGCCTTTATCATCAGATCTGGCGGTGCTGCAGAGCTGCCTGCTTGATAAATCTCACTTCATCAACACTTAAACCAAGTGGTTAAAGAAAGATTAATGTCATAGATGTAGTGTGGTTAGAGACCATGGCCAGAAAATCAGTGAAGTATAGAAATTATTTATATCATTTCCATGCACGCTTGCCCTCTCTGCTTAATTTGTGTTCTGCTCTCAAAGTCCTAGGAACACTGTGGAGAGTCCAGGTTTCCTTACCTGGCATTTACTGTTTTTAGTTCCTTGTTGGATATGTGCTGTATATCCTTAGCAGTGGAAAATACAGCTGAAACCTCTCTTTCTCAGCTGAATAAAGTGATCTGACGAGTACCAGTGGCCTGATAAAGCCTTTTAATAAAGCTGTAGCCAGTTTCTATTTAAAACACTCAGAGGAGTCATTATTTTACTCACAGGCCATTTTTAAAGTTGGGCACATGCTGTGTTGGGCTCTTTTACGATGCATAAAAAAGTCTTTGCACTCCTCTGGCTTTTTTGCTTTAGCCTTTTCTGCCTTGATTACTTCCATGCATGGAGGGTATTTCTCAGTCATCTCTGCAGCTGTCTGAGAGGGCAGCAGCCAGTCTGGGAATGCCACTTTGTGACACCTCCGTCACCAGCACTGATGCTTGTGCCATTGTCTGATGATTTCTGGCACATCACTGGATCTAGATCAAAATTAACTTGCGAACACCCAGGAGATGTAATTTTCTCACCTGGTCTGTCTCATCAGGTGACTGCATGAGCACTGGAGCCAATGCAAAGGGAGAAGACTTTGAGAGCAAAAGGCAGCCTTTTAGAGGAAGCCTGATTAAACTGGATCTGACCCCAGCAAAATGATAGGGGTTTTAAAAGTCAGGAACAGGAAAACTTGAGAGCC
Organism: Todiramphus chloris collaris; assembly: GCA_025345505.1. NCBI lineage: Eukaryota > Metazoa > Chordata > Aves > Coraciiformes > Alcedinidae > Todiramphus > Todiramphus chloris. Next base: position 1,972,000 of record JANVCC010000077.1, read on the forward strand.
AAGAGGGAAGAAAAGTTAGTGTGAGCCTGTGTTTGGATAATTTATTTTCAACGGGTAAACTCTCTGCAATGTATAGTTTTAATAACAAAGGTAGAGCTGAACATCAATGCTACCCACCAAAATGTCCAATGACATTTGAAACCATGGCAAGTTTTAATAGTCTCTATACTTTCAGTGATAAATAGAAAAACTAAAAGCAGAGGTTATGGAAGAGCCAGAAAAAACGTTCGTAGCCATCTTTTTTCATTGCAGAAAGTGCAAACTGTCTGATACTCAACCATAACTAATTCCTTATCACCTCACTTTGTGTAAGAGAGCAGTAGCTGGTACAGGTTTTGGTGATGTGTTTCACATTAGGTACTGTTGGTCAGATCAGAGTGCTGTGGCTGTGTAACATATTTTAGTGATCCTAAGTTCCTGCTGGAGACAACCCCCACGGAAAGGGCACGTAGCTGGAAGTCATGCACAACTTCCCGTGGTATTATGGCCCCTCAGGTTCCTCCCCAGTCCCTTTTCCATTAATCTCTCCCATCCCTTGTAGATGTATCCAGGACTCCACTGTTAGAAAGCCCATCCTTTTCAAAATGTAAAATTCTAACACCTAGTTCTGCTTTGTCATAGGCAGTATGGAAGTGGAGGAGAAGGCTGTAATTTGGTGATTCAGATCAAAGCTGAAACACTGAGTTGATAGCGTTGTTTGTTGTTTGTATGTGATTTGGGGGGGTTTATTTTTTAGTTATTTTATTTTTATTTTACCCACTTTTACAGATCTGAGCGCTCTCACCACTTACTGATGTGTGAGAACAGTGGTCCTCGGGAATTAGCATCTGGATGAGCATGTGCAAATGAGCTGCTCTGGCGGTGATAGAAATATTTCTTGAAGGAGTCAGGCTTTTTGACTTTGAAAGCAAATATACGTGAGCAGTTGCTGGAAAATAAATTGTTTGGTTTGTCTGTGTGACATGGTTTTGTGACACCTTTCTTCTTGAACATCATTATATTGAGAGGATATAATTGGAGTAATAGATTACAGGGGAAGAGCAATGATAATAGAACTTAAATATTTCATGGTTTTATGAAGTCACTTTTTTTTACCTTTTTTTTTTTTTTTTTTTAATGTTGTTCATTGAGCAGTAAAAAGATCTGTAAGCCTTGCAAGGTATGCAAAGAAAAAAACTGGCACAATGAAAGACTTCAGGTACAATATGAATGTTGATCTGTTCAAATCACAAATCATCTTTCATTAATTCACTGTAGAGTAAGGTCTCCTCAAGATAAGACTCAGCAGTGCTGTGGAGTTGGTATTTAAAGTATGTCCATCTGCATCTAAACGAGTAGCTCCAAGACAATCAGATTATGCAGTAGTTACTTTGGTGAGAATATCGCCTAAGTGGAATGGAAACTTCATTTTGAGTCTAATATTAGACCCTGCTTTGGAAAATTCCTTTTAAATGATCACAAGCTGGGAATAGCAAAAGAATTTAACTTTCGACAGACAGCATTCACCAAGAATTTGTTTTTAACTGCTTATGTTGGGTCCCTGGGAAAGCAGATGTGAAAAACTTACCAAAGTGAATTGACTTGACCTGATGCAATGTTTATATCAGTAGTTGATAAGTTTTCCTCCCTTGTCTAATTTGTTCAGGATATTTTCATTCTTTAAGCATGAGTAAGTCTGGGTTGGAATAGTTTGAATGCTTGTTAGTCTAATAATCTGAATCTTAAAACAGTCAGACATTATTGCCTATAAAGGGGTCTAAGTAAAGTTGAACTATTTTGGTTTTCTTCCACAGATGGGGGTAGGTATCGTTTTTGAGACCAGCGAAGAAGGATGTGAGACAATGTCACTTACCTTCTGATAGTTCAGAAAGCATGATGACATCTGCTGTATTTATACTTCAAAATGCCAGTTGTACTCGGTGCACCCTTTGAATGCATGTTACTTTTTATGCCGCTTTACAAAGGACCATCTTTCAGTGGCAGCTAGAGAAACAGGCACCCAGGGGATCTCAAAGTGGATTCAAAGTGTCGTGATATTACTGTTAATCCTGTGTCAGAAAGGACTTCAGGAATTGTAAAATACACTGTGAATGATGCACGGCTCAGGGATCTTTAGAACCACAAGTATATCTCATCTTAGCTTTTCTCTTTGTTGATCAGACACTGTCACTTTGAGGATTTTAAAGAATTGATTCCTATATAAGGACCTCTCCCACCCTAATCCTGTCTACAGAAATTATTTTTGAAGGAGGGAGAGGAAAAACTCATGGATTGGGCTCCTTTCCCCAGCTGTACCCCATCCATGTGCTTCTGTGGTTTGGCCATTGTTGCTGTTGTTTCAAAACTTCAGGAGAACATCCATGGGAGCTTGCTGCAAAGGAGAGCTCCAGCTTGGCCTTCCTCTGCCAACACTGTAGACAAGAAGTGAAACAACTGTCAACAAGATAATATAATGAATTCAGTGCCAGGGTGACAGTTTCACTGGGAAAGATATTAGAGAGAGAACTCTGGTCTCTTTAGCTGTTCTCCTTTAGTGCATTAGGTGGATTTATGTGACCCAGGAATGCACTTCTCAGACAGAAATCAGATTATGATTTTAAGCATCTGTTAAACTTTCCCTCTTTTTTCATGAAGCCTGACACCAACCCTTTTGTCTTTTTATTTATACCTGCGTGTCTGTAATTCTGCTATCATTTCTGATCTTTCAGGAATTTCTAAAATGTCTAAATTGCTGATCTGTCTCCTTGCAGGCAAGTCTCACCTGGCTATAGTGCAAAGAGTAAACAATGAAGGAGAAGGGGATCCTTTTTATGAAGTCCTGGGAATTGTCACTTTAGAAGATGTGATTGAAGAGATCATCAAGTCTGAAATTCTGGATGAAACAGATCTATACAGTGAGTAGAACTGTTTGATTTTCGTTTATGTGCGATAGGGAAGGCACCACACAGTAGCAGTTGTGTTTAAAAGCTGTGTTTTGAGAGATGCTAAGTTGCTGATTTAAAATCTCAGTGGTCAAATGACCTGTGGATCCCTCAGATGCTCAAAGTAATTTTTAGTTGTGCAGCATGGGCACCTCACACCTTGGTTCTGTATTAATTCAGAAATGGGACAGGTTTCTCTATCTGATCCTTCCATCAAGAAGGTTTACATCTGCAACAATCTGGTCTCTCTTGCTATCTGTTCTCTACCACAGTGGCCCTGTTGAATCTTTTTGTTGCAGTGCTCATGACCTCCCATGTTTTTTCCCAACCTCTCTCTTTGCCTCAAGGGCCTGCAGTTCATCTACTACTGTACCTTAGCAAGAAGGCAGGCAAATATCATGCCTCAAGGAAGGGGAGTGAAGTCTCTTGTTTCGCTGTGACTCATTCAGAAAGCCTGAGAATGGAAAGTCTTCTTCAGGGCTTGAAAAACAGCATGTCCTAAACAACTCCTCTTTTTATCACTCACTAAAGCTCCTTCCTTCCTCCCTTTGTGTTAACATGTGTTGAGGGAGATGATGCTGTAAATCGACCATTACCTGTGACTTGAGAGACCTGGACTCTTTTCTTTCCCAGCTTAGAGTTTATCTGGTCTTTGGCCAGTTACCTGAAGTGTCTTTGCTTCTCTTCCCACATGCACAATCTGGCCTTTGCAAGTTGGACTTCCTGCTTGTCATTTCTTCATCTGTTTTATCTGTGCTTCAAACACTTGCTGGCAGATGCTATTTTTTTACTATGTGTTTGCGTGTAGCACAGGGATGTCTCTACATTCTATTGTAATAGAAATAATATTTTTAAATGTCTTTTGATACTGCTCAACTGTCCTTTGTTTTCTTTTTATTTCTTTATGAAAAGGATATGAATGTTTCTACAGCATCTTTCTCAGGCCAATGCAAGCATCTTCTACCCTCCCTCCAAGCCAAATGAGCACTTTATACTGTGGGATAGGCATACTTTTCTTAATAGACTGTTATTACCTGAACTACTTTCTGTAGCTGGTAGTATTTTACCAGTATTTATATGTCCAAAGGTTTGTGTAAATCACACTTGTATTTTAAAATACGGTAAACACTCTAATTACTATGCAGATCACAAAAGTCCAGTTAGCATAATTTTCTTTTCATGCCTTCACAAATCAATTGCTGGGCCAATCAGTGATAACATAATGCTTTTACAGGGTGAATTCGTATTTTCTTTAATACTCCAAAAAGATCCTATCTTTGTCTCATCACCTTTGAGACATTTCCGTGTTTCTACAAGTGAAAAAGCATTGTGTATACTTTTCAATGTTTTTTTTTTTCCCTTGTTTGTTAAAAGAAACCACATTGATCACGCTGTGTTGTTCTTTAGGACAAAACAAGGCTTTGACCACTAACAGCACATAAGAGGGCAAGGAAATGATAATTTAATTTTACTGTCTGAAGACTTCTTAGATTAATAAAGCAGAGCTGGTGAACATGAGTTCATTTGCAACTCCTTCCTGAGGAGGTTTTACTATCAAAAATCCCTGGTTCAGAACAGGAGGGAAACTTCACTTCCTATGCTTCCTGAAGGATGCAGGAAGTTTTAGGGGGTGACCCCTGCTAGGTGTCGTGAAGATGAACTTCTAGTTTCTTTATGAGGCACTGGAGTTCATTCCACTGTTTAGACTGAGGGAAACTGTAGCAGTAAGGAAGAGAGCAGAAATCCAGAGAAGCTATGAGGATCAGAGAAAATGTGATAGGTTTTGGTTTTGGGCAGGTTGATGTGCTGCAGCTAGTGCAGTGATGGGAACATGCTTTGTGTTTACTGAAGGTACCTTATTGTCCACAGTATGTTAAGGCAGCTCATTTGTTTGGTTTTTTTTTTTGTTGCTGATATCAATGTGTCAGTGCTAGTAACCCTAGAATTCTTTGTTGCTGTTCATTTTAAGACCAAGCTGACTTGCTCAGCTCAGGACAAGCTAACTTGAAGCCTTTGACTGATTTGCTCTATGCTAGGAGTTCACTTCAAAGTAGACCTTCTGAAAAATGTTGGCAGCGTTGTTATGCCTTTGTTCCGAAGTTTTAAAAATGTTTTGTTTTGCTATGATGGAAACTTGAAATTTGATGAAATGGCTGACCTTGGTGTTGGACCTGTGCCTTTCTGCTGTTTCCATGAAAATCCATTTGAATTGTGTTAGGGTAGAAACCACTGGATGTTTACAGTTTTTGTTGAAAGCTGCTCTCGCTGCTGAAGCTCTACAGCTGAATTTCTCTAGGGTTGTGTGTGCAACAAACGTGTGCTATTTCTTCAAGTTGCTCTAGTCTGCCATGTCTTATGGCTTTCAGAGACGCTGGGAGCAAAGAGAAGAGGACAGTAGGAAGAAAAATTAAGTATGTCTGACCTATCAACATCTGGATAGACCGAGTACTTCTGAACATGAGAGATTGTGTTGGAGGATGCTAATGGGGTGGAAGATGTTTCTGTCATGACAGAGGTAGACTCTTGACTACATCTCAGACAGTGTCATAATGAAGAGTATCAGTGCATTTGGCTCTTAGTATTGGAAAGTTGGAGGATTTTTTTCCATGGTTGATGCACTGTGGGAATCTGTCCTACACTCCTGTGACCCTAGCCATGGTGGGAGAGCATTTCTCAACGTTTTCAGAGGCCCAAGAGAGAAAGCTGTATGTTCTGCGTTGGTCTCAGACTGCAGAGTCTGCTTGAGGAACACAGAGTTCAACGTTCTGACCCCACTTTGACTGGTGGCCTATCTTACTTAGGTCTTTCTAGTTGAAGATGAGTTTAATCATGGCCTTAGTGCAACTGGAATGCTGCTGGTTTTCATACTTCTACCTTGTTGGCCATTAGGACTGTGGACTTGGTAACCTTCTGCTGTCTAGCACTTGTGGGCTGCAGGAGCTGCATCCTTAGGAGAAGCAGCTATTTTAGGCTGCTTAAGAGCTTCAGGTTTAGGCCCACAGACTTTCTGCCAGTTGCCAAAACACATGTGATACACTTTCCCAGCTAGGGACAAAAAGAACTGGCAGAATTAACTTAGTTAATTCCTAAAGCTTTCTTTTAAAATGAAACAAACTCACCGGCTTATAAAGAGCTGTGCAGTGTGTGGTGTGTAGGCTGTTAGCCTGGGTGTTTGCATCGCTGGGGGATTAGGGAGAGGGGGATGTGCAATGTGCCCTGACTGAGACTCTGACATCCACCTCTGGTGCCTTGGGTTGGGCATCCTGGTACTGAGTATGGCACAGGGTTAGTGAGTCTAGTCCCCGGGGAATTGTACTTTTCTTTTCCTGGAGTATCTGCTAAATGCAGTTGCTTGTCTCTGTCCCTGTCCAGTTCTTGTGTGCCAGACAGAACCACACTTCCAAGTGATAAAATATTTTTGTCCTTCTTCTCTTGTCTGGAGTTTTCTGTAGACGTCTACTCTGCCCTAAACATAAAAGGACAAAGAGGAGCACAGGAAGAAAAACAGAACCTCCTCAGGACATTGTCCAGGTGGCTTTGCGGTCCCTATTAACCTGCTGTCTGCCCACCCAACTGAACGGGTGTTCTGGGGCTTAAACTCCCTGTTCTGTAGCTGTCTCCTGTCCAAGCTGGCTCCTGCAAGGAAATTCATGCAATCACTTGTGGTGGTCTGCATCAGGCCTGGAAGTTCAAGAATATTGCAAGAGAGATCATGACTTTACTTGTATTTGGACCCTTTCTCGAGTTCTCTCTCAGCCCCAGAGCTCATGGTCAGCCTTGCTGCCTTTGATTTGAAAGAAAAAGTTAAATATTCCCAGAACCAACTGAAGATAGTTGCAATATTTGTTGATTTCTTGACAAAAGTTATACTGAAAGGTATCTCTTGTGCATCACATTGTTAATGCTGCAGAACCAAACAGTGTCACAGCACTCCATAAGCAGAGGTCCTTCAGCATGCCATGAGAAATTCAGTGCCCAGGTCTCCATCTCACTTGTAAAAGGGACAGGAAATGCCTGGTCCAGATTCCTGATGACTTCTGTCACCATCCAATCCTTGATTCCTATGTCTTACAAGAAGTTCAGAAGTTGTTTGGATAGTGAAGAACAATTAAGACCATCCCTTACAAAAATAAGCCAAGATAATGGCTTTAAGCCATATGGCTCTGCTCTCACTGTGTAACATTTTTCTTGGGAGAAGGTTTCTGGAGAAGCTGCCAAGAGAATGGTAGGAGGAGTTGAAATCACACATCATTTGATTAGAAGCCTAGGTCTCTTACCTTGATGACTGATGCAGACAGAAAGATTTAAGGCATCCTTCCATGATGTGTTGCTGGCCCTGTTTTCAGGTGCCAGAAGTGCAGTGTGAAGCCTGTGGTGGTACAGCTCATTCACAGGAAAAATGCAGAGATGCTTTACTGCCCTGCTGAAGAGACATTTCCTTGTTCCAGGGCCAAACCTGTACTTGTGGTGATTTTTGCCTTCCTGAAGAAAGCAATGATGGAGCTCCTTGTGAGAATGCATCTCAGCCACGACATTGTAAAAACCAGCATTCTCTGAGCTCTTCAGAAAGAGCACCGTTTTCTGTTCTTCTTACCTCTTACAGGAGGTAGGACCTGGTGAGAGCTTCTGGTGGACTTTTCTCCTATTCGCTTTCTGTTGCTTTTGTGTCCATCTTTCTTTTAACTGCAACTACAGAGAAGGTCTGTCTCAGACTATATTCCTAAGGCAGGGGTTGTTTTCAATCTGTAACCGCTCCCTTGGGTGGTTTCTATTCCTGCTTTTGGAAGAGAAACTGGAGTCCCTGATACAGTCCAAGTCCTGTGTAAAGTACTACCAAGGTAAGAGGCTTCTGGTTTCCAAGAAGGAAAAGGGCATGGGTCATCATTGTTATTCTCCATGAGCTTGGGAACAAGTTTCATATTCATATCTAAAAGGCTAGGTGACTTGAGAAAATCTGTCTAGAAATCTGTTAATTACCAGTATTGTGTATTTCCAAGCCCAAAACTCAACCGCTCTGAGCCTTATGTAGTCTATAGTACATATTTGGACACCCACAGACCTTCAGATGTCAGGGGCTTCCTTGCTCTGGTACATCACTTCAACCATCTTTGCATGCCTAACTCAAAATCTGGCAACAGCTACCTGGGAGTATGCGTGAGGTTTCCATGTTAGCTTCACCTACACCTCTTTGTGTGCTTGCCCAAATTCTCTGCAGTGAATCAATGCATCAGAAACTGCCTGTGGTCCCTCAAGAGTCCAGTCATTTTAAACCAATGGCTAGACTACTGATAGACAAGTAGCTGTAGTGTTTTCAGTATCTTTCCCCACTAAGGCCCTAGAACCTGAACGTTCCTCAAGTCTGAGGGGTTCACAGTGATTGCCTCAAGACTCGGTTTCCTGCAGTATACCTGGAGCTCAGAGCTGTCTGACAGCATTCTGCTGCTTGGAGCAAATGCCACCTTATGCACTGTGGCAGCAGAGAAGAGCAAGAGACCTCTTCTCCTTGGACTTTATGTATACTGCGCCTCAGTGAGCCTATAGCTCTCCAATTATCTGGTTTCCTAGACATTTTGGCAGATTAGATCGTTGGGTGGATGATAATAGCTGGGTTGTTTGTGCCTCTGCAACTCCACTCTATCTTTTGAGTTGCCTTTCACAAATGGGGATTTCCCACCACAGAGCCTGTTTTAAGACACAGACAAATGAAGTGGCAAGTACTTAGCTGAGTGAAGGACCGCAGTCCAGGATCACTATCAGGGGAATTCCCTTATCTGAAGCCCTGAAGCTACTTTGTACTCCATTTTGGCTTCAGTGCCTGTAAAGTGGCCAGAGATTCCCACCTCCAGGCTGTACAGCTCGCCAGCCTTTGCCAAAGTTTGGACAGAGCAAAAGAAACTGCATCTGCTTGACTTTGGGTGTTACTTGGAACAAAGGCAGGTGGATTTGCCAAAGCTGTGAAGAGACAGTGAAGTCGTGGTACAGCATAAGAAATAAGTTATTATATATTTAGTCTGTATACTTACTGGGAATTTTCTAAGGAATGTGTAAGAAAAGTGTAGCTAGCACAGGTATTCTTGTAGAACAATACAGAGCAGGACTGCTCCTCCCCACCTAGAAACGCACACGTGCCTCACGCGTGACATGCAGAGCTGCTCCAGGATGAGAAGTTTGCAAGCAGAGGCTTCCCCCCAGCTGAAGTGGCAGAGAAGTGGCAGAAGCCGGGGGTGCAGGGCAGGGGCTCATGGTTGGAGCAGCCTGCAGCACAGCTTGATGATTATTTCTGGTTTGTGCTGCGTGCCCGTGAGCAGGGCTTTGCATGCACTACAGAGGGGTCTGTCTGCACCCTGTGCTCTAGGTGGCCATCCTGGCTGACTCCATCCAGAGTGGTTCATGTTGGACCCCGTTCTAACAGAAATCGCTTCCTTCCTTTCTTTTCCTGCCCTCCCTTCCCCAGCTGATAACAAGACGAAAAAGAAAGTAGCTCATCGGGACAGGAAGCAGGACTTCTCTGCCTTCAAGCAGACAGACAGCGAGATGAAAGTTAAAATATCACCGCAGCTCCTCCTGGCAATGCACCGGTTCCTGGCAACAGGCAAGTGCGGGTTATCTTCTCATTGCAATTGTGCCAGAGCCTTGGAGGCAGTTTGTCAGCAAAGGCAGGTGAGGTGGGTGGGACAGTGCAGGCGGGAAGGGAGGCTGGCTTGTGGGGTGACAAATAATGCCACTGTTGTGTTTTTCTTTTTAAATTCTCTCCTCTCCTGTGTTCAGTGTCGGCATGAACCCTCTGAGACATTTACCAGGGGTGGACCAGTAACTTTAAATTGGTCTGAAAGGTAAGGATGAATGCCAAGTGCCGCACTGCATGTCTAGAGTCCGTCAGATTAACAACTAGCAAGTACACCCCATTAGGAAGAGCTCAGGGAACAAACCAAAGAGGACTCGATACCACTGGCCAGCTGACTGTAATTGCACTCTGGCGCCTTCTCCAGAAAGAGATGCTGGACTTTTTGCAGGAAGGTCTAAACCCGTTCCGTGAGACTTTTTTGACTCCGAGTGAAAAACTCTCCTGACACCTTTAATGCAGACTGCACAGGCGGTTGAACTGTACTTTTAAAAATGAATTTCCCTCTGGCTTGTGTGACCTCCGTTGATGACTTCAGGTTTCAGAGGACAGTTGTCTCCATCCCAGAACACGATGATGCTTTAGCCCTTGGGTGGGCAGTCTGGCAGAGAGGCCAGGGCCCTGAATGGTTGCTTGCAGCTGATACTGCCTTCCGTCGTAAAGTCGGTCCCTTCAACTCAGAGATGAGAACTGTTAACAGGAGAGCTTGTGGAAAATATACCTTCCTATTACTTGTGCTGTCTCTCTTTGACATGTAAAGACTCCTCGCATGCAGGCCTTTCAGACGGGCGTCTTTCACTGCTATGTTCAATTCACTGCTATGTTCAACATATATTCCTGGGTTGAAAATGATAAAGTTGTTTTGTCTCAAGGTTGCCAGCTCCAGTTGGAAATTAGTACTTCCCCTCTAAGGTGCAGTAACTGCCTGCCTAGATGCTCCTAGGCCACCTTCATGCTTTGTTTTGCCTCTGTGGCTTGAAAGAAACGTGTACACAATCAGTTATCACATCTCAGCTGAGGGGCAGTAATTCCTTAAAAGGCTTGGACTCCTGCGGCTCATGTGCACATGAGCATGTCCTTGGTGAAAGGAAGCAGTTCAACAGGAAGATGCGGATTTAACAGCAAGAAAGGCATTGTTCATATAGTGGTACAAGACTTGATGGAGTTCCCTAAACACCTGCTCAACAGACAGAGTCTTACAGTGCTGCTTCTCTCCTTGTTTTGTGGATGAAAGGATTGTGTAGCTTAAATCCAGGCCTGTCTGTGAAGCCACTGCTAAATAAGATGAAAGCTACAGTTTTGATTTCTCTGTTCTAAATCGAAAATAGTATCTTTAGTGGATGAAAGGTACTGGGTCATTAACGGTCCTGTTCTGAAATGAGGTGTTAGGAAAGCTCATCAATTTGCATGTATAAATCTTGATGTCTCTGGCTTAACTCTCCCACACAAGGATGAGCTTTTCTGCTTCAAACAGCTCCTGTTGGGAACACTGAAGAGCAAGTGGACAGGGGATGTGTTTGTGTGTCAGGCATTAATCCCACGTGGTTTGAACTGACCTGCACTGTCTCTCACTTTGAGTAACTCTTCCTATATGAGCCGTGGCAGTCCCAACTGTGTCTTTGATTTATGTGGAGCATCTATGTAGAGCAACTTTCTAGGCCCTAAACATTGATTTTTTTTTTTTTTAATTTTCTTTTTAAGTGCAATAAATGCAGTAACTTTAATACCTTTTGAGGAAGGAAAACACAAATTCAAAAGTTTTCTATGCCCCTAATACTATAAAGCTCTTCCATTTATACAACTCTCCAGTGAGCCTATGTAACTATGATTCTGAACTCTCAAGTGGGCAAGACTGCCTTGTTCTTTTCCCTTTCAGATGAAGACATGTTTTTCGGTTGTTTTCAAAAACATTTCAGTAATGAAAGTTGGGGTTTTCCTGGGTTTTTTTCCCTCTTACAAATCTAACAGTCTCAAAAGACAGGAAGCCTGCAATTCTATAACGGATCTCGCTGCATTTGTGTGTCTTTTATAGACAAGTGCTTATTAGCGACTATTGCTGACTTGTTACCAGGCATATGAAGTGTAATGCCAAGTTGTATCTTGTGTTATAGAAGTAGAAGCATTTGGTCCATCCCAGATGTCAGAGAAGATCCTTCTCAGGCTGCTAAAACATCCCAACGTCATCCAGGAGCTGAAATACGACGAGAAGAACAAGAAAGCCCCAGAACACTACCTCTACCAGCGAAACAAGCCCGTTGACTACTTTGTTCTCATTTTACAGGTCAGACATGTGATTATGTAGATAGATACAAAATCCCTCATCTCATGACATATCCCTCTCTACACTTTTTCCAGTTGTTGCAGTTTATCTTCTTTCAAACATGGGAATGGAGCTATGGCTCCTGGGAACTGTTCCTTGCCAAACTTGAAGAGCTCACTCAGCTGCTTTCAGCCTCTGTTAAACCAGTTGTGAAGGGTAGACACCACTTCCCACTTGCAGTCAGCAGCTGAAAGATGCTTCTGTTCTAGGTATCGCTAGCATGGGCAATGCAAAGGAATCTCTGCGTAGAGCTGGCATTGCTTGGAAAATAGAGGTGCAAAAAATGGCATGTCATAGGAGTTTGGCCAGGATGCTTCCTCTAATGCATTTTTTCCTTTTGCAGAAGTAGGTATGGGGAGCTTGACAGCTTAGAGAAATGACGTTTTTTGTGTAATTTTAAAGTCTGTCCATTGGATGTTGTGAGAAACACAGATTTTGGTGGGGCCATTGTGCCACATACTGAAGTGGTGCCACCTCCTGCCACAGCCCCTGTATTTTCTGGGCACCCTGCCATCCAAGCACTCACCCTACCCCGAGATCACGGTATTTGGGTGATTTTTAGATTGGAGCCCTAGGTGGTGTGGAAGGACCATTTTCTGCTTGTTTTGTACAGGATCTCTTCCAGTGCTGGTATCTCCCACGCTTTGTTACTTGAGAGGAACACTGAATGGCTAGGGAAAGCTTTACCCAGAAACTTAGCTTCCATCTAACACCCTTTGAGCGGGAACAGTCCTTTAAGAAAGATTTTGCTGGCAAGGTGCTTATGTTTCTATCCTGCATAACCAAAATCAGATTTGGTTATAAAAACTCAAGCATCATTGCTAAAGTTGTAACTCAGGGCTTGCAATCTTCCTTAACATAGCCTTAAAAAAAAAAAAAAAAAAAAAGGGAAGGGAGTTCAAACACTGTCAGTGATAAACAAGTAAGAAAGCACTGGAATATGATATTGTGGATTCAGTGTCATTTTCTTTTTTAAAAAGGACTGGTTTTTTTCAAGGGTTTGAGGAGACACTGGTAGCTCTTTAACTGCTCTTTCTTACGTGCTGAATTGCTGCAATCTGAAATATTCCAGAGGCAAGATAATGCTCTTGCATGAGGTAATGCTGCCAAGATGTAAATGGAGGACAGAAGCGATAGAAAGGAACAGTCAGTTCTTTCCAAACTGTTCCTCAATCAATAAACATTTCGCAAACACGATCTGCTTGTTCTATAATGCCTTTGGAGAAGGGAGTCTTGCAGTAGGTATATACTATAAAAATGGTAACAAGGTTGGTTCTGCCAGGATCAAGAGGAGATAAATACTCTGCTTTTGTTACTTAAATGGACTTGGACTTACTCTCTCATGCCAAGAGACCAAGAATACCCTGCCAGAACACGATTAAACGTATATTCTGTGCGTTGCATTGTTTTAGCTGGAGTGTCACTTGTTTGCGACAGCTTTTCTCTTAGCTAATGGGAATTTCTTTTGTAGCAGCTGCAGATTCGCTTTTGTCATTGTGTTTTTTTCAAAATTCCTGTTAGAACATTAAACAGTGGAAATCCAAACCCACATGTGCATGCATTTAAACAGGGCAGAGCACACCTAATGCATGTATGCAGAATTCTTAACGGCTTTTCAGATACCGTGACTATGCCTGGTCTTCATATGGCCACCACTGGGAAGCTTGGAGGTGCTGTGTATGCTGACAGAGCGATGGTCTCAGAACTGAAACTCAACTCCTAATACTAATTACTAGCTTGTATTTGTCTACTAACTCTAGACAGACTGTATGTGAAGATCAAAGCCCAGTTGTGTATGTGTTTTGGAGACCTGGTCTTGGCTGGTGAATAACTACCAGCAGTAAGTAGGTTGAGAGCTCTGTTTATAACCAGTCTTTGCCTGAGTGATGAAATTGTACCTTTTGGAAGGCTTACGATGAACAAATAAGCTACTTATTTGTGTTGTGGAGTGAAATGGGCTTTAAAAGGGATTATATGAAGTTGGTGCTTGTGATAGCAGGTGAGTGAATTTGTGAGCTAGGCACTCGCTTCCTGCGAGGTAGGTTTAGTGGGTTTTCTCATCAGGGTGAACTATCTTGGTATCAGGGCTCATGCAGGTCGAGTTAATTTTCACATTTTTCTGCCCCAGTACAGTACTGTGAAGCTAAAGGTGTGATTATTTATTTTAAATGTTTCTTAGTCAAAAAAAACCCAAATAAACAAAGCCACATAGAAATAAAGTCTACCTTTTGGACTCATTTTGACACGATTGTGTCCAGTTGATGTTCAGTCTACTTAGTACACACGGGACAGGCAGTGTGTCTGCCCTTTCCAACCTAGCCAGAGGGAAAGCGTTGCAGATAATTACATTGTTTGCCTGAAATCCCAACCTTGTGTAGTTTAGCCTGAAAGCTGCATGAGATTTCTTCTCTCTGCAATGGTGTGCTTTAACTCTCCGTGCAGTACCAGTATGGATGGATGGACAGCCCCACTAAGAGACCGATTATTTTTAGCTACTTGTATACCAAAGTAACTGGGATCTCACAGCTATGTTTGATATGGTGGGCTCTGTTCTAGAGTCCTTTCTAGGATGTGATTTTAAATGTTTCGTTCAACCCTCCTCAGAAATGGGTGCACTTGTGTGGTAGTGTTGTTTTATATAGCACTGAGTGTTCATCTAGGCAGACCCTGGGAAAGAGCAGGATCTTAAGGGTGCTGGAATATATAAAACTGGTAGAAGCCAGGAAAGCTAAAGCAGTCACAAGACTGCTCCTTCAGGAGTAATTTCTGTGGGAATCTCCCTGGTGAAGGCAGACAACCTCCTTGCGTGTTGTCTCCCATTTCCCTTTCCTGTGTTTGTGCTAGAGGGGACTCTTCATGTGAACATGAGCTGTAGCCCAAAATGTCTAGATGGCTCAAGACCCCAGATGACTGTGCTACATAAAAGCTTCTTGTGATACTGGGGGAGTATTTTTTCACTCTGCACTGAAGGGAAGCAACCTGGCAATAGTACCACCCCGAAGCTCTGTGGTGATCCTGCTCCTCTGCAGGACTCACACTGACCACAGGACCCTAAAGACCAGGATAGCTCAGGGCACAGGAGTGCATTGCCCTCCAGGGTCTGTCCCTGTTCAGGTGCCATTACAAACTGCAGGGACTGTGACACTGTAGGAATGTCAGGCAAAACTAGCTTTCAGGGCTCAAACCTGGTATTGTGCCTGCGGTCCCTTTTAATTGCAGCTCTCTCTCCTTTTCCTTAACAGGGGAAGGTGGAAGTGGAGGCTGGGAAAGAGGGGATGAAGTTTGAAGCTGGTGCTTTTTCCTACTATGGGGTGATGGCCCTCACAGCATCACCAGGTATGTCCTCTTGTCTTCTGCTTCTGGAATGCGCTCCTGTACAAGCCTGCCTGCCTGATCCTGGGAGTGGGGCTGGAGGAGGCTGTGCAGGGCATCCCCCGCCGTGTCCGTGGGGTTGGTGTAAATGATACCTCCCTGCCAGCCTTTCACTGGCTTTCACCTGCCTGGCACAGCGTCCCTGGGAGGGGCGTGGGCTGGTGATTCTGACTCTGAAACCCAGCAGCTGGCAGCGGTCTGCCAGCTCCTGGAGGATGCAGCCATCGGCCTTAGCGAGTGATGTGCTTGGTACTGGAGGACAGCTTGGTAGCTTTACTCACGGTAGGGTAGCCGGGATAGAATTAACGGGTATAAATAACCAGTGGCACAGGGACACCTAGTGGTGCAAAGGACAAACAGCCGGTGAGCTGGGGAATGGTTCGCTCCACCAGCCTTCTCTTAAAGCTGTCTCGAGGAAAAGGAGGGCAGCAGTGCAGGAAAAGCAATTGCTCCTGTACAACATAACCAAGGCATTGGCAAGGGGGAGAGCTGGTGTCTGAGGGCGAGATGTGAACCAGTTCCCGGGACGCAAGCGGTAACCACGCAAGCCACCACCTCACAGGCACAGGCTGGGGGTTTGTCTGATAATCCACCAGGAGTAGGCTCCAGTGCTGTATTTCAGCATTTGATGATGTATTTGGTGCTAGTAGTGTAACCATTAAGTTCTCAACCTTAACTGGGAATCCACAGCCCTGTTGGAAAGAGCTCGGGCCATCTGCTGACTCAAAGCTTCTTGCTCAGCTTCAGGGAGAGACGTTTCTGATGCTGAAATCCTGTCTTCTGGTTGCAGCAGGATTTATGTTCCACTTGAGAGGCGGCTTGTTTTAATTGTACGCTCATGAGCACTCCTTTTACATTTGTGTGCCTATCTGTGTGTACATTAGCAAACCATGCTGGATTGAAAATGCTTTTGTAAGTTATGAGCATAGCCTTATTAAACTTACAAACAACAGCAGTTCTCTTGGATGCGTGAGCTTGCTTTTACAGGCAGGACTAATTCTTCTGTAATTAAAGTGTGCTTTAATTTGACCAGTCTAGCTTATACCTTTTGAGGCTTGATAGATTTGAAAGTGTTCAGAGCAATAGATGGATTTTATCTGAGTGATAGCAGCAGTGTTCACAGGGAATTGTGCCACGCGTTTGTACAACTGCATCATACCCTCAGCCTTACAGCTCAGCTTTTGCATGTAGGACCAGGTACAGAGCTGGGTTAGGCATGATCACTCACTTCTCTTACCAGACCCGCACTGGGAAATCACTTGTGGCATCTCTTTTTTGCCAGCATTGTTCAGTTTGAATGTTTTCATGTGTTGGGTTTTTATGTGTTGCTAACCCTCCCCACAAGCATGCCAGTTGCCCTAAGTCCAGTGAGGTCAAATGATCTCCTCTTCATGTGCCCTGAAATCTGTCTTAGATTTTGTCATGTCAAACTGTTTTAAATTAATGTTTGCCAACTTTAGATTTGTTTACTTTCAACTGGTTGGCTTTTGCCAGTAGCAAACCTTTCATTTTGCTGGCTTTACATCCAGGTTTTAGAGAATATGGTTTATGATGTCTTGCAGCATCCTGAGATTCCTGTTAGGATCAGTTCATAAAAATCCTGTTGTGCTCTGTAGATAGGAAAGCTCAGTGAAGGTGTAAGTCGTTGCAGAACAAGAGAAAACTCCTGCTTTTCCGTGTGTCCTAAGTAGGTTTCTTGTCTCTTCTCTCCCCACCTGGAATGTGAAGTCAGTAATGGGAGACTAAAGTACTAAAAAAATAAAACAAAACACCTCCCCCCCTCCAAAAAAAACCAAACAAACAAATCAACAAAAGAGTGAAGCTTTTTTTCTTTAACTGCAGCTGAAGGGAGGGATTTGCAGTAATGGTGAGCAGTACAGTAACTGTCCTGACCAGGGATGAGCTTGGAGAATCACCTCACTTGATGTCTTCCTGAAAACTTAAGAACTATGAAGTGTCTTTTGGTTTTATTTTTGTCTGACTTCCATAAGGAACAACACCTGTGAACATTCTCTGACTTGTTTTAACTCTTCGCCTTCCCATCTAGAGTGGGCACTATTGCTCCTTTTGAACTGTTTCAAAACTGAGTGTACCTCAATAGACTGTTCTTCGCTGGATAACCATTCAAAGTAGCAAGTGAAAATTACTCTTTGTTTCACTGTAATTTCTTAGGCTTGTTTTTTGGTTTATTCCTAAAATTGTTTAATTGTCTTTTTTGGTTTTGCTTTTGTTTTAACCCTTTACTTTTTCACAGTTGATTTGCACTTTTGATGTTAGTTCTTCAGTGTGTGAACTGGCTCCTTCCCCTGTCGAGTGTGGATAGCTGCCACCTTTCTGGTCATGATCTCATCCTTTTTCTCTCCCTCTTCTAGTTCCCTTGTCCCTGTCTCGTACCTTTGTTGTCAGCAGAACAGAGTTGTTAGCAGCAGGTTCTCCAGGTAAATCCGCATGCTTCTATTTTCACCATTCTTGTGACTGCTCTGATGCCATAAAAAATCAGCTGCAGTCTGTATTTATCTGACCCCTTTGCTCGTTAGGGAGAAGTCCAGCCCAGAGTTATGCCTCACAGGTAGGTATCCTGAACTTTCATTTATGGTAACTGGTAGCAACATGACAGAGTCGTCGAAGCGGGAAGAAGTAAAAGCACATTGAAGGAAATGTATTTGGCAATATGTGCTTGTTCTTGTTTCTCATATGAATGCTGGTGGAAAATTAGGAGGGGAGATTTTTTTAAAAGAAGGTATTCTCCCCTAAGATGGGCTTAAAAATTTCTGAAGAAAATGCATTTTGCAGAGGAGAATGTCTGCTGCTAAACTGCCATAAAAGGAAAACTCCTTTAATGAAAGAATTCTTATATTCTCATATGGGTAAATTCTATGCTTTGTATACAGTCTGGCCATTTCAATTCCTCAAAAGCTTTGAGCTTTCTCTCAGAGAGGTTAATGCCGTGGACTGGCACAGTGATTTACTGAGTGGATGGATTTGCAATGGAATGTGCAAGAAGGTTGTGGGACCTCCTGTCGGGTTTTCTAGTTCCCGTTTTGCTTAAGACCTGGCCTTGCTCAATAATCAAGCTGACTGACACAGAAATCCCTTTGGAGAGCAGAGACCGAGGGAACAAATTGGGCCAAAAAGAGTTCTGAGATGTGGCTGAGCAGTTAGAAATGGGAAGGGTCAAGAACTGAGCTCTGTGGACACTGCATAGACAGAGTAGCTGAGAAAAATGGAAACTCACGAAGAAAGTCTGTAGGAAGAGTGGAATCCTAAAATAGTTTGGGCCATAATGAAAATATTTCTTCCTTTTGAAGTTTTCTCTTTAAATGCAGTGTCTTTCCCTAGACCTAAAAGCAAACAGATAATGATATGCATATTTAAGTGAAACATCTCCTAAACTTTAATACATATCACGCATTTCATAAACTTTCACCATCTGCTTTCTGTATTTTCTCCCTCTTCTTTTTTCACTTCTGAAAATGCATTTCACCGTCAGTCCTTAAATTAGCCTCACGCACATTCCAAACAAACTACAGGTTGTTGCCCTGCAGGGGAATTTTTTCTTGCCCTATTAAAGTTTCCTGCTGCTAAACTTCAAAGAAAGGAGAGAAATTTAATCTTTCTTTAATTAAAGTACCTGATAGCTTTTGCTTTTTTTTTTTTTAAGCTCGTCAGCTTTGATTATCTTCTTTAGCTTAGTTCTTCTGTTATGCCAGGTCTTCTTTTTTTTTTTCTACTTTCCTTGCTGCAAGTGTACACTTTGCACATGCGAGTTGTTTCCAATATAAATGCCAAGCATATTTTCATAGGTTTTTTCCTCAACTAAAAAAAATTAAAATGAAAAATATCAATAATGGAAAATAATAATGGGAAGAATCTCCTTTGAAAGGAACTGGTATGGTCAGCCCGGTCACTATGAAAATGTGGTACTAGTTTTGATGAAACTCAGACCTTTCTCTGGGTCCTTCTAAAAAGGATCCTCTTGTTTAGCCCAAATTCATAATTTGGTTGTATTGATGTTTGTGTTGTGGTTTGTGCTCTTTATCCCCTGTATCGGAAGGTGAGGAGTATGGGAAAAGAGGCTAAAAAAGATCTGTCCCTAGGGGGACAGCCTCTGGGCTGGCCTGCTGGGGCCTGGCAGGGTGCTGTTCACACATGGGCCTGCCTGGTATTCTTCTGTCTTCTTCCCATTCTGTGCCCTTCCTTCTTCTTTAACTTCTCTTCTCCCTCCTTCACTTGTACATGGTCCAGAAGCAATGTCTTTTCCCTCAGGTTTTTAGTAATCATACTTTTTTTGTTCTCTCCTTCTGTTTCACCTGCCCTGTTTGTTTGTTTGTAAAACAGGCTTTGTCATCTTGCTTTGTTTTTTACTAGTAATGTGCTGTAAGAAAGGGCAAGTACAAGTCACACTAGTGGAAGGCTGTCCAGGTGGAAACTTTTATGCTGAGCAGCAGTGATGCTGTTCTTCTCACACAGAGCTGTATTTTGTATATGCATGTGGGAAAGACCGCACAAATTCACTCAGCTCTCACAGTTCCTTGCACTCCAGTGGGAATTACAGCAGCAGGCCCTGTGTGCAGATAGAGGTTTGGCTCTTGAAAGCAGTTATTGCAGCCTTCTGTGGCTTTCAAGATGGCAAGTTGGGGTGGAGGAACACCTTGCAGAGCTCTGAGTGCTTCCCCCTAAGCCTGTACTTGGTGTGGCCATAGGGACCTGCACATAGTGCATCAGAAATGGCAGAAAATTTTCCAACTTGTCAGAACCTGTATTTTCTGTTCCCTCTTCTAAAATTGAAGGAAAGACAACATCGGAAGGATTTTAGCTGCATGTCTAGTTATGAGTGGGTTAAGTATTTGCAATTCTTTTGTGCTACCTCACAATTTATTATGTCCCTTTGAAACTGTTGACTTTAAATGTTTTCTACTTGATTTAAGAAGTCTCTTGCTCTTGTCCATTTCTCAGCCGAAAACAAGTCTCCACCTCGGCCCTGCGGCTTGAATCACTCAGACTCTTTAAACCGAAGTGATCGCATCGATGCAGTGACACCAACGTTAGGGAGCAGCAACAACCAGCTGAACACATCTTTCCTCCAAGTGTATGTTCCGGACTACTCAGTGAAGGCACTCACAGACATTCAGTTTGTCAAGGTAGGAGAAAAGCTGGAAAGGCCCTGCTGGAAAGCTGGGCTTGGCTGGTAGGATGAAGCACCTGGGGAAGGGATGTCCCTCTAGACTGATCTGTGAGTAAATAGGATTAATGAATGCAGCCACTTAAAAATCACTTTAAATTATTTTTTTCCCAATATCTGCCGTCCATTGATTTGTCTTTACTGTTCCTCTCATTTAGGCTTGTAAGTAGATTGGTCACATCAGTTTCTGGATTTCAGGTCCCTCAAGGAAAGATTATAGAAAATAACCTCTCTATGCTTTTAGTCATGAATGATGTATCCTTGTGAAGCCTTTGGAGCCGTCCAAAATGGAGACCCTGCATTATCAGACACTGTCCTTTTTTAAAGGAGGAGGCATTTTCTGTTGGTTGCAGTTTTCATTCACTTTTGATTTTGGTTTCAGTTTGGGGTTCTTGATCTTACTTTCCGACTTGTCACCCTTCTTCTGCTTGGAGAAGTCTTGGACATTTCTCTTTATCTTAACTTCCACATGTTAGGCTCATGTCTCATACTACCAGTGAGTTGCTGCATGAACACAGCTCTGACCCCAGCATGGTGCATCCCACGCTGAAATGTGTGTGAGTCCTGTGGGATAGGAAATCTAGCTGAGCTGAGGAACAGCTAACGCTGGCAGCAGTTCCAGCCCAGCTGGAAGTCCAGGGACGCTGACGTCCCATGGCCAGAAGTTGACCTTGATGCTTTTCTTAAATTAAGTGCACGTTCACAGTTTCTTTGTATGCAACTCAAATGATTTGTGAACTCAACTTCTGTCAAAGTTAATTCAATATGAAGAATGTGGAACAGAGTAGAAATATTAAAATGGTAAATCGTCTGTTCCGTAGCTGAACTTTAAAAGGAGAGTCCAATTTTGCATTCAGAACTTGAGAGATGTTAAGTGTACTGGTTGGTGGTTCAAGCCTTCCAGGTTTAGATCAGTAAATATTTATGACTTGGCAAGTGATTCTCACTCCAGATGTCAATGGCTGGTCTGCTGTACAGAGCAGCTGCTTATCTTACGCTGGTTTATGTGAAGTCCTTCCAGCTCTCACTGTGTTCACACTGCAGCTAACGAATGCTAAATTGCCTGGTGTCTCCGTGATCAGGCTTGCACACCTCTCTGTGCATCACTCTGCTTTACACATTGGGCGGAGTACTCAGTGTTAGTGATTTCACTGTGCCACATGGGCATTTATTCGATTAATACCTTGTAAGCCAGGTTTGTGACCTGCACGTGCATGTTTGGATTTTGCTTTTGGAGTTGTCACCTAGTCCACCTGACTCTCTCCATTCCCAGTCCCTCTCTTGCGTTGCTACTGAAATTTACGGTTTTCTGAAATTCTTGTTCCACCTCTTCCACCCTCCTGCCTGCTGAGATAACCCACTGCTGTTGTAGAACACAGTGATGCAAGTGCACATGCATCCTGCTGCCAGGACGGCTGAGAAGCCTGATCTGGAGGAGTTTACGGGGCTGTTTGCTTGTGGCTCCAGGAGAAATTCTCCCCTCTACCTCCATATGCAGATATCTGGGGCTATAGTCTTCCTTGCCTCTGGGGCATGTGGGCAGTAACACTCTGTGCTCTAGGCCAGCTCCAGTCATGACTGTTTTGCTGAGCGCAGCCAGCTCTTGCAGAGACTAGTGGAAGACTTCATGGGTTGCTAATTTGGACTCGCCTCTATAGAGGTCCTAGTCTTCTCTAGACTCAAATGTCCTTATGTATCAGAATAAGGCTGTAGCTCCTTCTGTGTTTGCTGGCCTAGACAAGAGCAGTAATGCTTGTGCCCTCAGGCTCTGTAGCAACTCTTAGAGCCTCACCAGGAGCTTGCTGAAGTTGGGAGAAATACTTGACCTGAACTCTGGTTCTGGCCCTAAAACCGTGCATGATTAGAAGGAAACGGAGATGTGATTTAAAAATCTCTGCAATAAATCCCTGCCTTTGAACACAGCTCTGTGTCGTGATGGGAATGTCACCATGCTGTGGTGTTGAGTTGAGATGCTCTAGGCTTGCAAAGCCAGGGATGTTTTACAGAATACAGGTAAACAGGGGTTGAAGTGTCATCATCTGGAAAGGGAGGGCACTTCATTTTCTCAGTGTGTCCCAGGGGAGACACAAGTGTGACTGTCTGTTTTTGTTCCTTCCTTCTGTTCTTGGAGCAGATCTCAAGACAGCAGTACCAAAATGCCCTGATGGCATCCCGGATGGACAAAACACCTCAGTCCTCAGACAGTGAAAACACTAAAATCGAACTGACTCTTACGGAGCTGCATGACGGTTTGCCGGACGAGACAGCAAACCTGCTGAATGAACAGAACTGTGTGACTCACAACAAGCCCAACCACAGTATGCACAGTGAAGGAGCCATCTAGGAGCTGACTGCCCACAACCCACCCATCCCATCTCCTCAGCAGGACCAGCCCTCGCTCCTTCCTGCCTCCTCCCCGAGTGTGAACACCGTTAGTATGTGCTTGCAACACTGTGCTGCATCCAGTGTTCTGAGACCAAAGACTTTTGCGTCCGTTCTGGGAGCAGAAGAGGAAGAAACAGGAAGAAAGGAGCAAAGAGCAAGAGAGACTAAAGCCCCAAGCATACTTTGGGAATGGTGAGCCACCCTTGAGAACGTTGAAAATACTTCTTGCAAAGTAGAATCATGTTTATTTTTTATCTGTATTTTTGATCCTTGTTGGGTTTTTCCTCCTCAAACACATATGGAGAAGTTTAAAAGCTCCTCCAGTTATTTTTTCAAGAGAGATCATGTTTTTAAAAAATATTTTGCAGAGTTTTAAATTGTTTCTGTCCCTCCTAAACCTCAAATGGGCTCTGTCGTGGTTTTGTGAATTGGCTCCAATGTCCTTAGGCCTCTTTTCACTCATTGCTGGTCCTTTTTGTTGCCCTGTTAAGAAGTTAGTAACTGGTACTTGTATGTTATTTGTGTCCTAAGAATGAGCAAGCTTCAAGGAAACTGTTTTCAGCCACCTGGAGAGCCAAGGGATGATTATTTCATTCCTCCAGTTTATTTTCAGGGAAGGAGTGGTCACTTTGGTATTTAATGATCTCTCAAATTTCAGAAGGTTTCTTTGTAAAACAGGCAAAAGTGTTGTTACACTTACAGTTTTGTAACCTCCAAAAACTTCGCATATGTTGAAAATGATGCCGGGGGGAAGGTGTTAATTAGCAAAACTGCGGTCTCCTGAAGTGAAAGCTGGGTGCAGTTTTCCATAGTGAAGTAACTGGGTGATTTTTCATTGATGTTCCTGACAATTGCATGGTGAAGTAACGTGTGCACCCCAAAATGACAAGCTTTTAAGCACTTGGGTGCTGTAGCAGCTGCACACCGTTGCCTTGGCCAGAGCAGATGTGCAGTCTTTGCTGAATAACAG
The DNA here is from genome assembly GCA_025345505.1 of Todiramphus chloris collaris. Classification (NCBI taxonomy): domain Eukaryota; kingdom Metazoa; phylum Chordata; class Aves; order Coraciiformes; family Alcedinidae; genus Todiramphus; species Todiramphus chloris. The sequence continues at coordinate 1,995,772 of JANVCC010000077.1, forward strand.
ACAACATCAATCCCTGTCCCCACTTCAGTCTCTAGTATTAATACAAAAATGCTGCTACAATTACACCCAAAGTACATTCTCCAGGTGACAGTAAACCTCTGCCAGTGCAAGGATGGGCTCTGCTGAGGAGTCGGCACCATCCTCTCTCCTCTCCAGGAACGGACAAAACTTTCCAGACGCGAGTGTATTGCACTTCAGGGATTCGGAGAGGTTCATTTCCAGGCTGTTTCCAGCCACATTCCTTCTTTTGAGTGGATTTAGTGCATTTCCTTCTCTCTTGCCCCTTTTAACAGCCATTTTAGGTATTACCATGGTAGCAGAGCAGAGAGCCTCCCACTCAGATGCTGCTGGTGCAGGGCATCCTGCGTTGGGCAGCAGAAAACAATTCCTCCACCCCAAAAACCTGAATGCAGACTGGGTGCGAGCAAGAGGCACCCCATGGCAGTTGTGCATCACTCATTCCCCACTCCCACAGATGGAGTCTAAGTTCTCAGATGAAAAAAAAAGTCATCCCCTCCGGTCCTCTCCCTTTCCAGGACTGTCTCAAACAAAATGTGAACATTGCCCTTGGTATCTGGAGTGATTAATAAATCACACATTTCAGTTTCTCCATTTTGAGCCCCTTCCGTGGCCCCTTACTATGTAGCATTTCCCTTCCTTTCTTTACACCCGTTTAATCTCATCTGACCCTCAAAGGAGCCCCTAGCCCCAAAGGCAACTGCCAGAGCTCTCTGTGCCTGCACACCTGCCCCGTCTCTCCCGCTTGCGGGCTGGGGAAAGGCATGGCTGCAAGTTCCTGCAAACCCTCTTTGCGAATGCTGGCTGGAAAGGTGCAATATTTTGCTGCAGGATCTCCCTGCAGGGAATTGGGGTGCATGGTGTCAGAGACAGTTGGGTCTGCATGTGTGTCTCCTCTTCTCTCTTCTGGTTTCAGAAAGCAGCCCTAATTTTTGCTGTCCTTCACAGAGGGAAAGGTGCGCTTCTTCCGTGGAGCCACCCGTGAGGATGAAGTCCCCAGAAGGGGGCATAGAAATTGCAGTTTCTAACTTGTGCACCCAGGGGGGAGGAAACAGGGCCCCCAGAACCTTACTGGCACACTAAGCTTTCTCTTAACTATTTTTGAGTCCCATCTAAAAGCGTTTCCTTAGTCTCCATCCTCGCTCCGTTACACACCAGCCCCCCGCCACCAAGAGCGTTATGGCTCAGCAGCGGCAGGGGCTGACCCAAGCCCTGCTCCTTCCTGGAGAGCTGCCAATATTGCACCTTTCTCGCAAAGCAAAATGTTGAGATGTTACAGCGTTTGTCCTCGGTGAGGGATTCTCCTCGCCACTTTTTATCTAGCGTTGCTGAATGTAAAAGTTTGTCAGAAGTGTTTGACATGGTGGTGAACTTGAGATGCAGTATCCGTTTCGTCAAACCTGCCGGAGGAGGGAAGGCTCAAGTCAAGGCAGCTCTCTCTCTGGGGAAAGGTTGCTTGCTGGATCTGACTTCTGCTTCTTATGGCAGTTTATGGACTTGTTTCAGTGTCTGTTTCCCTTTTTAAAAAATAAAATAAAAAAATAATTAAAAAAAAAAAGCACCAAGTTTTCCAACCAAAGCCATGTGATTCTAAAGCAAATACCTCCTGCTTCTGCCCATGCTGCACTGTTCCAAAATTTGCAGGCAATTTTTTGCATGACTGTTTTTCATCATTTGTACAGATCCAATAATGGAAAGTGAAATAATTTCCATAAAAATAGTTGATTATAGATGTATTTCATATGGAAAATATGTACCTGACCCAGAGGGGTTAGGAGCTGCTACTACTATTTAGCTTGAAGAACAAAGCATGATCCTCTCCCCAGAGGGGAAGCAATCCAGTCTCCCTGTTCTCAGGGTATTTACAGTTTTACTGTTTAACAAATGCAAGGGGTTTCCAGCCCTCATGGTGGGAACCACCACACGCAGAGGAGCCCAGTGCCCAGCTCAGGATCATTTCTGAGCTGCTGGATGGTGTATGCCGGTGCCAGGGCTTGGCTGTCCCAGCCGTGAAGGAGATGCCATGGCTTCTGAGTCTGTGCCCTTGCAGGGGGTGTCCTGCCAAAAGCAGGTCTGCTTTCTCTGCCTCGTTGGCTGCCCACCTGCACTCAGGTGGGCTCAGACGTTAGATGCTGTGCCGGTGCCATAAGGACGTGTAGCAGGGCTGACGGTTGTTGCCGCAGCGCAGGGCAGCAGCTGGTGGCTTTGGGAATCGTTGGACTTGACCTCAGACCTCGGCAAGGCTTTGACTCATAGAAAGGATACTGCATCTTCCTATGTCAACTCCTACTGCCGCCTTTGTTCCCCGTGTCCGTCTGCCTCCGGGTGCAGGCAGAGGGTGGACGATGGCCTGTTGGCCGGGGGAGGCTGGGAGCACATCTAGCCATGGTTTCTACTGTCAATAAAATTTTGCACAAGAGTTCTTTGAAGTGAGGTTTTCAACACTAATATCTTAAATGCACAACTGTGAATTATAACTTTTACACTCCTGTTGGTTGAATTTCCTTTAAATGAAATGAACCTGAATCTGTTGTAACTATGATTTTTTTTTTTTTTTAATTCTGTGTATTGCCAAATCTTTGTAAAGAGTGAAGGAATGTTCTTGCTTTCCAATGAGAATCTTTCTCCAAACAAGACTGACTCTGGTGACGTGGAGATCATACGAAGCACTCTAGTTATGAGTGGAGAGGGGCTTACAAGGGGCTTAGCAAACAAACCTCAGCCTCTCTGTAGAACTCAAGCTCAGACCTTCCAGAGTTTACAAAGCACTTGTTGGTTTCTTCCCAGCCTGTCCACTCCCAGATATCCCTGTGCAACTGAAGAGCACTGCCCCAGAGGAGTTCAGGACAGGGTATTCCACAGAGGGAGAAGGGATGCTGGCAGAGCGGCCAGGCTGGTCAGGGAGCAGGGGCCCCAAGGCTGGCGTGGCAAGACAAGGTGCTTCCCACATCCAGTTGCACCAGCAGAGCAAGCTCCATGGGGTAGGTCCTTCCACCACTCTCCACTTCTGCTCCAAATCAATAGTTGTGTGTAGTTCCCTCTCATGCTCCTTTTTCCCCTACACAAGTTCCTGCTCCAGACTGAGCAGGGATGGGACGTTGCTGAGACCCTTGTGGGGCAGCTGGAGCTGGAACTGTCTGCTTAAGGCTTGCAGTTTTTGGGCCCCATTGGAAAGAGGGTCAGCCACTTATTCACATTGTGCTCGCTGTTGCGGTCCTCCTCGCTTCTCCTGGATTTACTCCCTTTTCCTCACTGCAGGGTTATTTTTTTCGTTGCTTTCTTTTTCTCTTCTTTTCTTTAAGTGCCTTTTTGTGCGGATGGAGCTGGCAAGAGTAGGAGTCTCAGGATATGGCCATTTGCACTCACCTCAGACCTGGAGAAAGCTCAGGGGGAGCAGGACGAGTTGCCCATGGTGGCCCACGGACATCACCTGTTGCTGCTTCTTAGCCTTCAGGGCCCGGCTCAGATGAGGGTGAGTCTTTGGCACAGGTGGTGCCAGACTCTGGCTCAAATCAGCTCAAAGAAAACCAAAGAGGTAGCTTTGTGCAAGGGGCTGCTTGGGCAGCGGTGGTGCTTCCTGTGATCTCTGCAGAGCTCAGACGAGGGGTGTGAGGGCGTGGACGGCAAAGAGCAGTGTTGTCTCCTCACGAGCATCCTGTGTAAGTATCTTACGTGATGGAGAACACATCCGTGTTCTCCAGGACCCCTTGGAACATGCATCTGCCTTGTGCTGAAATACACTATCTACAGAAAGCATTCCCACATGAGAGATGTACCATATTTTATATGATATCTAATACACACGTCTGTGGTTTTAAAACTAGTACCTGTGTACCAGTTGTCAAGTTATCCAGTGTCTGGATTAGCGGTAGAAAACTGGGGCTGGGGGGCCGGGAAGGATGCTGTAGAGAGTACCCCTGGAGATGCTAACTTCAGGCTTCATCCCGAAGGTGTCCGACCAGCACTGAGGGGTTCCTCCATTCGTACTGGGCTCTGCCACGTGCAAAGCTGACACAAAGCATAGCATTGTTAAGGTTGGAAAAGACCTCCAAGCTCATCAAGTCCAAGCAGAAAACAAACATGTGCTGAAAGGCTTGGTGTGATACAGAGCTGGGCCTGCTGCCCACGCTGCTGCCTGACTCTACACTGGGGCTCTACATAGACCCAGAGAAGTACCTGGTCCTCAGATACTGAGGGTTGGTTTGGCCCAACAGTGAAATGATGAGCTTAACTAACATGATCAAAAGACAGGCATCTTTTCATGGCACAGAGCCTTCATCCTGACTTGACCAACAGAGAGGACAAGCTCTACACTACTACAAGCTGAGCTGGGAAGTTGCTCTCGTCCCTGCTGTGTTGTTAGACTTGGTCTATCAGTTACAGGTCTCTTGTCGGTACGATCTCTGGTGATACTGACCTCACTCCCATGTGTCAGTAGCACAGAGAACTTGAGACATCCAGAGCTTCCCACAGAGCCCCCTGGACAGCCCCACTCCATGTCTTGCTCTTGTCCTAGAGCCTGGCTTCACTCTGGGTTGTGTTCCTCTGGGGTTAGTTTTCATGGCTGTGTCCTTGAGGTCATGTCCAGGCGAGGGGATGCTGTTGCTGCAGGTGTCCAAGGTGGAACGGTTGAGCATTTTGGTCCAGTTGTGGTTCCGTTAGAAGCTGGACACTGAACCTGGGGAGACCAGAGCATTCCCTAGGAGAAAGCCTGGGTTATCAGGTTATCCCAGCACCCTTCCCTGAGTGCAGTGATGGAAAGGGGGTGCTGGAAAGCTGCCTCCAGCCTGTGGCACAGTACAGGGAAGGAGGTGTTTCACAGCCTGGTAGCTCTGAACTCAGTCCAAGTGACATCTTGCTGTTCTCGTTATCCTGAGGTCAGGCTCTATAGTGGTTCTGCACCTTGGCACTACAATACTCAAAGCTGCTGGTCATCTCCAGATTAAAAAAAAAACCAAAACCCACATCTTTTTGCTCTCTCCTGAGGTTTCTTCTTTGGGTTCTGTTCTCCTCTGAGCAGGGCTGATCACTGGGATCCTGCAGAGAACAGTGCCCTGGCTGCTTTCACCCCTCAAGTGCAGACTTCTGGCTAACGAAGTGCTTGATGTTTAACCCTCCCCCCAGCAGAAGTTTGGCCGTTCTTGACAGAAGCTGCTGTCAGAGAGCTGGGCTTTGAGGTTTGCCAGCTGTTGTGAGCCACACAAGCACCTGAAACACGCAAAGGCTGCAGGTGGCTCTGATGCTGCCGAGGTTGGTTTGATGGCTGTGTTGCCTTCTCCTGGAAGCAGTGTGGCAGTCGGTCAATAACAGGGTTTGTTGGGGAGGAAGGGCTTATCCCACCGTCTAGTGCTCGGTAGAGCAGTCTAGCATCCCATGGCAGCCGTTTGGAGAGTGCAGAGCTTTGTAAAAGCAGGTGGTTTGGGTTTTTTTTTAATTCTCTGGGCATCGCTGCTGTACCAAATTCTTCCAAATTCAAGTGAGAAACTTGTAGGTGTCAGATGAGTAGCCTGTATCATAGGCCTTTAGCTGAAAGTGCCAATATTGAATGCATGCCTTCTGGACTCGCCCAAAGATCAATGTGGGCGGGTGGAGGGGCTTCCCAGTGGCCTCCTCTGCTCATGGGGTGACAGACTGTCCAGGCCTACATCAGCTCTCGCATCATCCCTGCTTTAAAGTCTCAGGTCCCAGCAGGCTGGGCTGGGCTGGTTTGGCTGGCAGGTTTTTACCCAGGGTACGTGATCTCTCCTTCTGCATTGTGCTGGTTTAAGTGCAGCCATGTGACTTTCTGTGGCTCCTGCTCTCACATCAGCCCTGGCCACTCCTCTGCTTTTCTTGCTGTGGTTTGATTGTGTGTTCAGGAAGGTGAGAGAAGGAGGTGCAGCATTCAGGACTGGGCAATGCTGCGGCTGTCCCGTCTTCACGCTAAGGGTAGGAGAAGCTGCTCAAAGGACTTTGCCTTCCTCACAGACCATGTGAAATTTGGAGAGTGGAAACTCACCACTGCTCTGGTCCTTTTTAATCCGTGTTCTCCCAAGCACAAAGATGGTTCAGGGTTGGGCCCTGCTGAGGGACCTCAGAGGTTTTGGTGCGTGCTTTCTCCTGGACGCACAGCCGCAAAGCCAACCTCGCTACCTGGATCACAGGGTGGGTGCCCCGATGCCAAACACATTGAATCTGAAAACCCAAATACTTGAGAAACGTTCCTGGAAGCCACGAGTGCCCAGTGCTCAGCAGCTGAAGGTCTCACACCAAACCTTTCTCCTGCAGTTGGGTCATTCCTGGCTGCCCTGAGCCTCTTCCTGGCTACTGCTGGCTCAGCCTCAGTCCCCCTGCTCAGAAGCGTGGTGGCTCTCCCTCCGCAGCGCGTTTCTGTGGCTGCCTGAACCCACCCAGCCACTCCAGACGCCTCTTCCCTGTGTCTTATTCGCCATCCTACACGGTCTTTGCAAATTGTATCATATTGTACATGATTTCGGGTTTCCAGAGTTGTAGTGTTCTGACTACAGTATTTCTGTGTGTGTACATAAACCTGAATAAGCACAAATGAGATCCTGAATGAAGTGTATACGTTTCATATACTGATTGTCATATGAATGAGTTTTATAATTATTACAATTTTGTTGTAGATTTCCAATCTTTCCTATTTATTTTGTACCAGATTTATTTGTATATTTTGTGATTTTGTTTAAAAGCATTTTGTTTATTTCTATTCTTTTTAGATAAATGATGATTTTTTTTTTTTCTGTTGCACATTCCAGTTTATGCATTTTTCCCTCCTTCATGCCCCACCCCAGTTTCCAAGTGCTGGATTTTTGGCGTAGGGGTGGTGGGGCTGCTGTCAGTGCTCCTGGACCCAGAGCTCTGCTATTGGTACACTAGTGATCTTTAATCTTCACTTCAGCTGTCAAGAGCCACAGAGGGGCTGGATCCTGTTCCCCTTAGAGACAGGTCTTGCTCTTCACTTTGGTGGGTCTGGGCCCGTAAGTCCTCAAGCTGGGGAGGGCTATGCTGGTGGTTTTGCTGACCAGGAGCTGGGAAGCTGATGGCAACGGCAAGCAGCTGACTTTCTGAAGTGTCCTGAAGGGTGAGGGCCTTTTTCTTCCACTAATAAAACCCCCTTATTTACAACCTGCTCTCCATATATCACATTTGTTCGTCCAGAAACATTAGATGCCATCTGTCTGTCCATAGCATGTGTTTCTAGGAAGCAGCGTGTGACTGTGGGGTCGCCAGGGAGGGACACGGTTGGTGGCGATGGCAGCTCCATTGGACGGGAGTCAGAGGTGGAGGGAGTCTGTCCACCTCTGTTAGGCGCCGCTGCCTGCCCCCCTGGTGTCAGGGCTTCAGCAGCAGAGTTCTGTGGAGAGGCATTTCTGAGCAGGTGAGCGAGCCTGGGCTGAATTCCCTGCCCAGCATCGCTTCCAGCTCCACGCTGGTGCGGGAACAGCCAACCCTTCCCTGTGTGTGAGATCCAGCCCTCCCTGGTGCCCATTTTGTGCTTCTGCCATCCCTCAGCCACTGTCCTCGCAGTCATTTTGCCCAGCTGCTCTCCCACACTGGGCTACCATCCTTGCTCAGCTCTTGAGCTGCTGAACACGGGGGTAGTGAGTGGGGCAGCGCCTGCACAAGCCTTGGGGGTTTCTGCTGCGCCCAGTGCAGCCGCTGACCCCATTCTTTTGCCTTCAGGATATCCCTGTCCCGCTGGACCGCGCTCCTCAGCAGTGCATCGGAGTGACGAGAGCAGCAGGGCCTGTCAGGACTTCTGTTCCCCTGCGTGTGCCAGTCCCTGGCATGGGGTGGGGTGCTGCAAACAGGCTGTAGGTCGTGTCCGTGCAAGGGCAGCCTCCAGGGCTGCTCTGGGTGAGGAGCAGGGCAGGCAAGGCCCAGGCTCCTGGAGGGATGGATGGGTGCGTGCGAGAGGCCAGGTTCCTGCAGGGAGGTGGGATGGGCGTTGTCTGCCCGGGTCCAGGCCGTGCGGCACCGGGAGCGGTGCCCGAAGCAGCAGCCGAGACTCTGCAGGGCCGAGGTGCCAGCAATGCCCAGGCTGTGCTCTGCCCTCCCTGCAGGGCTGGGCCCTGCACTGCTGCGGCAGCAGGGCTGGCACCCCCGGCGCTAGAGCCCAGCTCTCACAGAGCACGCGAGTCGTGCTCAGGGTCACCTTTTGTACCCACAGGTTGTTATTCCCGGTCACTTTGCCCCCTGCTACTGCTGCACGGCTGTGTGAGTGCCCAGCCAGCCCCGTGTGCCCGCCGCTGACTGCGCAGCCCAGCGCGGGACGGTGCCATTCTGCTGGAGGGGAGCGGGGCCTGGGGGGGGGGCTGCTGGCTCCGCACCCACGACACTGCCCTCTCAGCGTGTGCCAGGGTGGCCATGGCCTCAGCTGACACGGCTGCAATAGCTGCTGCTGCTGCTCAGGGGCTGGCACAGGGCTTTGCAGCCTCCATCGTGGTTAGGGGACCCTGAGACAAGGTTTGTGCTTCAGCTGCCATGGGCCCTCTCTCCGCTGAGAGGGGATGGCAGAGAGGAAGAGGAGCTGGGAGCATCTCTAGTCACTTTGCCAGCAGTACTTGCTGGCAGTGCCCAGCACAAAACACCTGCAAGGCTGCGGCTAAGGGTGGAGTGAACTGTGAGCTCCTGCCTCTCGTGCAGTTTGCTCAGTGCAGCCACGGTGCCTCCTCCCCAGCCCTGTGGAACAGAGAGGCCAGGCCTGTGGGAGAAAGCAGCTGAGTGAGGGCTCAGAGCAGGATGGGGTGATGCCTCTCCCCAGTGCTCACCTCACACCCGCTGGACTTTTGCTGCAGGGGAGAGGGAACCCCCCACACACACTGTGGGCAGCAGTGGCCTGGCCTGTGAGGTGGGGGACAGGCTGCGGGGAGCACAGCAAGAGCCTCACAGAGGCTGTGGCTCACACTGGCTTTTCCCAGGTCTCTGCAGAGCTGTTTGGAGCCACAGGCCCTGCCAGGCCACCAGCTTCCTGGGAGAGGCAGTTGGTGCAAGCAGCTGCCTGCCAGAGGTGTGGGCTGGCGAAGAGCCGTGGCCGTGTCCCCGGTGCCAACTGGTGCAAGAGGCTCCACCCTGGCTCTTGCTTGGTGGTTTCTTACTGCAACACCAGCACAGAGCCAGCACAGGCTGGGCAGAGTGGCACAAGGCCGGGCAGCGAGCAGTGTCTGTGTGTCCATCAGGCTCTGCCTGATGCTTTCCCACCATCAAGTGAGGGTGAAATACTTTCCATTGATCCAGCCTTGAAGAGTCTTCTCCCCACTGCAGTCAGAAATAGCCCTGGGCTGGGATTGAGCTATTTGTGGTGACCAGTTAGGAAGGAGGAATGCACAGAGCTCCCCCGACCTCCTTTCCTGCAGCTGCACACCCTCCCCAGCTGCTGAGCTAAAGCTTAAAAAATTCAAGTAGCTATACTTGGAGAAATGAGGTTTAAACATAGCAAAGCCCAGCATGGCCTTTAGTAAAAGGGCTCAGGAACAGCTCCCTCAAACCCTTCCTGCAGCCAGCCTCGCTCTGCGTACATGTTAGCTGCCTCCAGACCCCAGAATCAAGGAGTCAGGGATCCAGTGCTGGGTTTAGGTCTTTCAGCAATCCTTGAAGTGTCAGTTGTTGATTGTTGGCCACCACCTGCAGCCATTTCATGTTGCTTTTCTGTTTGGCACTTTGGGCCCTGGGTTCTGTGGTGGCTCTGATGGAGGTGTCTCCTCTGGCCCATTTTGAATGCTATCAGGGTTTGTTTCCAGGTGAGGGCTGAGCACAGCAGTGTGCTGTCCCCAGGGCTGTCTCCTCTCAGCTGGCTACAGGGTACATGCTGTCTTGGGCTAGGCCAGATGGTGCTGTCACTGCAGCAGCACTGGCCTTCCTCAGGTATCTCCCTCTGACGAGGTTTGCAGCTCCCGGCAAGCATGGACCGTGCTGTGCTGGCAGTACCACCCTGGGCATGGCTCATGGATGGTAGGAAACAGCCCTGGAAAGGCCCAGTGTTGGAGGCAGTAGTGGGGGGGGGTGGGGGGTGGGTACTGCCCTGGCACCATGGAAAAGCTCCTGCTCACTCTCTGAATCTACACCAAAATGTTTCTGCCTGGCTGAACCTCCCAGCATGGGTGTAACAAAAGCCCTGTGCCCCTACCCCTCACCCCATCGATTCCTGCCTGTCTCCTCCCCGGGGACCAGCCCAACCCTTAAAGACAGACCACAGCCACTGCTTGGCAATGCTTCACACCACTTACCCCTTTTTCAGCCTCTCATCCTGCTGGGGCACCCAGAGACCAGTCCTGTCTCTCCTGCCACCTCCAGCAGAGCACTCATCATCAGAGCGACGCACCACAAAGCACCAGGCGTTTCTTAGAAACATCATCGTTTATTGACTTCAACAACTGCCACTGGAGCAGCAGCGCTTCCTGCTCAGATGTTGGTGGTGTGGTTTTTCTTTCATTATTTTTTTTTTTCTAAGGTACTTTAAAATGGAAAGACAAAAAGATTAAATGAGTTTATGGTACTGAAACAGTTGAAGAGGGCCCTCATTGTAATCCCTTCACAGCGAACGGCACAGACTGGAGGAAGGGAGGCTGCACCTGTGACACGGAGGAAAACCGCAGGGCACTGCTGCCCAGCTGCGTGCTGGCCCCACACCTTCCCTGGACTGGCTTTCAGGCACAAGGACGCTTGCCCATTGCCGTGGGGCACACGCGGTCCCCGCAGAGCAGCCTGCAGCCATCACCCCCCTTGGCTGGAGGGTGCAACCAGTGATGAGACTCTGCTTGCTTCAAGGGCAGCTGCCAGCCAGACTGGAACTTCCCAGCTCCCACCGCGGGGCTGGCTCTGGGGCATGTGCTGTTTCCGAGTTGAGAGCAGACAAGTGTGGCCTGCAGCACCCTGGAATAACAGGCCCTTTCACTCCAGAGGGTGGCTGGGTTTGTCTTTGGGATGTTTCACTTTCTTAAAGCTGAGCAGACAGAAAAGTCAGTAACAGGCAGCAAGGAAAACAAACCGACTAATGTAATGCTAAAGCAGTAGCTTCAAGCTCCTGGGTTAATATTTACTGCTGGAACTGTAGGAGCTAAGAACGCGGTGTGCGGCTCAGCTGTTTGAGAAACACGTTGGATATCATGCATCACATGCTGATGATGAAACAGCTTTGAAACACCGGGAGAGGACAACAAGCATCTACGAGCGAAACGTGTACAGCTGCAGATATGCAAGAGCTGGAGTCCCACCACCATCTGTGACAGCCGGAGGAATTGAACCAGTTACAGAGAAACTCAGGCCAAGCAGAGGGTAAAATGAATGTTGGAAGCCACAGCAACACCCTGGCTAACGCAGGGAGGGGGAAGTTTGTAGCCCAGAAGCAGAGGGTTAAGGGCAGCAACCCAATGGGCAGGAGGTTTTGGAATATTTTGTCTCCTGCAGGGCCCAACGCACCCCTTCCTTCTCCACAGTGAACATAACAAATGGTAAAAACCGTTCACAGGACACCATACAAATGAAAATCAAACAAAACACATCATGGGAAAGGGAGAAACATGCAGCATCCCTAAATGTAATGGGAGCAGCATGACAGGACAGGTGGGCTGTCCCATCAGAATGCACCACCCAGGCAGAATCCATCAACTTTTTGAACCGTCTGCAAATCTGAAAACAAGGGTATCCTCCTAATTAGTGTTAATTTGTTAGAAGTTTCCAGACACTTTCAAAATGTGCCTTTGCAAGAATCACAACCCCCAACCCATCACCCCAAGGGCCCCCACAAAGGAATCCGCTTCTGATCACTGCTAGAGTCACGGTTAATCTTCAGAGATGCTTTGCTTTTTCCTTCTTATTCCTCTTCCTCCTCTTCTTCCTCCTCTTCCTCTTCCTCATCATCATCTTCATCGTGGCAATGTGTGATTTCCTGAGGTGCTTGGGGGAAGAGGTTGGGCGGTTTGATCTCACTGATGGAGCGGGTCAGTTGATGCCGCTTGTAGTCAGAATCTTTAAAATCCACTGAGGTGCGATTGCGCGTGGCCATCGGCGACTCCTTCTCGTTGATGTCAACGTGTGTGTGCTCTACCGTGGACTCATGTGGCATCTACACATGTAAGAGAGAAGAGGGCATGGCAAGAGGTGTCCCAGTCCCAGGGCATCTCCCTGAGGCAGATGGAGAGCAAACCCCAGCCTGTGACCCTTTGGCCCGTGGTGCATCAGATGCCACCCAACCCTCCAAGGTGCCATTCCTGGCACTTGGGGCTCGTGGAAGTGTTAGTGAGCACAAGTGCCGGCACGTTTGGGACCCCTGCCACCGCCCCGGGGTCTGCAACTCACCAGGACATGGGCAGCTCTGAAGAGGTAGCTGAAGGGGTAGTAGAGGAGGTTGATGAAGGAGGCTGCATAGAGGTCAGCGTAGCGCATCACCTGGCTGGCAAAGAGGGTCTGTCGAGAGCCGCTGCGGAAGAGGCTCCCCATCATCCCGTAGCACATGTCCATGTCGTGGGTCACTTTCTACGAGCAAAGGGCGGGTAAGACCCTGGGCTGGGCAGGCAGCAGTGCGGAGCCACAACAACACTGAAGCAGAGCACACTGAGGGCTGGGGGCTACTGGAGATACACAAGGACCTCTGGCAAGGCCTGTGCTCGTATGCCGTGGCATCAGAGCACAGCCGAGTCCCAGGTAACAGAGGGGAAGGCAGCAGTGGGGTCAGGGCCAGCACCTGCCACAGGCTGGCACCCCAGGGCTGGCTGAACCAGAGGCTACAGCCCCTCCAAGTGTGAGTGTGCCAGTGCCCTGTTCTGCAGCAGGGAGCACTGCCAGTCAGTGCTGCTGTGTGCAAGAGGAAGGAGACCCTATTCCAGACCAGGCTGCCTTTCAGGAGTGCCAGTGACACCAGTGAGCTGAGAAGCTCTTCCGTTTGCATCCACAAAGACGGAAGGCTTTGCCAAGCCTGCTGTGCCCACCCAAAGGCAGAGCAAAGCATTTCAGGGCTGAGCAGTGGGGTTGCGTTGTCAAGCCCTTTGGGATCCAAAAGGATGAAATGGGATTTTTATGATTGGTACCTTAATGCGTCTCTGGATGGAGCTGATGTCAGGGCGTTCATTGCTGCTACTGTCCAGATGCCTAGTTACAGGCGAGAAGGTAAATACATGGTGTGAAAAGCCTTTCAGAACCAGATGCTGCGGGATGGGGGCTCAGGGGAGGGAGGCTGGTCTGGAGGGGAAGGTTGGTCTCACGGGCAGAGCCCAGGTCTGAGTCAGGGCTCCGGCCGCAGTGCCGCTAACCCAACCCCAAGGTTTCATCAGAGCTGCTCGTTAGCTGTCGCTCGGATGGGAGAGGCAGCAGGAAAGTTGTCACTGTTTGAACACTCACTTGTATAGCTCGGCCAAGAAAATGTCCAGACTCTGCAGCTCTTCAAAAAGGGCTGGAAAATCCAGAAAAGAAAGGAAAGAAAAGGTAAGTTTAAACTGCTGAAATGAAAAGGGCTGAAAGCAAACTCACCATCCTGCCTGCTCCCCCTGCACAGTGGTGGAGGGACACTGCACCAAGGAGCACGGCATCCCGTGGCCACTGTGCAGGGAGAGGGTTCAATAGCACGCTGTGCCACTGGCAGAGCTTTGGGCTTGGCTTCTGGTTGCCCCTTTTGTTTTTGAGGCTGAACCTTTGCAGCCCTCACCAAAACCTTCCAACCAGCCATGCGGCAACTTTCATAACCCCCAGACTATTTACACACCAAAGGGCAAACTGGGAGAAAAGCAGTGCTGGAGGATGGGGAACAGAAAGTACTTTGGCAGTAGAGCAGCAGAGGGAGCAGAAGGAGGAGGAAGCAGCTGGTGAGCAGAGACTCCCTGCAGATGGGGAAGCAGCCTCAGGTGTTACAGGGAGAATGTAATGCTCAGGCATTACAGGGAGAATAACCCAGGTGTCTTGTCAGATACCTTTTTACCAGCGAAGCCACAGCTCCATACAGGCAGAGAGAGGAGTTTTAGGGACAGACTTATGGATGAGAAACAACCCAACCCATCTGCAGCTTCTCCTCCCGCCAAGTCAGCACACAAATGGCCTGAGAAAGAGCACAGGAAAGGCCTGGGACCCTGAGAGCTCCCCCAGCTCCTGCCACCAGCACCCAGACCCGGGGAATAGGGTCTGAAAGGAGAAGCAGCAAGCCAGGGTGATCTCTGCCCAGGACTCCTGTGCCCTGGCGATCTCAGGGGTGCAGCACCAGACAAGCAAGAGCAAAGCCTGGCCTGGGGTTTGCCTGGCTGCTGACCGCTTTTGTCTGTCCAGACATGCAGCTCCTGCGCCAGCTCAGGGATCACCAGGAAGGTCCTCCAGCCCTGGCGCTTCTTGGATTTGAGGATGTCTCCAAAGATATGGTCTCCAATGTACAAGATATCCTTCCCTTTGGCCCCCAGCAGGTCACAGACTGTGTCCGAAGAGCCTGAGAGAAGAAAAGACCAGCATGGCTCAGAATGGGTAGCCAAAAGGAAACCTGTGGCTCACTTCAGAGGGCCAGGGTTAGAGACGGAGTAGATGCATTTTCCTCCCAGAAACCTCCACTGCTAAACGCAGCACTTCTGCTTGGTCATGGCAGCATGGGGCACTTCCCACCCGCCTGGGAGTTCACCCATGGGCAGCTTGGCCCACTTGAATGGCAGCAGCAAAGGGGCCTCCCACCCCATGTGAGAGTAATGGAGCCTTGAGCACCACAGACAACTCTGTTTATCCACCTGCTGCCCTTCTCTGGTGCAGGGGGCCCTCCAAGCGTGGTCACACTGGTGGCAGCACCATAAGCACAGCCAGAAACATTGCACTGGGCTAGCTGCTGCTCTTCCTCTAGCACAAGCCTGCAGTGGCATTTCCCTTATGGATGAAGGCCATAAGGGCACGTCAGAGCCACTCCATGGGACAAGAAGGGTTCTTGCCTCACCTCCTGAGTACACGATGCCGTGCTGCAGCGGGCCAGTGTAGGTACCGATCTTCAGCTTCCCAGTCACCTGAGGAAGAAGACATTGCCTTAATACAGAACAGATGGTCTGGGTCTTTTCTGTCCTCCTCTCTCTTTCACTCCCAGGCAGCCCAGAGGTGGCTTTCCATGTTCTTTTCCTATATCCACCTGTGGTACGTTAGGGCAGCCAGCAAAGTCTCGAGCTCTGCTGTGCCCAGGTGATGGGATTGCTCAGGAATCACGGAGAGGAGAAGCCAGCCCACCATCTCTAGGGCAGGCCCTGTCTAATCAGTATGCTGCCCATTGCCACTAAAAGACACCACAGAGGAGGCGCACAAGCCCTCCCAGCCACAGAGGTACCCTCCCTACGCCACTCACCGTGTCCACCTGCCGCAACACGGTGCCTTCCCCAAAGAAGAGGGGTTTTCGTGCATCCACCAGGATCAGGTCGAAGTAGGACTGCCATGGCCGATGGGCACTCCCAGGCTGCAGAGGCAAAAACAAATCCCAGAATCAGGCATAACCACAGGGAGTTTAACCAGAGTGTCACTGTCCGCAACTGTAACCTTGTGACGCTGCTGGTCCATCAAAATCCTCTGGCTCATGTCTCTTATGGCATAATGCTGGGTTGCCAGCACCGTCTCCTAAAGCGCTCCCCGTCTGCAGCAAGCCGTCCCAAGCCAGCCCAGCAGTGAGGACTGAGGAGCTGCTGTGAGACAGGAGAACTGCACTGAACACCCATGTCACAGCACAGCTGTCACTGGAGAGATGCTTTAACTGACACTGCTGCCACTGTCCTGAAGGTGACATCCAGCATAGATCCAGACACATGACACTTCAAAGCTTCAGCCTTACAAGGCCCTGCTGGTACATTTGCCGAGAGCAGGGAAATGCCCGGACTCCGTTCCACAGAGCACAGCTTGGAATCACAGCCCTGCCCAAAGGACCCTGGGCATTCATGAGCCCTTTCTGCTCCATGCTTCAGCTACTTCTGAGATCAAGAGCAAAGCAAAGCATTTTTTGAGTTATCAGTTGTGGTGATTTTCTATGTTCTGAAAAATTCTCCCTTGTTCACCTTCTACCTTTAGAGCACAGCGTGAAAACACATCTTTTGAGCATGAGATAGCCTCCCACTGGGGCATTTGAGAAAGCAGCACAAATTTGGCTTATAAGCCTTTCTCCAAAAGTTGCAGGGCTGAATTTTGACCACAGAAAAACAGAAAAAGGACAACTAAAACTTCTGGAGTTACCAGAGTCAAGGCACTATCAGCCATAAATGCTTCTGCTGTTTTATAAAACTCTTTCCATCAAAGTTTTTTTTTTTACTAACAACTAAAACATTCTGCAAGATTTCTAAGAAACCTGGCTGCAAAACGCCACAGTTAAAATGTGTTATCACTAAAATAATGTTGTTATTATTAACACAGATTATTGTTTGAGACCAGATGATGCCTCTTTTCTCTTCGTTATATTGTATTTTCTTTGATCCCATTCAAAGAGGACACAAAACAGCAAGTGTATTTTAACCAGATTAAAGCAACTAATCCCATGCAGCCGACGAAGCAGGATTAAAATGCTTTCCAGCTACACAGATAATTAGGCACATCAGTTTCTATTGGAACTGCAGTCTAGAAACCACATACCTTTGGTCCATGTGGAAAGTCAAACAAGTAAGTCATAATTTTCTGAAAGACAGAAAGAAAGTATTCAAAGTTCTGGTTTTAAACATACATCTGTGTCAATTATAAAAGCATACTTTTCTGCTTTTATCTTTTCAGGTTACAGAACTTTATTTTCAGGATTTACACAAAAATTAGCATTAGATTTGAAGACAAAATGAACGGATGGAATTTCAAGTGACAGGAATGAAACCAGTAATTTTTATAGTCAAAGAACATATTTGCCTCAGAAATCTGCACGCTGCTTCAGGCATATCTTGCAATACTTTAAAATGGCATATAAATCTTTGGATTATCAGTGCTGCAACATCCTGACATTTACGTGGAGTTGAGGTAACCACATTTATTCCTACAGCACAGCAGACAGCCCCTTCTGGCCCTTGGACCTCCCCAGGATCATGGTTTTGGTGACCTGTCTGTACTTGGACTATCTCACTTGAAAGTGAAGTTCTGCATTTTAAAGAATGCTGAAATCTAAAATGAGAACCACCTTCTCTTTCAGCTTTTTAATTGCTGAGGAACTGAGTGAGGCACAGAGGGACTTAAGCCAGGCCTATACTAGCTTGGTAGCAGAACGAGGACTACAAAAGATTACTCAAGCCCTGGTCTGCATTCATTTCTAAACCTAGCTTAGAAAACACCCAATTCTCGACCAGAAGCTATTCTAACAAAATGCATACAAATAAATGTCTGGCTTTTATTTATTCCATTATATACTAACACAACAATTCAAGCAGCACTTACATCTGTGTACTTATAGTCACTGTTTGTGACAAGAAACACCTTCCCAACTTCATTCATGCGGCTGAGCAGCAGTGGCAGCTTCCCCTGAAAGCCAAGGGACATGCAAGTCATACAAAGTTACAGAGATTAATCCCGGACAAACACTCTCAACTATGATCCCACCACGCAAAGCAAAGCAAATCAAACCATCAAATAAGCAAACTCACGTGTTTTGCACTGGCCAGAGCCAGGAAAGCTGATGGTCTGTCCACATAACACCCCTCCAGAGCACAGCCCAGGGGAGGAAGGTGAGGGGGAAGGGCTCAGCAGGGCTGCGGTGCCTTTGCCAACCACAGCGCCAGGCACCTTCTGCTGCTCCCACCGATATGCTCCATGACAGGCACTCTGGAGCAGCTCCTCCAGCTCCAACTTTGTCCCGAAATGGACCCAGAGGCAGTGAAATTTGAGCTCACGTGAGCCTCAAATTGGAGTGCATTATAATTCCAACATCAAATTAGGGAGAATTTATTCCCGGGGCTATTTTGATTGAATCATAAATCTCAGTTCACTGCCAGAGTAGCAACCAGAATCATTTCCTAAGAATTTTGCAAGCATGTAACTAGAAACAAGGTTAACAGCTTTAAAGTGATACTCCACCACAGAGCTCATCTACGCTGAAGAATAATTATACTGTAAGTGGTCCAGAGGAGCCTTGCACAGTGCAGGAGGGCAAAAGTAAGGGAACCACTGGAGCTTGCTTAACTAGATGTGCTGCACACACAGTTTGGGCCTATCAAGAGATTGCACACTGGTGAGTCTTTCAGGATCTTTCCCTCAGTCCTTCATCGTTAAATGAGTGTAACATTTCTGTTGGATGGCTAAGGAATACTTCTGTCTAAAAAGATGCTCATCTGTTGCTTTTTAAAAAGAGGTCTCCTTGGGCAGAGAAAACATGGGCAGGGAACACAGTTGCTTTCACCACCAAAAGAAACAGCACGAGCCTTGCCAGCATATTCACCTGTGTCCTGTGATAACATTTCCTCTGGCTTTTCTATTTTACGTAAAAACGCGCACGTGAACACAAAATCACGTGGATCACTGGCTCAGAATAAAGGCTGCATCCGAACTTTCCACTTTGTCTTTGGTTATTACAATAGAAATCACAGCGTTATCTGTTTAGTGATGTAGTGAAGCAAATCAGCATGTTTATTTCTTGCCTGCTTACTCAGTACAGAATGTCACGTAGCACAAGTAAAGTAACTTCACACTTACATCTTTCACCACATACTTTTCCAAGTTCTCAAGCGTCTTTTCCTTGAGTGATCCCTGAAATAGAAACAACAGAACCCAGTGAGGTCATGGAAACTTATGATGTAAGAGACATCAAAGTAATGCCAACTTTCACACTTTAAAATGCTGTGAAAGTACAAACCAGGGCGAATCTGAACCAGTGACTCTAGAGATGAGAGGCTTTGAGTAGCAGGGACCATCACAAACTCTGTGATCCATCGATTCCCTCACCATGGTAAATAATCCACTTCAACAGCATTTTAACCCTTTCAGAAGGGAATACAATAGAAACAAACAAAAAATAGATTTGCCATACCAAACAAGACAGTCAATGACCTGTCTTCAACACTGACCATAATGCTTTACTCGCAGGCCAACTCCCAACATGTATTACACAACACTGCATAAGGAAACAAAAATAAGATTCCTGACTTCTGCATGGCTAAATGGACCATCGCAAGTACAACTGTGAGCAGAGTTCTCCTGTGGTAGTCCTCCATCCCACCCCAACAGACCTCTTGAATGAGGAAGAACAAGAAAATCAGGGCTTTAACCAGATGTTAATGCTCACAACATTATATTCTGAATTTGTGCACAAGTGTGTGAAAAAGATGAACTGTCTCTTCTCTCTAAATAGAGAAGAGTTGATGTATTTCTCTGTTTAATGCGGGTACTTTTAAGACAACATAAGATAGTACCAATGGAAACCACTTACAGTACAATGCTGGTTTAATAATTAGGACAGTGTACAAGTTGTGAACTAAGTGCAAATACCCTCATGGCATCACGTTCTAAAACCTGTGAATTACAGTACAGAAATGGAATCTGGGCACAATATAAAGGAATAGGAAGCCAAGGCAGATATGTTCCAGTACTAGGAGGGCAATCGAGTTCTCGACTTACATACAATTGCAATTTATTATTTACTCACTAGGCGGCAAAGCAGGGCTCTTGCCCGTAAGTGGCATAACACATCTTAACTCATGAGTTACAAACTAATCCCTCTAACTCAGTTACAAATACAGACTCCTTGGGACTCTTGCAATCACCTTGTAATGAACCCAGTCAACAGCATCTCTGACATCCTGGAACATACTCCTGAAGGACATGAAGAGGTCTCCATCTTTAAACCCTGTTTCACAGCTGTGAGGAGAAAGAAGAGACATTATAGTGGTCATTTGCAGCAGTAAGAAACACATCAAGGAGAGAGACAGTTCAAAATGTTGGAGCTTGTGTTTTCATCTTACCATAATGATTTCTTATGAACTACTTTACTGCGGCTCAGCCTTGAAAGAAGGCTACAGCCAGAGTTCAAGAGGATCTGTGTGTTACTCAAGAACATTTCTTTAAAATTTTAGGATGTGCCTTCCCAAACTACAGGCCTCTGCCTCCATAGCAGTGCTACAGCTTTCTGTGACTGCAGCTCTTACTTCTCCCCCACAGGATTACAAGAACTAAAAAAGACTGTGACTGTGCAGTCTGCGGTATTTTACAAAAGATGAATGGTACTGAGCAAGTAAGCAGAGTGCTGCTCTTTCTCCCTTCTTCCAACACTACAGAAGGTGATGCCATGGAAATCAATGTAATACTTGCTGCTGAGAGAAGGAACTATTTTTGTGTTGAACAGCTAGAGTTAACATGAGAAATTTCCTCTACAAGATACTGCTGAGGTATCTTTGAGACAGCCATGACAGTGCATCAAAAGAAATAAAGGAGGATTAAACAGAGCTGTATTTATTAAGACAATAATCATCATCACATTTGTCTTGAGAAAGGATTCTTCACGTGATGGATTGTCAACATAAACAGTTCCTCTGCTCCCAGGTAAAATCCCATTAAACCTTTGCCTTCCACTTACACATTATGCAAAGATGACCCATCACATGAGTCAGCAGCACAGCAGCATTCCCATTTGCCAGTTCAAACCACAGCTTGTTTTTATGCTTATAACTATCTGAAAGCTAAGTAAATACTCAAGCTGCACAAACAGCCACATTGTGCCTGAGCATTTCACCTTTAAGTGAACAAAGTCCTGAATTATGACATAAGGGACTTGTGGTAACTGACTGTGGAAATTTAGCCTTTCAGTTACCAGTTTAAACAAGGCTCCAACAAACACAGGTTCAAAATGAGCTGTCTGGTGCCTGTAATCACCCTGTAATAAGTGAGTGCTCTTAGAATATACCAAATACCATTGTTGGTCAGTATGGTGATACTGATACACCCTGTGAAGGAAGCCCTCGTAAACAGTGTCTGCTGCACACACAGATCATCTCATCACCACTAAATTCTCTTAATGTCAAAAGAATAAGAGACCTGAACTTTTCCCCACCAAAACCACTTGAGGAGCCTCCACTGATATTAAGAACAGCTCCATCTGTGCTGTATCAGCACCTCAAACCAGAGGGAACACATACCTAGTGTACCGGTCACAGTTAGTAAAGAAATCCACTAGGCAAGCCAATAGGTAGGTCTCTGCGAAGAAAAAAAGCAAGATTTTAAAACAAGGAAAGCATCATATGGCCAGCTTACTTTAGGCCTCTATGCCCAAAAGAAGAAAGTTCATGTAAAGAAAAGCAAACAGGTAAGTAGAGTAGGACATTAGCAAAGCTTTACTGGCTCCCAAGGCATGGGAACAGGCCTGTGTTGGTTTACATTAGACTCACCTGGTAGATTGAATAACGTGTTGAGAATGTAAAACCTATCTGTGTCATCCCTCTGGATAAATTTATTTGGATATTGATCCCGTGTTTCAGGCCTGAGAACAGATAAGGTGGAGAAGAATGAAACCACAAAAAGTAATGAGGATAAAGTGCGCTTACCTGTAAAATACAGCTGTAGCAGGGTCCATTACCTAGAGTCTGCTGTGCTTTAATCAACACCCAGCTTTCCCACGTGCACTACTGGCACAGGAGCAAAACTGCATCCACCAGCGTCACCTTCGCTGCGCTGGCTCTGGCTGAGCTGGGCACAAAGCCCTCACTGCTGAGTCAGCAAACCGAGCAGAGCCCAACAGGGAAACGGAGTGGTCGAGAGTCCACAATGCGACCTTAAGCCCCATACTGCTGGCTATGAGGATGCCTTAAATCATCTTCGCTTTCTTTGTTTGCTTATCTTAAACTTTCCCCCACTTTCCATGTGTTGCTTTGCACTCCCCCAGCAGCGTTCCGCAGGGGAGTGCGCGGCTGCGCTGCGGGAGACTCGCCTGGGGCCCTCTGCAATTAATCAGCAGGGTGGCGATGACTAAAGTCATTTAATTATTCTGCTTTCCTTCATTTCTGGAGCTTCTGAAGATCACCTCTGACTCAAAGAGAAACTTGAGTTTTATATAAGGGCTTTTGAGTTATATATAAGGGCTTTTTCTAAATTTTAGCTTCTTGATGCAAGGAAGTTGTCTGCAATGACATAACTTGTCACCCTGGGGCCCTGAGCTGGCCTGCACTTGCCTTCAATCCATCCACCCTCGCAGCAGGGATACGAGTGGATTTGCTGGGACACATCAGGCACGCAGCACTGCGGTCTTCTCTGCCTCCTAAAGCGCCTTCTCTGGAGCAAGAGAAACACAGGCAGCCAGGGAAGGCTGCTGGAAATGGCACGCAATGCCTCACTTCTCACGCCCTCAAAGGTCGGAACCACAAAGGGGTAAAGCAAGCTTGCTCCTTCCTCAAGCCAGCTCAGGCCCTCAAACATTCTTAGCAATGGCTGTGGAGTTCACAGTCTCATGGGGCACAGGTCCCCTCTGCTCCCAGCATCCCTCACACAATGGCTTTGTCTTAACTGACAAGCTGCTGATGTTAAACTACGCCAGGACAGGTGAAAAGTCCTCGGATTACCCCATCAAATCCTTCCGCAGTACACTTTCTTCTATTCCCAGCACACTACAGATGTGTCTGTGCCAGCAGGGACCTTTCCTCTATAAACACCCTGGGCTGTTGCTCTGTCTGGGACCCTCAGTGCATCCCCAGTCAATCCTGGAGCTGTAAGAACATCAATACAGCATCATGCAGTTCCAACGACTCCTCATACAATGAATGTCCCGAGGATCAGTGACAAAAAAAAGAGTATAAATCAAAAAGAACAGCCAAGAGTCAGCACTCACCCTCTAAGGAAATTAAAGCCATGTGCACACACTAGAAGGTTCCCATAGGCATCAACTTTCAACAGGTTTCCATAGTGGGTATCAAATACCAGGCCTCTGTTAAGAAAGTGATTTAAGATATGAAGAAGTGAGCATATTAAGTAGTGACCATTTTAATAGCAGTTCTTTCCAAATCAGCTCTAGAACAGTTCGCTCACTTGGTGTGGGGCATCAGAACAGAGTTGCTGTTATTATGCAGACGGAGACCCTACTGTCCCTTTTACCTGGCTGCAGGTGAGCAGCAAGAGCCCTGCATTGCCAGGTGAAAGGTACAGCTGATCTGCTCTCCATAGCCCTGGAAACAGAACCGTTTAACCCAGCAGAGGCTTGGCTATGCACGTACCAGGGAAGATGGAGGCCTCTTCCACAGGGTCAGGAATCTGACACCTGTGTTTGTGGTTCCCTGACAGCCCTGCTTGGCTGCAAGGAAGAGTGAAGTGTACTAAAGGAATTTATTCCCTAGTTTTCATTGCTCTGTCATAGATGGAGCCAGATGGGGTGTGCAACTATTGTACTTTTGTGTCCATGCTTTGGACATTCCTGGTTCCGACTCCAGCAAAACTCTGTCTCACTTATCTAGTAGCTTGCATCTGGAGAACGCAGCCTTCCCACAGAGACATCCCTTCTGTCCCCTCCCTGGGATCGTTAACGGAGTCTTCATCACAGGGCTGTGAAGGGCTACTGTCCTGTTACAGGCATGGGCACTCCCAGCATCACTCTCGGTGTAAACATGCTGAGAGAAGGGAAGGAAGGAGGCTGCCAGCCTGAAAACTACAACAATAAGCCAACAGACCCTCTAATCCAGTCTTTTGTCAAGAATCTCCAAAGGAGTCAAAAACCAAAATCCAGCAAAGGAACAAATGGAAACAACTTAAAGGCACAGAGTTAGATCAAAAGCCTTGTTTAAAACAAGCAATGTCCTTTTTACCTCCGCTACCAAAAGACAATATGCAAGAATTTAGTAACTTTGCACCATTAACTCTGCTTTTGGCATTTGATTCTTCCAGAGAAGAAAACTGGATTGGTCCCACTTTTACTGTTGTTTACTGTCAGCTTAATTTTCAGGATGTCTTATGGACCAAGACACTATTAATTAAAATGATGAAAGAAAAATGGTCTGAGACAGTCTAGCAGCCTCATGGACAGCAACAGCTCCTTGTCCCCTTGATTTAACTCCCAAGCCAATTGTGTCTCTGCTGTCTTTGCTTTGAAAGATTATTTTTGGACAATGTTTTCAGCAGGCCTTTTTCCTTGCACACTCCATCTTTGCTGACACGGATTAACATGTGCAAAGGCCCTCCACATACTGGAGCAGTTTGCTCCCTTCCCCAAGCTCTGTGGTCAGACACAGGTTTCACAGGCACAACTCTGAAAACCTGGCCTCACGTGTTGCCTATGAACTTTACAGAACAAATATTCAAGGCCTCGAGCAGGCTGGGTGGGTATCTGTTAGTCATTTACCTGGTAGGGAATGCAGGATCATACACAAAATTGAGCAGCTCATGAGGGTATCCAATGGAAACTAATCTTTCTACGGTCAGGTCAAATCCAAGAGATTCGTATTCAGGGGATTTATACACTGTACCAAGATGAGATTTCAGTTAGAAAATTTGAACACAGCTAGGGGGTTAAAGAAGAAGGCAGTTAAAAGTAATGTACCCATTCGCCCTCCTCCCTCCTCCACATCACACGTTCCCTTCTTCGCTTCTGCCCTTCGCTGCCTCGGGTCCCCCAGCCCGGAGGCACGGTGCTATTAGCTCACGCTCCAGGACTGCAGCCAAGCAGAGCCACAGTTCAGGTTTCAGCAGCAGAGTGCACCAGATGAAATAGCCAGCAGTCTATCACAGCTCTGCACCAGGAAAAACGTATTTCAAACAGCAACTCCTCTCCCCGCAGCCCCGCTAGGCAGACGCATGAACACTCCCTGTTCCACCTGCTCAGACTGGGTTTTGGTTTGCTGTGTTTTCACAAACCTGGTGAAGAAACCAATCAATTTGGGAACACATGTATTCGTGGTTAGAAAGCCTGAAATTCAGTGCTGCTATGCTACTGTTACTGCTCTGGATACAATCCCAAAGCATAGTATTATCTCCAGATTTCATCTCAGGGGAATTTATGTTTGCTGCAGACTAAGTGAGCTTGAAGATAGAGCTATCAAGTTAACGCATGATTTGTTTGTTAATAACAGCATATGGCACTGTAAAAATCTGTTAGCTATTTCCCTTGTGCATCAAAATGCTACTCTTTTAAGCAAACTCGCTGTTCTCATTTCAGAGGAGCAGCTCATCTGTGACACACACCTTAGGTCGATGCAAAACAAATGGACTTGGTCAACCAAGTCATTCACATCCCCAGGCCTCTATTCTTCCTGCAAACGGCCTTCCCAGGAACTAGAAATGCTCCTCCTTAATCAGATCATTCAATTAACAGTTAAAAGGAAATCGCTCTGTTTCTAGACAGACAGAAATCATTGTTTCTCTGATGGTGCGTTTACATTTGCTGCACGTTGCTGTCTTGAACTGGTCCTAAGGTGTAAGCAGGTGGCATACAACCCTTGGCTGCAGTGAGGGTTACCGTGGGTTCAGTGGGCCCGACCCACACAAACACTTGAGTATTTCCAATGTAGCCCAGTAAATTACAAAGATGTGCAAGCTGCAGAGTAAGCTCATTAGACAACAGACTGCTTTTCCTGAGAGCTCTAGCACATCTGTGGGCCTCACAATATATATTAACACATTGTCTCTACTGCCCTGGTAATCACCACTGTATACATACTGCAGAATACAGAAGCTCAGTCCGAGGAGAAAAAGATATATATAATACCACAAAAATACTAAAAACACAAGGACTATAGAAGAAATGAGACTGTCAAAAGGCTCTTATCATAGTAACTGTGATAGAGGGCTCCCGTATCTCTTAATAATCTAAAAAGCACCAGAATCCTGAGTTAATTTTCCCCATTAAACTAACATAATTAAAAACATAATAAGCAAACCTGTAATGTTCTTAAACAGATAATCAAAACCAATAAAACAGTTATCAAAATATGCAAGCATTGTTGTAACAATGGTAAACATCAACACTGTTATACAACATTCAATACACATAGTCTTTTCTGTCCTTCAGGAAAGGAAGGGTTGACTGAGCTAAAGATAGGAACAAGCAATCAAAAACTACGGCTAATGAAGACAGGAGTGACTGACAAGGCAATTCTGGGGAGTGAGCTAGAGCTGGAGGGAGCAAAAGGCAGTTAGGTGATGAACAGCATTGAGAGAGTGACACCAGAGCATCATCTGGAAAGAGGAATTCCTGATGCAGGACAGTAAGGACACTTCCCAGGGAAAATGTTAATACACCCGCACCACTCTCAGAAAGTGTAAGCACTGCAAAGCTCCCCGTTACACGAAACAGCATCCAGTCCCCCGCTCTGTCCATGAAGCTGCTGCACTCCTGCTCATTAGCTTGCTGGGAATTTGACCACGTTACCAACTTATCCATAAAACACCACTCCAAAACAAAGCATTTCTCCAAGGAAACCCTGCTCTTTCTGAACTCGTCAACTATGGTGATGCTGCCCAGACACAAAGAATCTCAAGAAGCCTGTTGAAATCTCCTCTGGACAAGTAGAAGTGGTTCATCAACAGAACCGTTCCAGAGAAACTGGAGGGCTTTCTGTTAAGCAACCTGTGCATCTTGATGACACTCTAGCAGAGAATGGCTGTGGTGGGACATGTGGCCAGCTGCTCACAAAATGCCCTCACTCAATTTCTTCCTTTCTGTATTTGCCTCTCTGTCTTAGATTTATCACTGCAGGCCTACTTTTAACTCTCTGAGTCAAAGGAAACAAGCTGAAGCACCAGTAGGAAAAAGGCTGAAGAACAGTTATCAACCTCAGCCCCTCTGTTGAGGCAGTACTGCAGCCGGATTAGTCTGAATGTTTCCTTTTGGGGGGCACTTATTCCCTCTAACTCTCAAGCCCTACATTTTACTTCCTTGACATCTCTGAATAAAACTAAATTACTATCTCATTCATGCTCAGGTCCTTCCTTATTTGTCTACTGCTCTACAATATTTGGAAAATGAGACTTCTCCTTGACACATGAACAAAACAGAGACAGAGGAAACCGAATTCCTGGAAACGGGAAAGAGACAATAAACATTCTCCAGTTACCATCATACCTACTGTTCAAGATAAACTTTCCTTTAATTAGACACACAGCTGGGAACAGACTGAGAGCTCATCGAGCCCACCCTGACAGCCCCCTACACCACAGTACATGCTGCATCAACCAGTATGAGCCACAACCCACTGACATTTCTCATAAGCTCAGCAAAGGCCTGTCTCAGTAACATGAGTTTCTGGGCAAACAAACGCTCCACCTCCTCCAGATCAAGTACGAACAAGCTAACACTGCTGCACCTCCAGCAGCACCTCTGGGAAGATGCCCCAGTTATATGCATTGCTACATGAAAAACACAGTTCAATATTGTACTCAGGGCTGGGCTCTCTCTTGTATCTTCTTTACTTCAGGCACCGTGGGGAAAAAAGAGTAGAGAGGACAAAAAAAAAACCAAAACATTTGCAGCTGAATGATTAAAAAAGTAGTTTTAAACTTCCCTGGAACATCTCCCTCCATCAGACCTGGTTGCTGAGATGACAACTGTAGATAATCCGTGTGCCACGGCGATGTCATGAATTCAGCTATTGGCCATGCAGTGTCTCCCGTGCTCAGCTCTTTCAACCAGAGATGGGCCTGGTCTTCAAGCATCCCCAGCTCTGGTGACAGGTGAAGAGGCAGAGCCAAGAACCCATTTTCAGAATGTCCTTGCCCAACGCATGTGGGATGACAGTAAAACCAAAGCACATGCTACAACTTACTCTGATTTATTTTTCTCTTTCTTACTATTTGATGGCCATCCATGGCTCTGCCACCATGCCAAGTCCCCAGCTCCAGAGGACCATGTTATTTTAATACTCTGTGTTCCAACACAGGCAAATGCTTCAGTGGCACAGGGCAATCGGCACCCAGCGCTCAGGGATTATGCAACCAGGGTGGAAAGAAAACAACCAAAGGTTTAAAAAAAAGCAGAAGACAGTAGACAGTATTTCAGTCTCCCCTTAATACCACCACTTGGCTCAACGTTATGTTATTGAAAGGTAAAAAGCAGTACCCTGGAGTGAACGTTGCAAGCCTTCAGGTCTATGATGAGTGCAGGCATCCCTGACACAGTACGTGCCAGGAGGGAAGCCAATCTGGAATGAGCAGGGGTTGTGCAATAAGGTATGCAATTCTCATGCATTTCTGTGGTTGTTTTTACCTTTTCTGCCAAGACATACAGTAACAATTTTATAGCCTTCCTGAAAAGGAAAAAAATTTAAAATAAAAAATAATAATAAAAAAAAAGATCTCTACAGAGGATCCAGCTTATGCAAAATGCTGCTGCCAGGATTTTAACTCACATGAGGCAGATGCAGATTCAGAGTGTCACTCCAGTCTTGACGGAGTTACACTGGACTCCCCTGTTAAAGAAAAAAATCAGACTGATTTTAAAACTGCAACAGCTCTGTGCCATGTGGGACTCTATCTGCTGGAGCTCTGTCTTCTTGTAAGCTCAGAAGCCAGCCTGGCAGCTATTCCAAATACACTTAAAACTGATTTATAGAGGAGGCACAGTTGGTAACTGTGCATCGTGCAGGCAAAATTCTGTCCTCATATCCACAAAGCAGTCTTAGATCATGAGATCAGTGATAATTAGGAGGAAGAGGCTATAAGCACGTTGCCCATGTGACACAAACCCTTTGAGTTTCCCTCAGCCACAGAGCAACTGGTCCAAGAAAGGGTCTCGTGCTCTTTTTGGAGCTTTGCCATTATTGTCCATTCCTCAGCCAGTGACAGATCACTCCTTTCAGGGCACTCACTTTCTTTCACACTACAAAATGCCTGCACATGTCATCACAGGAGACTTGGAGACTGAGTCAGGAGCTACTCTGGGAATCTGAGAAGAGAATTTTGCCCTACATCTGAAGGCACTACTAGAGAGAGCCTCGCACACCGGGTCACTCTGACGTAGCACATCTAAATTCAATTGTATACTTTAACATATTTATGCTTGGGCATAATTTCTGTGCGAAGCACTGTCAGATAGATAGGTACCAAACTTGCACATAGTGCTGTGTCATATTGCAGTGCACTGGTTTGCAAGCACACACAGTAAGAAGACAAGACCTATTCTGCAACTTACAGGTATGCAAAGAATAATCAAGAATAGCTTTGAGATCCAGTTTGCAGTAAACACAAAGCTGAATGAATTGGATTGATGTTGCAGAAAGGACCCACAGAAGTATGCAGACCTCCTGGAAGGCTTCTCTGAAAGTGTTTTAAGCCTGTTTTGCTTCAAAATGAACAGCTGGGGAAAACTGTAGTGCATGTGATGGCTCTGATTAAGCTGTGGGGAGGGGAAAGCTCTTCAAGGGCTGCCCATTTCTTTCCTCATTCCTCCTCCACAAGCAAAAAGGTTTCAAATCCAGGCAGGGAAGCTTCTCACTGATGATGTAGCATGGTTTCTTCCAGGGCTTGTTGATGCTTCTTATAAGCTAGTCATGGATCATAGGAGAGAAGCAGGAGCTAAAGTTACAGTAACCACCCTTTTTTGCAGTCCTTCATCCATGTCACTTCTGTGAGATATATTTGCTGCCTCACACGGCACACCTGCAAGCCAGTCCTGCCCAGCCAACTTATTTCCAACCACTATGGATTTGGTGCTGGTAAAAGCCCTGAATTGACAACACGCTGATTTCCCACACCGCTGAGGTAGCTTTGAGGAAGCAGCTTCTCCTCAGCAGCACCCTGGTTTAGGAAGGGAAAGATGAGCTCAGGAGGTTGCTGCAGTAACAGCAGAAGCCCACAGAGTGAGCAGCTCCTCTGGGGAAAGAGGCTGAGCGAGGGCTGCTGAATGATGACCTGAAGTCTCATTCATACCTATCTCCATTTTTTCCCCATCTGTCGCTCTCCTTTGCCAGTGTGCTCTCCTATGACATCCTAGCATTTCCCTAAGGAGTTTCAGCTCTTTCATCAGCCAGCTCCTCGCCTGCCTTCCCTCCCAGCTGGCAGCCCAGGGGAAGGTGCTCACAGAGCCCCCAGAAGCAACCCCCACTGACAGGGACTGCTTTCTGCAGCGGGTGCATCGCCTGCTCTGACCCTTTGGGCACCTACCGGCTCCACTGGTTGCCCACACAGGTGCTCAGAGCACTGTCCTCACTGTGGGCTTCCCTGTCCTTGACCCTGGCCACCGAGAGTCTCTTGGGAATCCAAACACCTTAATCTACCCACACTGTTTTGGATGGCAGATGAAACTAATTGGCTTTTGACTTTCAGGTGTTCAGATAAGATCAGTATTTCTCAAACTAGAGGTGGTGACCTCCTCCAAAGGGTTGGAAAAAGCTTTAACAAACACTCGGTCTTCAGAAATTTTACCCACTATCTGGGTTCTCCAGAGGTCACATAGAGAAGCCAAAAGGTGGACAGATAATGCAAGGGTTTTAGCCTTTTTTTCTGAAGCACAGGAAATGCAGCCAAATTACTTTGTGCTAAGTCTTGAAGAAACGAAAGTAAAATAACTAGAAATAGGTTCTTTCAGTTGCTGCTTATTCCCCAGTGAGCAAGGCATGCAAATCAGGCAGTCAGGGGCATACGTGGAGAGGTGGGTAGCCAGTATCCAGATTTGGGCATGTTTCAGGGACAACATGCGTAATTAAGCTTGTGCAAATACATTTCCGAAATTACACAAACCTGAGTTAAAGAGCAGGATCAAAGTGCTGCTCATTTTAAATGTTGATCCATATTCTGAATTGCACCAGGAATAGATAATGCAAGCATGTATTAGAAATACATTTATATCAATGCCGTGCTGATGAAAACTGCTTAGTTTAAGCCTTGAGGATGTAGATCCCTTTTACAATCTCATCCCCTCATCATCTATGTAACCTGCCTCAACAATGTCTGTCTAATAAGACACTAGACCGGTGTCTCAAAACAGGATACATCTGTCCCCAGAGCTCTCCATTCTGTCAGCATCTCCTCTACACACAGCCCCAAAGCTGGGCATTTAGTGCCAGCTACTGCCGGGTTGTCTGTGACAGTCACCCCTCTATAACCAACCAGACCACTGACTATTTCAACACAAGCACCAAATACTCATTCCCTGGCAATTCTGATCACCCTACCTGCAACTCCAGCTGAGAATCCAGAGGGAAACAGTGAGTGACAGTCCTGGAGAATCCCCAGAATCCCCTGAGACCGGGGGATCCCCAAAAGTAACCAGGCAGTGAAGAATGCTATTTGACCTCTATACACCGACCCTCCTTTTCAGGGTAGCTATTATCTTAACAACCCATTACAGAGTAATGTTGGTTTTCATATATAAATAGAAAAGAAGGGGACTTTTGCTCTAGAATACTAATGACTTCAGCTTCTGTGTTATGGTGTCTTCTCTAATCAAGGGAGGTGTTGTTAGGCACTGCCACTGAAACATAACAAGAGGGAAATGGTAACATTTCAAGTTGTGCTGCTCTCTGTGTTAAAATAATTCATTACTTACACAGGAAGGAATCTGAAACGTCATGTTTAAGTTTCACACCTGGGTGTTAGCTTCCCTTTGGTTTTGACAGCAGAGTCAAAACTGCTGAGCAGCTCAGCTCTGCCGGGGGCCCAAACTCACTCCTGGCTCGCACAGCCTGGCAGGGTGCTGCCACTTTGCACTGGAAACATGGCAGAGGATTTTCTTTTCCATGAGAACTGGAAACCCTGCAGAGGCACCTGTACTGCAGGAGCCTCTGTACAAACACGATCTGCTGACTTGGCAATCCCAGGAGCGGGGGCAAGCACAAGCCTCCAGCTCCCTTTGCCTTGCGTTTCTCTTTCCAAAGACCCATCAAACGTTACCTCGACTTCTGCTGCAGCCTTTGTGGACATTTCACTTGGCAGCATCCTCACCAGGCACAAAGCAGAAAGCGGACAGTGCTGTTTAAAGCCCCGGCTGCATACAGCACTGGTTTCAGTTCACCTCTGCCCATGTAAACACACGCCTGGGATGCGGCTCCCTACGTGCAGGGCGACGGAGTCGTGCGTGTTTGTGCTGTGCTGACCCAGGAGCTCAGTGCCTGTAAACAAACTGATGAAGTGGTAAACGTGCCTAATTGTAACCACAAGAAATCCCAAACGAAACCCATGGGATAACTCATATGTTCTCAATTAGGAACATGGTGAATCACTGACACACCATTTGTTTATGGACTCAGATGAACTGTGACCATAAAGGATTTGTCTACGGTCAAAACAAGTTGAAAAACAGCCAGGAACAGACCCCGGTCCTCTTGACTCTTGGGTTTTGATTTTAACCACTAGACCACAATTAAAAATGCACTGTATTGTGCAAAGCAGAATTGTAGTATTTCAGGCTAGACTTAAATTGAGTTTTCACAGTACCAAACAAACAAAATGGGCAGCAGCAGTACATTTTGTTTCTTTGAATTCACTCAATTTTTCAATCTGAAATGAGAAGAAACTGCTGCCATATTGATCATCATTTTCATTTACCCACAGAAATCTTTTCAAACACAGAAGTGTTCTGTGCAGTAAGACAAAGCTGAGCTTTAAGCACACTTCAATATTTAATGTACCTTTTCTACTTCACTAGAAATTATGTGTTTGTAATGAACAGCAAACAAGACCTTGACAAAACCTCCAGGTATGTCCCAGGATACATTTGTATGCTTAACACACAAGCTGCTCTGCTGTGCACGCCTAGCCAGATCTTACACTAAGCCTCTTGCAGCCACAGATGTGGTTGATGGTAAATCTGGTAACAGGATGCAAGGTAAGACTCGCTAATTGATCATCAGAGGGTTGAATATTTTGCATATGAGCTTCAGTGGCTCCCCAGAATCCTTTTCTGACGATGCCAAACACAGAGTTCTGCATGGAAACCAGCACACACCTCTAGAGAAGCACAAGGGCTCTGCAGTCCTCAACTGCAGCAGTGCCCACAAAGCAGCTATGCACTCAGTGCAGCCTGTGAGCAATGGAAAATTCCTTACCTCTAATGCTCCTGCAAACATTCCCAAGTGCACAGCACAGCTTTCAGCTCTAAACCCTCTAACCTGGAACCATATCAGCTCTTATTCTCCCACTCTGCATGCTAAAAGGATCTGTTAAGATGGGATTTGTTGTTTCTTCAAGGACTGACACAGTATTGTATGTTCAGCTTGGCTCAGAATTGCTGGTTCCACACTCCAGGTTGGTTTTAGTGCTGTGTTTCTACTTGTTTTAAAAACAAAAGTGTTGTCAAGTATCATCAGCTTTAATTCTTCCCAAAGCAGGCTTATTAGCGCGCTCATTGGTAAAATCCAGATATTTTTAGCTTGCTGCTGCTGCACTTTGTTTGCCTTCAACGTAACAAAGATTTGGGCTGTTTGGATATGCCTGAGGCTGGCAAAACAGAGCTTAGTGTTGGAAAGATTTCTTCTACTGAATAAAAATGCATGGCTTGAGGTAACAGCAGCACTGAAGTCACATTCTGCATGTTGAGAGAAGCAATTCAGACAACTGCATTTCAAGGAAACTTCAGTTTGTCAGTTTTAATAGTTGGCATAACATTCCTTTGCACTGGAATAATATT
Source organism: Todiramphus chloris collaris (assembly GCA_025345505.1). Classification (NCBI taxonomy): domain Eukaryota; kingdom Metazoa; phylum Chordata; class Aves; order Coraciiformes; family Alcedinidae; genus Todiramphus; species Todiramphus chloris. Next base: position 2,029,211 of record JANVCC010000077.1, read on the forward strand.
TTAAGGATGACTACACAGTCACCTGTTCTTTTATGGGATTTTTTTATGGCTTCCCTGACACAACAGAATCTTTTCTTGTGCTTAACAAGTGGCCTTCATAATTTACCTCTCTCAGATACAGCCCACTGGGAGTCATAATCCCACACTGGAAATATCCCTGCATTTCCATGGAAACAAACTACTGTGCCAAAATAGGGGCTTAGTTCTTCAATGAAGTCTTCTGAACAGGGAAGAAATAGTTGTATGGGCTCCATGTTCAAACATAATTTGCTAGCATCTAGAAATAAAATCACTTAAACATATAGTAGCCATTTATATGCTTTCTCTAAGGCATTATTCAGGCATGTATCAGTGTCCAAAGAGAGAGAACTTTTTATTTCTCTCCACAGACACTAAAAAGGGTGAGTCACAAAGCTACACGTTTGTTTGTTGTGCACCCGGGCTTAGATGTAGCACAAATGCCCATGGCGTCAATAAACCACATACATGAGTTTTTCTGTGGTGTGCTAAAATATGGCATTCACAAAGCAGGAACACACGTGGGATCTCAGCTTTGCTTCCTCCTACAGAGTAAGCTGTTCTTGTCATCACAATGGTATTTGCAACTTAATAGTACTTCTGTTGTGGTAGTAAGATTACTAGATAAGGGAATATATTAGAGCAAAAAATACCTCTATTTCCATCTGTCTGGAAACAATAAGAATTGACCATTGGTATACTAACAGCCTGCTGACCCAGTCTGGTGTTATTCTCATGTTTTTAAGTGCAAGAAAACAGCATATAGCAGCTTTTGAAACTGTACTTACACTGTGAAGACCTGTTCTTTCAGCAGCTTCTGGCTAACACTCTGATTTTTCAAGAATCCACAGAGAGCCGATTAGCAGTTTGTCAGTCAGTGATTTACTGGGATGGAGCAAGCAACACATGCCTTCTCCACTCCTCATTCCCAATGCCAGCATGTGAGATCCAACAGCTCCAGACCTCCGTCTGCTCATTACACTGCTTTAAATGGTCAAACGCCAAAGAGCAGCAACAGAAAGACAGCAGGGACAACAGCCACTCAAGCACAGCACTGGTATGTGAAAAAACATCCAGCTCAAAGCATACTAGGAACAACTTCGCTTCTCCATCTGCCTTTAGCTTTGAACACTAATGGCTAAACCAGCCTCTGAAATCTGCAAAACTTGCACCTGTTAAACTGGAAATGTGCAAATGTGAAAACGCAGACAGCAGATGTGTGATAGTCAAGGCATCTCTCATTTTTGGCTAGGACAGTTTGAAGGCTACTGTTGTCACGTCTACCAATTCCTTTCTCTAGCCACCAAATTATCTCTGCATGACACAAAGAATTGTGTTAGCCAGAGAACTACAAAAGAAGCAAAACTGGTTAGTATCTCCACAAAAGAGCCTCAAAGCCTTTAGTCCTTATATCATGAAGAAACTGAAGACAAACCTTTAACCTCAGCAGAAGAGCCTCTTTAGAACATTTGTATTGGTGTCCAGTACCAATAAACAGACAGTAACAGTATCGGAACAGAAGAACAAGTATTTCTTTGTAGCTGTTTACATTACAAGCTCAGCAGCTTTTTTTAAGTATTCAGTTCAATCTTACATGTATAAAACTCCCACATTTATACTTTGTTTTTCATCTGTGCAATTTTTTTTATACAAGGTACAAAATTATTAGTCCCATTTCTCAGTTGTGGAAAACAGAACACAGAAAACTGGTACAACTCCGCTACAGTAAAAAGATCAATTGAAGAATCCGTCCTCAGTTCAGCCACCACCATTTCTCCCAGATCACACTCGGCAACAAGCCAATCCTACCTTCTGGTTGAGCATATCTTTGCACAGTCACAGGTAAAGAAAAGGATTTTAAAAATAAGATGCAGGTGTGAAAAATTTCCCTCTCCTCCAAAGTGCAAGGATGGCTCAGGCACAAACACCTACTTGAAGACAGGGCAAAACCTGTTTACGCATGTTGCACTTTGGAGCAAATTGGGAAAGACTAAAGCTGTCTTTCCCATGTCTTTTCCCACGTGATGAGAAGTGAAATGCTACAGCTGAAAGCATAAGCAACTTTGTAATAGAATCTTTGCAGTGCACCAAATCTTGGCATTAAGCTGGCAGTGTTTCCAGGAGGCAAGCTATATTCCAATCAGATTATGTTGTATTAATCACATCTGCACACAAAAAGCCCAGTATTTTTCGAGCCTCATTTCCCCTTCTTTTTTATTGAAACAGTTTTCATCAGCCAATGATAATTTTATTATTGATTTCCAGAGAATGTGGAAGCAGCACTGATTTAAGTACAGGAGTACAGGCATTATAACTGAAAGCTTCCTGCCAAATAATACTACAACTTATCTACTTTGGAGATAGAAGATAAAGCTTTCAACAAGGCCATAACTTTTGAAGAAGGAGGGTAGTCACAAAGGAATCTTTTCAAGCACAATTGAGTTTGCAATTCTTACTAATTCTCTCTCCATCTGCCAATGGCCTGGTGTGAAATTACAGCCCGTTTGAGAACCCCACTGCTTTAGCCCTGCCCTTGTCAAGGAACATCTATCCATCACTTCATTGTGCAACCTGTCCCATTTAAGACCTAGTAATGCCAAGGCCTCCTGCCTTACTTGGATCCAGACCTACTAATTACAAGTGTAGCTCACACTGAGAAAGAAGCGGACAAACAAAATGCTGTGTGAAACCAGCCTGTCTGCTGCATTTCCAATGGGTCTCCCCAACTCCTAGTCTCAGGGGAGTGCTGCAGTGAAGACTCTACTGACACACATTTAGCGTTCTCCCTGCAGTCTGCAGTAGACACAAACCAGAGAAGATGGTGAATCTTTTGGATTACATGTCACATTTTCTTTTCCCAAAGAATGGGCAGTTTTGACAGTACTAGTAAAACAGGAAGGCAGACCAGAATTGCTACTGACTACTGGTCTTCTTGCCCGTCAGACTAAACCAGCAGAGATGAATCATTTGGATAATAAAAGAAACCACTATTTAGCAAAGATGCACTACAAAAGGACCCTCAAATCTCTCTCCATCTGAAGGATTTAAACAGGAATTTTTCAAAAACTCTCAATTCTGCCCTGACATCAAACGCAGCCCTTCATGGGTATTTGCAGCCCGGGTGTAGGACTGTCGCTTTCCAGGGAACAAGGGAAGCCTGGGGAGTGAGCACGGGCCTGGCACCCTGGCTGGCAGGCAGCAAGGGCCACAGCAGACAACGGAGGGCAGCTGGGGTGCCGGCTGCCTAACATCACAGAAACTTGTCTTAACGTCGCCTAACAGCAAGGGCTGAAATAGCTGATGACTCTTGCTTGCGTCAAGCCCTTCCAGATTTTAAGCAGCAACTATTTAACTTTGTGTTTGCACACAAACCACAGTCAAACCCTGCTGTTCTTCCTGCTCCTTCAACTTTCCTCTCAATAACATCTAGTTAAAAAAAACCATTCTTTTTCCTACTAAAGGTGATTCACTAACACAAGCAAACCAAACAGCCTGAATAGGAAGGTGATAATCAGTTTAATACACAACACAGCTTTCTGAACCTCTAGTATTAGCGTATCAAGCACATAAACCTAGGGAGACTTAGGCGTTTCCATACATGTAGGAGATCTTATTCAACCCATGAGGGCACAACAGCAATCCTTGATAGGAAAACACAGAATCTAAAACCTGTGAGAGTTATTTCAATCTGCTTTCATTTTATTCTGAGCTCCCAGCAGTCAAATTAATTCTCCTGTAATCACAGTGTCTACAAATTCAGCAATTTAATGTCCATAATTACTCAGAAGAGAAGGCTAAAACCTTCAGGCTCTTTTCTTGAAGACAAAAAGACTTTGTTTTCACAACCCACCCATTAGCAGTATTTCTCAACCCTATGCAAGGGAAGAGACAAACACAAGGAAAGAACATTCAAGTTGTTAACAAGAATTCAAAGTTTAACCTAATTCTGACTTGAAAGCAAACAAAATCACTGTGGCAAAACTGTATCGGACAGCCTTGAATTTTTTCAGTTCTGAGTTAAGCAGTCCTTTAATTTAATAAGGCTAAGAAATACTATCATATAAAACAATGTATACTTTATGTGCAATGTAACATGATGATACTAAAACTGCTGACAGTTGGCAAGCTGACATCCTCAGTCATGCTAGTAGTAGAACACATGATCACTCCAGCATGTGTGTAGTAGCTGTAACAATATACTTCAAAATGGAAATGCCATGTCTCTACTAAAATTAGATTGTTCTAGGCAGAAAACAGTGATACCGTAATTAGGTTTGTGTCCTTAAACTTATAAAGTACAAGAAGAAAACTGTCTCAAGCTTCTAAAGCTCAAAATAAGTCAAGTGATTCTGACTTCTCTGGTACTGAACCACCCCCTAAACAAGACTTTTAGTGATACTAGTGGCTGCTGATACGGGAAGCAGAGTGGCAATGTGTTTTCTTTCACTGACACCACAGCCTCATCTTCACAAGATAGGTAACTCAAGGTGTTCCAAAGTAATCAATCTTCTTCTGAAATGTCAAAATGTATGACTGTAAACAATATGATGAATGCCATTAGTCTGTTTCTGATGGGAATGTCCTGGTTGGAGTTAGAACTAACTCTTCACAGCAGGGTGGGGAAAGGACATGGCATATAGTTTTTGTCAGAGTCAAAGGCTCTGACTGTCTTCAGTCACTGAATACAAAGATTGGGCCTGGGATATTTTTAAACAACTTTAGAGAAAAGTGACTTAGCAATATCTGAGAGTACAAATACAGAAAACTAGATGAGGAGCTGATGACACTGGAGATGTTTCTGTTCTTCCTTGGTCTATTTACATATCTTGAATGGTCTCCAAAAGGATTCTTCTCAGCATGCACCATCTGGTATGCAGATAACATTTCTAGATTATAAATTACAGATAAACTAGCTTTTTACCTTGTTTTTCCTTTTTTAATCTAGACAGTAGAATGTCTATGTGAAAAACTGTGTAAGGGATAACATGCCCAGACCGAAAACACAACAGGTCTAATGAATGCACTACAACATACTAATGTAATGCTTCACTCGCCCCACTTCTACATTTTAATTTCCAATTAATTAATTATAATCATAATCATATTCTAACACTACATTCTTTAAAGCCCCTCCAATGAGTAAGTAATTTTTCTTGTGTGTGCAGTTACATATAGCAAATAATGATCAGATACTAAAAGCCCACAAGAAGAAGATAAGATGATTCTGAGACGTAAGAAGACAAACAGGCAATTTTATGCATTAATATCCCAGCCAAATGACAGAAAGGGAAATAGTACTTACCAGGCACAATGCTTTTCATCTGCAAAAGCCTTTTACACCTAATTACATTCGCACAACTCCTTGTAAAATGATCGGCAACTATTACCTCTGTTGTACCATGAAAGAAGTCACAGGACAACACCTTACCCCAGCGTGGTCCAGCTTTCCAGTTTTCTGCTGGCCCTCATCCCATTTCTTTTTCTGCACCATACCCTGTCACCCAGCTCCCCTGAACGCACCAACTTTGCCTGCATAACTGTACCACTGTGATCTTCCAGCCTTGGAAGGCCCAGGTTTCCATGTCCCTGGGTACTGTTTTAGGATGCTTGAAACATTCACATTTTTTCCTCTCATCAAGCCAAGCACCGTTTTGTGGATAACAACACATTTGCTCTGTGTTTACAGGAACAAGCAACACTTCAGCAAAATGAACAGTTGGAGAAGTGAGGATAGTGCTGAAGCTCTCCTTCTGTCAGGCCGAAAGTTAGCAAGATGCTTCATGCTCCACGCCAGTTCCACTGGGATCACGAGTCCTTGGGAAACGCCGCCAGTTTGCAAAAGGCACAGAAGTTGTTTTTCCATTACGGAAGTGAAACCCATCACTTTATTTTTTTTTAAGCATTTGTTCTTGAACAACTGTGTTGCACTCCTTAAAGGCACTGCCACAAGGCTCTCACAGCTGGGAAACACAAACACTGAAAGCACGTGCCTGCAGTCAGATCCAGCACACATAAATGATACATTTCATGACTTAAAAAGTGGCAGAACCTTTAAAAACAGGTGTATAAATAAGGTGTTGAGCAACCAGACTTTTATATATAACTATTGCCTCATGGATAACTGCTTAAAAGAACAAAAGCAAGCTATCTAAATATAAACTGCAATTACTTGCCACAGCTTCCAAAACTGCTCCTTGCAGCACTGTGTTGAACTATGAGCACACGGAAACCTTCCCGCCCTTTGCTTAGCCACTGACCCCGGCTCCTGTGACCCTCAGCTGTCCCTAGCCACATTACTCATCTCTCACTCCTCCTCAGTAGACACAGTAACTAGGTGACATAGTTGACATACTGCATTAACCTATTACGAGGTGACCCTGACACTCTACCTCACATTTTCTCAGTTTATATTCACAACAATTCTAAACTGAAATACCAGGGGTGATAGGAACTTTTTATCCACAACCTTATAAGTGGCAATGATGAAAAAGGCAGGATTGTACGTGACATCCTCTGTTACAGTCTGTGATACTGTAATCCAGGAAATACTTGACTTGCCTGTCAAGTATTTAAAAGATGGAGAAGTCATGCAAAAAATTGTATGAAACTAAACAGTCTTACATAACCTCCCAAAGCTTATCTGCCATAAAGAATGGGCAAAGCTTTCTACATTAACTTGCTCAGCTGACAGAAGACACTCCCCCTGCCTTAGCTCTTCTCAAAATGAGTCACTGATGTGGCCAACAGAGGAATGGGAAAGAGTAAAGACTATTTAAAAACGACCTTCCCAGGACACAGGAGAACCTGCTGGCTAAAGGTGTAGCCCATCATATGCACCAAGGATAAAAGAAATCGCTTGTTTATAAAAGCCAAGCTTGCACCAGGGGCATTATCAAAATATAGTGGAATCTAAGGAAGTAATTAAACTTATTAAGCTTTCATTTCCTTTGAAACCCATAATCACTTGAAACTGTACTAGAGCAACATGGCTTGTGACCAAATACAGCTTGCAGATAAGGATTTTAAGGGAAACACCTAAAATGAAAGTGCAATGAGTAGTGAACAATAGATATGCTAATAGAATAAGCACCTGCTAACTGGAGTAGTCCAACCAGTAACAGGGTTTTGCTCATCAAGAGGCAATATTTCAAACTAAGTCCATGACAAAAAAAAAATTAACAAGGTACTCACCAGCAAGTGTATAATCCATATCAAAACCAAAACACTTTATCTTTTCCATAGCTAAACTTCTGTTTACAAAGACCCTGTAAAGAGAGAAGAAAAGAATGAGCACTTTGAAAATAATGGTATTTTAGCACAAACCCATTCTGCCAGCTGGCAGGATGTCTGGCTCTCTTAGGTCAAAATCAGAAAGTATACCTGAAAATGGAAGCATGTTTCATTTTTTGCCATGAGTTCTCCTGAAGCGAAGCCATGACTTTGCAGGGCTATCCTAATTATTGGTATGCTGTCTAAAGACATACACGCATGCATGCACACACACACACGGCTTTGCATGTGACCTGCAAAAATTCCTAAGAATAGAAGTGTAAAATCTCCTGAAGCAGAATTCAGAGCTCAAGTGAGAGGGATGGGAAGCAATACCATTTGCTTGATTAAAACAAATTATTACAAAGAGGTAACAAGGAAAGGAAAAGAAAGTAGCGTTTCTGTTTCTAAATTCACAGCACCTGACCCCTTGTTGGAACTATATCTGCAAATTCAAAGCAAACCTAAAAAGATCTGTTTCCACGTGTTAAAAAAAACATTTAATAAATCTCCAAAACCCAGCAACTCAGGTAAAATCTCATCCAGAAGAATACAGTCTTTCTACAGTGATTTTTTTTTCTATTTAGAACTGCCCTGCAACTCCTTGACAAAACTGTTATTTTTCAATTCCACTTTTACTATTAATGCTTATTGCAACAAGAATTTAACCTGAATACTTCCCAGTCCTTTTTGATGACAACATTTTAATACATTATATTCAATTTAGTTAAAGCCAATAACATGGTAAAGAAATAGGTCACAGAATACAACAAAAGCTTTTCTTGCTTTTGGTTCCAACTAATACAGTAACTAAGCTGCTTATGTTTCCCCAGAACTTTAAACCATACAGCAGATATGTAATTTAACAGGACTTCTCTCCACCATCTATCTTAGCTGAACTTTAAGTATGAGAGTCAGAACTCAGCTACAGGATGGAAACCGAGCTTCTCAACAGCGATCGCAGACAGAAATCCCATGCACTGCTCAAGCTGTGATGTTGAGACAAAATTCTCCAGTATGAGAAAAGTCCCAGAGTCTTCACCTGTACTCTGACTTCTGTATGTGAAAATTCTCCAAATATGAAATAAGTGTATTGCCCTCAGCAGAGTCATTATGCTCTTAAAAACCTGAAATTGGCAGCGGTGCTGCGTGGGAGGAGTGGCGCAGGGACAGCAGTACAGCAATGGAGACGGCAAGTGCAAAACCAAGCGCTCGTACGCTCTGAAAAGCTGAAAGAAACCACGGGGAGATTCTCCTCCGCACGCACACTCTGTGCAGGTGGCTGGCAGATTGTGCCTGCTGAACTGCCCATGTCAATCTGCCACGGCTCAGATTTTAACGGCAAGCGACTACCAACAATCACACTTCTATGCAAGTCGTCTTACCTCATCTCTCACCGATGTGCTCCTTGTTTAGTTCGCAGCAGTCTGATTCATCTACTTGTCTGAATCATATTACACAATTCCTTTAAAGCTTCCCTAGTACCCATGCAGTTTTGCTTGGATCTGATTTGACTTCAGAAGATCATTATGTCTGAAGCAAGTCTTAAAGTACTGTATATCTTCTTGGACAGTGCTGTAGAAAACACATCTGTGGCTAATTTAACCAGTCACTGGATATCGTTGTTGTTCCACACAAATCCACTTGGAATACAGTTTCTCTGGCAATAGTATACTTTCCCCCTAACCTTGCACACTCGCTCTGGGAGTCACAGTTTCCTGGCAAAGTGCCTGCCTTTGACAATGGGGCTTGTCACTTAGGGGCCTCAGAGGTTATAGATGATGCTCTTTTCTGACAGATTTACGTATTACCTAAACAAGACAAAGTGATGGGGGAAAAAAAAAAAGGAAACCGGTAAAGAAATGCCTTTTGGAAATATGAGATGAGATCGTAAATCACTAGAATTCACTCCTGAAATAGCTGGCTTTTAATAGGTGGAGCAAATTATCCAAATCTGCAGTTTAAATCTGTGTTTGTCTTTTAACATCGAGATCGCTCTGATTTACAAGAGGCCAACGTGAAATGCTATTTGGTACTAAACACAGTCTCATACTTTGCATAATGAGGATGATTACGTTCTGCTGATGATGATGCCAGGAAGCATTACTTATTAACTAATTCAAGCACACGATTTCTGGTCTCCTATTTGTGCAGTTTCTTTCTGAAAGTGGAGAGCTTTAAGAAGGAACAACATACCTCTGGGAGACAAAAGCAACATTTTTTGATCAACTTGCAGAGTCCAGTTTTGTTCTTGGCTTTAGGCTTAGCCCCTGGAGCATAGTTTTCCGTCCTTCTGAACAGGACAGGAATATGAAAGGAAATTTAAAGAAGCTCAGAAAAGCGTTTCAGAATTGCAGCATTTGAGAACAGTTTCCCAAACCAAAACAAGCACTGTGGCAGAGCTGAATGCGCTTATAAAAAGGGTAACACGACAGTGCCTGTGAAAGGCAAAAACAAGGGAGCTGTGACCCAAGAGGTGGCTTCCACAGTCCAGCCTGCCTATGTTTAGAAGATGACGACACTAAACTGACCAAAACCCACGGAAAGATCTGTAAGCCTCTGACATTATTTTTTCAGTGCTTGCTTTCAGAGCATTTACAAACTGAACCCTGAGAATAAAAAAAACACAAATCCAAGCACATTGATACTGAAGATCTGGAAAAGTTTACTAAAGGCAATGAAAAGAACATCATGTATTAGCATATTTTTGTTCAAGATAAGTCTTATGGCTAAAACATGAAAATTACTATACCAGCCCCCTCTTGGTAACAGCTGGTGAAGGTCTCTCTCCGTCAATGCGTAGATACAGCCTATGACCTAGAAACTGCACGTGGCAGGGTCTAATAATGCCCCAGCACTGCACAGGACCCAGCAGATTTCAAGGAATCCTACCGACTGTTTTGATGTGGTAATTACTTTACCCACCAGTGCTGGAGTGAAACAGAGCAAATATTTAAAAAAACCTAAAGAGGGCTATTGCACAACATGTTCAGGACAGGAAATGAGAACACTTTAATCAATTTAAACTTGGATACGCCTTGGCAGATTAAATGGCAGACTAAACACTGGCATTAAAAAAAAAATAAAAAATTGAAGCAATTTAACTTCTCTTGTGCAAGTCCAGGCAGATAATTGGGTTATTTTGGAGGCACTGAGGACCTCAAATTTAAATCCTGATAAAGGAAGAGGTCTCCCATGCACAGTGCGCCTAGAGACCAGGGGCAAAGTGGATATTTACAAGTATTTACTCTCAGAAGCTACCAGTTTATTGCAAAGAGTTTCCTGAAAGTAGTAAATATCTGCAGTATGCTAGAAATCAAAGATAAAAATTTAGATTAAATACCACTACAGTTCCTAGGAAGAGCCAGATGCTTCTCAGAAGCTGCAGACTTTGCTAATTTCAAAGCTGGGCTTAGATCCTAATTGAAGGTAAGCTCTGACTGATTTCAAGAGTAAGGGTCAAATGTTTCTGTTGGCTGCATAAATGTAACATCTCCACGGAAAACAGGGTATAGAGAAATGACAAGAGTTGTTTTTAATGACTGTAACACAAAACCAACACTAAGACCCTAAGAACCCTGACCACCTGAGAGAAAAGATTCTCTGGCCTCTGAAGCAAAGGATGAGATGACAAACTTTTTACAACTCATCTACATAAAAAAAAAAATTCAAAGAAGTTTCCAGATTACAAACAGTTGAGATAAAGGCAGAATAAGAAGAAAATTAAAATCACCCAACATTTTTAGGCAAGGAAGTTTTAATCTAGAATAATTTTTCTACTTGACAGAATCATACCTTCCCTTCCCCTGACTTTTTTTTTTATCCATTCACAGCATAATAATTTTTAACTAAGAGCATTGGGGAGTAAAAAATTGAGCTGATCTAAACATTTAGCAGCACTTGGCAATAAGACCAATGAAACTGCAGGCATAGCGTGAAAACATGTTCCCCATGGCTTGTGCTGAGAGGCACAGGTGGGTACTGCCCAAACACAGCTCCCCAGCTCCACACACCTGCCACCAGAGCATCTCTTTAAATAGGACACTGCCTTTGTCTTGCCTTCAGCTTTCCTTCCTAATGAGAAAACGAACTTTAATTTCTGTCTGGAGGAATATTCCTGTGAAACTCCCACAGCTTTGCACTCCCTGAGCAGAGCGGCTTCAGAGGTCCAAGCTTGTGGGGAAGCTGGTTGAGAGCCCGTATCCAGCCCCACTGGCTCCGTGAGAGTGGGGAGACAGCAGGCTAGAGCTGGGGTGGCTTAGCCTGGCACATATCCACACCTTTAGGAAAAAAGACTCCAGGAGCTGTTTATGGGAAACCACCAAGCACATTTCCTCCCTAATGAGTTTTTCCTCCAAGATTAAACCCTGCAGCTTGGCCACAGCAGAAGGCTCTCAGTTATGACAGTATTTATTTTCTTTTTGAGCTCTACAAATTGTGGTGGATAGGAAAAATATGTGTTGTATTGCAAGGAAGAAGGAACTGCTGAGCATGCATTAAGGGGGTCACAGAGCCCTAATATTCTCAACATTGCAATTCACAGTCCTTCACATTTTTACAAGAGAACTAATCTTGGTTTTGTTACTTGTCTTGTCAATCAGTTGTGAGGCAGGAACCTACATTCAAACTCTTCTTGAGTAACGCAGGAGAGGAGAGAATACTGAGAGGCAGACATGTTTTAATTAACTTGGGAAGAATCTCAAAAGCATTCTGTGTCCTGAATGAAATTTGCATGTATAATATTCTTGCAATATTACCAACAAAATGAGCATAATCATACAAGTAGGGAGGAACTCGGCACATGGCTCACAACTCATAGCGTGAAAATGAAAATGAACAATGTGAGGCGAGGCTTCTGGAACAGAGCACTTATATAATCATTTTCCAAATGCATCTAGAAACACCTTGCAGGAAGAAGCATCCTTCGTCAGGAGAGTATGTTTCACTGGAAATGAAATAAATATGAAGAAATTTGCTGAGTGGAATGACAAGTACAGTGGCTCAGGCCAGCCATGAAACGGGGACTAAGTAGCCAGCAGGCTCAGATTCCTTCTGCCTGAAAGTCTGTCACTTCAGTTAATCTTGACTTTATGAATAACTTCCATAATAATAAGCTAGAAGAGTTAAAAAGAAATGTGAAGGAACTAAACGGATTAGCTTTTATTTGCCTCCGATGTCCAAGTTCCCCACAGAATCTTTAAAAAGACTAATAATGAAATAAAAACCTCACTACTGTTATGACAACTAGATGTTCTCAGTATTACTAGTTAGTCCCCAGATGTTGTGCAGCTGGGGATGATGTCTCACTGCATGACATTATAGTTCTGGTTAGAGGTGACTTCAACCAACAGCAATGAACTCAGATGAATCTCTCACCGACCTTACTTATCTGGCACAAATCACATAAGTAACCTTAAGAAGATACTAACATTTATCAAACTGTCTATCTTTGGGTGATGGATGCTCTTCTATCTGTTGAGGAGGGGATAAGAAATAAACTGTTTAATTACTACCGCCAATGTAATCATTCTTTTTCCGAGTCTCACCTCTTTAGGCAGGTAACGACCATTCCATGTATTATTAATCATACTATGTTGGTCCTTTTTTTACGATGTTAGATTTTCAGAGTTCCATTATATTCCTTTTTAACTGAATAGGAATATCCTGACAAGTCAGTATGTTTGAAATCATATTTAGAGATAGTGTTTGGGCTCGAGGTCAAACAGATGAAACACTATCAGATAGGAGACAGAGAAGAAGGTCATCAAAATTTCCTGGCCACTTCTAGTGATATTTCCATTGCATTGCCCTGCAATTTCACAAGACTAACCATCCTAGCACAATTACAGTGACATAAAACTGGAAAATCAGGTTATGACTGGAACTTAAAAGTCTGATGAGGCTGTATCCAGAAACAAGACTATGAGCACTTCCCTCTGAAATTCATCAGGAATCTGATGGAAGGAGATAGCCTTGGCCATTTCTGTTTCCATTGTTTGGGTTTTCTTCCCAGGCAACAGCAAAGTGCCAAGAAGTTCACATATGGATTCCATCCCAAAATAACACTCGTCTGCGCTGTGAAACTATTAAAGCTAAGGATCATGGGACATTTTCAATGCAATTTCTTTATTATTAATTTGGCAACTGTTTCCGCCCATTCTGCCGCCTTAGCACCCCCTCTCCCTCCTCTAATGTCCAAAGCACTAAAGCAAAATAAATACAGTCACATGCTACCCTTCGCTACACACACGCTAGCACACGACCCCAAGGAGGCTGCACAGAGACATATGAGGACAGACCACAGTCAGCAGCTCCTACCGAGCTACCTCATGTACAGGTACGTGAAAGCACAACACACTGCCTATCTGAACATGTGTGATGGAAAGAGCATTTTCAGACTGGGAAAGATTTTTTCCTCAATGAACTCATCATTTTAAAGAGACTTTATATATAGCTATCCAAGTAGATAAGCAGTTTCAAGCCTGCTAGCCTAGTTTTATATAACATTTACACCCGTTTGCAATCACTGGTGATGCAGTAGCAATAAAGTGAAGAATAAGATTAGCAGTGAATAGCCCAGAGCTGACAAATTCAAACGAACTAAAATGCATCTTTAACCCTAGAAATCAAAACAATCAATTCATAATCCTTTTCCTTTGTCACTGTTAAAGTACATACCATTTTTTTTACCCAGGTTCTTAGTGTATATTAACAGCTTAAACCACTTAACTCACATTACCACCATGAGATGCTTTGAAAGCAAAATGAATTACAAAACTGTGAAGCAACTTACTCAATACGACTGGTCAGCAGGAGAATTAGGATTCGGAATCACAACGCCACATCCATTGTGCTAGCCAGTAAACAACAGAGCAAGAACACAAAAACAAAAAACAACAACAGAAACTCCATGTTCAAGATGAGAAGACTCAAATTAGTTTGATGCCAAATCGTACAACATCCCAAAGTGTATGTTTAACAAAAAGGCCATCTCAGACTCACTGCCCTGTTAAGCCAAAACCACAGAATAAAAGTAAATGCAAATACCTGTTTCCTGGATCTTGGTAACTGTCAGTAACAAGAGTGGATGGAACACCAACTTTTTCCATTATTTGCTTTAACTAGATGTGGTTGCTATTTAAACCCTAAAGAGCTATGTGAGATAATCCAGAGGGTGCCTAGAAGTGCTCACTCCAAGTTAAAAAATAGACACTAGGGCAATTTGGTGGCTCAGAGTCAACCTAGTTCTTGCCTAATTACAATCACGTTAAATGACAGTACTCCTCCAGAACAAATGACCTAGTGATTATTCTCTACCCGGAAAAGTCAACAAGCAATGCATGAGGGAGGTGGCCTCACAACCACACACACTAAGGAAAAGCCACTTAACAACTATGCATCCATTTTATTTCCGAATTAAAGCGTATGTTGCCAATAGCTCAGTAATGCAGTATCCTCTTACCAATGACCTCTGCTAGAGAATGAATAACATCTAGCTTGTATATTAATTCATCTTTAGACCTCACCTCCAACAGTCGCCAGCAATGTTGTATAATGAGGTTTGTGGCTGTTAGCAACACTAGCTAACCCAAAGTCTTAGTTAAAGTCGTCACAAATACCCTGAAGATAAAACCCCACCTCTTCTTCCCTACAGATTCTTCTGACTCTTGATGTTGCTTTTACAGCCCCTGAACTCTATAGCACAGCACAGGTGCTCATATTTGCAAGCTTTGCTTACTTCATCATAACCTCACTACTCTTCATTTCTTAAGCAGCTATACAAACCAATCCAAACACCAAGCAAAAGTTTTGGAAGGAAAACAGCTATGAGGGAAAAACACTCACTTTAGAATGCTCTTGCCTATGGCATTCAGACATGATTATGATATAGTCATCATACTCAGAGTCAGTATGCATTACATCAGTTAAACCAGTCTCAACTGAGATTTCTGCCAACATTATTACATGTTGAACATCCATCCATCCATCAAGTATGATACAATAAGTGCAACACCTGAAAAAACACATTCCTACTATGAATGACCACAGTACAATATGACTATCACCGTGGCATCTTCAGACCTAATTTTTTTATAAAGCTTTTTAAAAGTTTCATGCCCACAAGAACAGTATTTTTATTTTTTAAAGTAAATTAATTTGCTTGGATTGGAAATTTTCTCCTTATTTGACGATGCTTCAACATTTGCAATTCAAGCATACCATGTCTGGCGTAGTTCATGAGAACCAGAAAGGCAAATCAATTTGTCTAGGTATCTCCACTGATACTTATGTAAGCATGAATTACACAAACAGCAAAACAAGGTTTTAAAATTTCACACTTCAGAAAACCAAACATTACTAGCAGTATTTAGAAAAACACAATGAATCACTCTGAGCCCAACTGAGCTTCCAACACTGGTATAAAAAGCTCGCCCCAGTTATGCTCATCTGTAAATGTGGCCCAGCTGCCAAGCTCCTCCAGCCTTCCAGACTGGGCCCGTAAAATCACTAGGACCAGCATTAAGGTAAAAAATAATAATAGTTTTAAATTCAAAGTTCTTTTTTTCGTTGTTTTTGTTTCTAAGTCACTTCAAATTCATGTTGTCGAGTTTTTTTATTCTAGCAGCTAAAGAGGAAGAAGAAAAAGACAGAGAAAAAAAAAGACATTGAAAGAGAAAGAAAGGAAAAGAAAACGGAAGAGAAATAAAATAATCTTGACAATGAATGCCTTGTCTTTTATCTCTCTCTTTTTCATAAAATTGACAGTGCTTCAGCAATATCCAAGAGTCAGAGCATAGTTGGACCTCACTGAAACAAACTCACATCCTTGAACTGATGGCTGTGACTAGCACACATATTCTCCATCTGAACAATTATTAAAACACTAACAATTACAATATAAAACAACAAGGGGAAACAACTCCAGTCCCACTCTATCGTGTTAAGTGTGCCTTTCTCTTTTAAGTAGCATCACATCTGTTAACACTAAGATCACAAAAAATACCAGAAATAGAAATCTGACAACACTGCTTCTGGAATGAGGTTGTTTCAGATTCTTACAATACTGGATTATCAAAATAACTCCCATGAAACTGGTACACCAAAGCCATTAATAGCACAGATTTATACTACAGCCCTGGCATCAGGTTCTCTCATTCTCTCCTGTTCTCTCTCTCATTCCCTCTCTCTCTTTCTTTTTTAAAGAGGATAGTAATTTCAAAACAAAAATGTGCCCCCCCTTAATGTATTTCCAATGTTATGCTTTCCATGAAAATCTGAAGTGCTAGCAACATTTTTGCTCAATGTTTTGAGTAAGACATTTCTAAATTCAAAAAGGAGGTACTTCAATCGTACCACAGACTAATTTTGGACTGCCAGATCCCACCTCCTAGCGGGAAACTCTCCCTTATATGAGTGCCCTCTCTTCCCTAAGGAAATTCTTTCTGAAAGTAAAGATTTCTTACATAAGTGAGGGGAAACATTACGAGGGCTTGAATGCGTGAGCTCTTAAGGACAAGTACTGCTTCCTTTGGATCTTGTACAACACTTACCAGACTGTCAGCACCTAACCAGAACAAATGGTGAGGAAATATTTAGAAAAAAAAAATACATAGGCCTTACTCTGACTTAATTTCCATCAGTCTAAATCAGGAGTAACAACTGAAGCCACAGGTAAATTTATGACAAAAAGGTGAGTCTGTCAATGACTTCAACAAGAGATTTTTTGCCAGAGAATGGTATAAAATCCCTCTCTTTCTACATACTATACATAGTTACATTCATTAGGTTCTTCCATATCTGACAAGCCAGCTGACACAGAAAGACTCAAATAATGCCACCACTTAAGACATGTGCCCAGACATTCTCCCTGGAAGTTGGAAAGGTTCAGAAATGCATCACAGGATCCATTCCCCAGCCTTAGATATTACAACTTGTACAAATTGGCCTGTCATATGATGCTAAGGTGTTTTTCTCTAATTAGATTCCACTTGAAGAATCAAAAGATATCATACACTTCCAAAACACTTCCTCAGAAATACCACTGTACATGAATCACAAATGCATAGTGGCATTTAAGCCATGAGGCATTAAGCATGAGGTTGGGAATCTTGACTTCATTTTCTGTTTCTATATCAGAAATACGACTCCCCAACTCCTGCTGAATATGCTCTGATCATCATACTGCATGACTTCTCAAATTAAACAAGCTAAACTATGAAGCTACACCTCCCACAAACAGAATACTGACAATTACTCGATGCTGGGTTTTTTAACTCCATAACGGTCCAGACATCCGATGAGGATACAGACTGCATCCATCTTTTAGGCTCTACACCTGGAACCTTGGAGGCTGCAGGATAAATTCTCGGCTCAAACAAACCTCCAAAATGATCCTGTGAAAACAATCTCGTATATGTACTTTGATCCCCAAATGACAAAATGAGAATGATAACATTTCTTTTATTCCATACTTTATCTTGTTTATTTAGACTGTAATTGTTTTACAGAAAAAATGATTTTAAGCACACCTACCAGAAAAAATGAGTCTGTGATCTTGCCTAGTGCTTCTGCATGCTCCTGCGGTGCACACAATTACCCACATTTGACATAATTCTCAAACACTTAATCTCTGATCTCATTTGACCTCCTCCTTATTTGCATTTGTGTATTCCAGTGTCTAAGGCTATGCTGTCCCAGTGTGCACTGCAGTAATTACTACAACACTTCTGCCACTGAGTACTTTGTGACTGGAAAGCTTCTGTCTGAAGACGTAACTCTGATTAATCCTTTGGCTGCATTAAGAAAGCATACCCTTTCTCACTCCACTACATGTACCTCAGCTCTACCAATAAATTACTGCAGGCCAACACTGTGTTATCTTCTAAGTTCTCTTCTACTAACATTTCTGCAAGGAAGGCGAGAACGACCTTTCTCTTTTACCAACAAGTGAAAAACAAGAAATGTGAGGCTGATGCTTAGTTTATTTCCCCTTGTCTCAGCACTTTAGTTCTGGGGTTAACACGAGTGCCTTACCGATGATACGCTTCCCGGCGGTACTTTTTCAGAGCATGCCCATCCATGTTTGCAGGGAGGTCTGCTGCATTCTGAAGTCGGTCGCTCCATGAGGTTGTCATTTTCAAATGCTTATTTTTTTCTGAAAGAGGCAGAAGAAAAAAGCTTGCTTAAGTTCAAGATTTGTTTCACCAGAAAGTTGTCTGTTTCCTGGTATGAAGACATGCAATGCCACTCAGGAAGTCTTGCAAAGAACCCGGTGGAATGATCTGACTTTGCAGGTCAAGTAAGATGCTTTCCTCTGAGATGTTTGATGATTTCTGACAACAAAACAGAGAGCTGGCAAGGCTTTTCCACATGACTCAATCTGCAAAGACATTCCTACCCACTGTGGTGAAAACGCATTTAGAAAGAAGAGACCTTGTTTCTATTGCTGAAAAGGGGTATCTTTTGACCCTAGAGTTATTAATATGCTTTAGTTGTGTGCAATGCAAAACCTATCCTTTATACATGAGATAAATTAGGCAGGGCAAACCCCAACGGGGCTGGCCTTGCCACTTTTACCACACAGGAAAAACAATGAGCCTTGTCGCTGGCCATTTGATCTCTAAGCAAAGACAAAGCTTCAAAATGATGCTCAATTATCGGAAACAATTGGAAGGAAAGCAGAAAGATGATCTTTTGTCCTCTGCAGGTCAGTCACATTCAGAGCAAGAACACATGGCAAACCTGTAAAAGTAGCAACCAGCAGATATCCACACACATCTGCACCCCTTCACAAGTACTGGTTGTCAAAACCAAGCCACCAGACAATCCTCCTCATCAGAAACACCTTGCAGAGAGGAAACACAGGTACCTTGCCCAATTTTGTTATTAGCACACCAGGGCAATCCTACACACCTCCTCCTCCAGCCCAGACACTTGTTGCATCCTTAGCACCAGGTGGGATGATGAAATGGCCCCACCAGTTCAACTCACCAGTCCACATCCTCACCCCCCACAACTAACTGACCAAAAGCAAACAGACACTGCACAGTATGCCACTGGTCAGCAGGCTGAACTCAGCTCGACCTGCCACAATGCTGTCATTAGAGCTGGTGTGAAGGACAGGGTGGGAGAAGCATCCCACGGTTATACCAAATTCAGTTTAACATGAAACCACATTCTTGTGTAACTCACACAACTGCTGGACCACAGGGCTTGGCTTGCTTGCTCTTCCTTAAAAGAAAGAAAACCACCCACAAGCTACATGGGTAATGATAGAGCAACCACTTCTAGACATCTTTAAAATAAGACTGCCCTCATTTTGCAGAAGGGAAACAAGATGATTTCAGTAAAGCAGAGTGTCCAAACAAGTGTTAGAAGTCATGATGCTTTTGGCAGTCACACACATGCTTGCTCTCCTAGAGGAAATCTGTGGCATTTTTCAGTTTCAAAATTTATTAAAGAGCAACAGTTGCAATTGTCACAGCATTTGTTAGTCTATTTACCCACTAGTTGCTGGTCATAAAAATCAAACAGACAGCAAACAGCTTGTCTGTAAAAAATATGTTCCTCCCTCCTCCAGCATTCTCTGCTTGTCTCCCAGTTACTATAACCAAGGTTTACTAATGCATCTTCTGCCACATCCTAAAGGTCACCAAATTTAGGCCCTGGCAGGCAGCCCAAGGGACTGCATGCCAAAGCTGAGAGCTCTCCCCCCAGATTCCCTGCAAAACACCCAGGATGGGAGGTCACGGCAGCGAGAGGCTGACGGGCCATTCCAGCCAGCCGCAACTTCCACAACAGGGCATGCAGGGAGAAACCGCTTCGAAAATAGCCCAGGTCCTGACTACCAAGGGCTTATAAGTAATTACCAGCTATTTAAACCATGCCCAAAGGCAGATGGAAGGCAGCACAGGGCACAGAACTAAACAGCCCACAAGCATAACGTGTTCTACTTCAAAGGCCTTCCTTCCCGGCAGCAGGAGCTGCAGCAGTCCTTGGGACAGAAGCAGTGCTCATGCAAGAGTGACAGGCACCAGGTCAGCAGCCAGGAGACATGCAGGATAGTGAGGGATCTGGCATGACTCCAAGACTGCAAACTACAGAAAAAGCTTGTGTCCCCAGAGGCTGGAAAAGCATTTACTGCGTGGATATTTCAGGATGGTCCAGATCATCACCACCTTGGTCTTAGCTAGAGCTGTTTTAAAGCTACTAACCTAGAGCTACAGCTTCAGATCCAAAAGACATATACATTTAAGGTCTCTAAAAGGCATTTAAATAGTTTTGAAAAAAACCTGCTGCATGGCAAGTCTTACGACTCTTAAGACAGCCCTGGTTCCAGGTCTTCCAGCTGAAACAAATCCAAACCCAAGCTTCCTGCCATTTAGAAGGGCTACACTATTGTGCTTACTCTGCCAAACACAAAGCAAGATTCAAAGATGTGCAGTCCCAGCCAAAGCCGAAGACTTTCCGTTCTGCCAGTCTCGTCCCACTTCATCTGCTTCCCATCATCAGCACACCACATCAGAGATGCTGACACTGGTACTAGGGTAGGACTGCTCCCAGTGGCCAGCCATGCCAGATGTCTGATCCTTCACCAATAGTATCCTCCCAAATATCCTAAAATCTAGATGGCAGAAGAATTTCAGCAGGCTACTGTTAATAACATTCTTTCTAAAAGTAGGAATCGGTGAAGCAGTTTGAGCTCCTGTGTGATGAAACCCTCCTCTACAACAGGAGAAACCAGACAGCATCATTTTGTCTGTGCTGGGATTCAAAAAGCTGAGACTTGAGGAAACCACAAAAATCTGAGTTCCTATAATTAAGCAAGAAAGGCCTGAATTATTTTAACGATCCAGCTTGCTTTTTTTTTTTTTTTTCTGTAGCTGTGATGAAGAGTTCATAGGGAGGACAAGGCTTATAGACAGAGGCAATATCTTTTATTAGACCAAGTGGTATGGCTGGAAAAAATAGACAAGCTCTCAGGCACACAAGCTTGTCTAAGTTTTCAAACTCTATCAGTCGCTCTAATAAAAGATATTACCTCTACCTTCAGGCTTTGCTCTGTTTTATTTATTAAAATCTTTCTTTTAATATTCAGGCAGCATAAAATAAGAAAACCTTCTGCTGAAGTTTTGTATTACATGAACTCAAAGGCACTCTTGGAGCTTAGCAGGATCCACTGGCACTGTGACAATAGCTTGCTGCTCTGAAACAAGACAGTAACAACTGACAAAAGATATTGTGATGGATGTTCCCCACACAACAGTCTTACACAAAAAGAATCACGGCCCTCAATGAAATTGTTCTGATCCTTCAAAGGTGTAAAAATCAGCCTGCCTCCATGGGTAAGAGACATGGGACCCGATCCCTGAATACAAATTCCTTCTTCCAAATAGAGAGAGAAAAGTAAGAAGGACTGAATCACTCCATACTCTTGGAAGCCACTGGAATAAACATCTAAGAGAGTGGGCAGACAGCCAGTCAAGATTCTCAACCCCGAGCAACCGAAATACGATGCATCTTTCTTTAGTTACATATCTATTTTTGAAATCAATAATCTGTAAATAGCTTCACATTAAAATAGAAATCTTTACATAGACAAAGCATGTCAGAACACCTCCCCAGCACTCCTTGCTAGTGCAGCCTTAATTAAGCATCTGACAGCACTTATGGTGTAGGGTTCATTTTGAAAAAGTATTTAAAATCTCGGCTTCAGAGCTTTCATACAGAGCTACCATCCAACACATCCGCTTTGGTCCAAAAGAACATGAGATTTTTAGCACATATTTTGAGCTAAGTCCATTTGCTTCTTTTGACAGATTTTGACTGGTTTCAAGTATTATCCATAGTGTATTTTTTCCAGCTACTCGTACATATAAAATAACATGTCCATAAGCATCCCCCTTCAGGTTTTACTATTATTTTTCTTTATCTCTGTTTGCCAACAAATAGTTAGAAATTTCTGCCCCTGCTAATACTTCGATGTGTCCAGGTTAAACGCACTGCCTGCATTTTTTTCTGAGTTTAACACTTTGATGATGCAATGCCAATTCAGAGGTATACATACTAAAATGTCAAAGTGAACAAAACAGCAAAGACAATCTCACTTTTTCCAGGATATTCTCCGAGAGCTTATACAGCAGCAAACAAAAGCATCAGTAACCAATCCCGAGGCTGTAGTGTACTCGCACTGATCAGCCATGCACTACATCTGCCTCTTCTCACACGTTCTGCTTCAAGAATCATTAATATCTTGTCAGTACGACCCACACATGTACACGCACAGTGGAAAGCAAACAGAGAGAAAAATCACACCTAACGCTACCTACTTAAAAGCTCTGCGTGCAGTTGGAGGCTGTGGGTGTACAGACAAGTCTTGTGGTGCCCTTGCCAAGCCTAGAGCAGTTCCTGGCTCCACACTGCAATGCTGCTTCATCTAAAAGGGCTTTGTGGGGTCTCAGCAAGAGATCTTAAAATCCTGACAAAGGGAAAAAGCAAAGGGAGCAAGGCTGAGGCTGGCTTGTTCAAGACTGGTATCAAATTCCTGGTCCAGCTCATGGCGTGGCCTCACAAACAAGGCAGAGGAAAAGCACTTTTTTCTGCATCTGAGAGGACTGTCCATGTAAGGGTGGCTAAGAAAAGAGAGTGACTTTCCAGTAGTGTCCCCTTCCCTTCACCATGAGCAGATGTAGCTTGCACCTTGTTTAGGCTAGACACTTGGGACAGCTAGCAGCAGAGGAGGTAAAATCTACTCAGGTCAGCATCATATCCTCTGATCCTCCGGAGCATCTGACATCCCAGGATGGGCTGCAGAACATGGGCCTGTGTCATCCCTCTCAATAGCATCTTCTACTGCTGCTGTGTGATCAGGGGACAGGCAGGCTTCTGGTCTCACCCAGAAGGGCAGCTCTTACACTGTGATACCAGAACACTTTACAAATTCTCATTCACACAACACATTTATGGGCAGCAAAAGGTGCAGTCCCCATTTTGTCATCTAAGGATAGCGGGACACAGAGATGGTAGTAATACAGATCAAGTGAGAATCAAATGCAGAAGTCCTATTTTCTCAGTTCCTGTGCTAAAAACCAGCCTGGGTGCCTACCACAGTCAGGATGGATCACAGACATATGCTGCATCTTCCATGAACAGTATACTTCAACCAGTATTCAAATTTCAATGCTAGAAGGCAAGGTGACATAGAATTTCTAGAATTAAAAATGCCAAACAATGGGAAAGAACAAAAGTATGTTACATTGCATTTCTGAAACCCAGAAGAACTATTCACATGAGCTGAATACTGAAATCTCCGCTCATGCTCTACTTGGGAACATCAATGCAGAGAAAATGGGTAGGGGACTCCCCAGTTCACATTTTAATGTCTCTGATAACTCAGAACTACAGGTCCCAGGTGTACAGAAGGCAGTATGAACACAAGGATCCAGGAGTACTGACAAAACACTGGAAAACAGGACAAAAAGGACAAACTGCTCCTTGAGCTCCAATATGTACAATGCAAAAAAAGTAAAAAAGCCTTGTGATAAACCAACTTGCAAAATTTGGTGGAGGTCCCAGTTTTGAAGAGCTAAGGACAATAAAAAGGAGGTTTTCTAAAAAGAAATCCTTGCAAAAGAGCAGAGGCACTACTGAACAGAGATGAAGAATAATACAGAAGGAGCAGAATTCATCAAGAAATGGCTCTAGTTTGCATTTTTTAAGAAAGGATGATAGTTTCAGTTAATCCCCTGATGATAACAAAGCATATCCCATTCAATTTGCTACCAAGGAGAATGTTAAACAATACAAAGAGATGAACATGTTTAGCCAGCCAGTATGATAAAGTCTCCCCAGGAATCCTAAAATAATTATCTGCATATATTTTAGGCTATGTCAGCTTTACCTGATGGCAAACCTAGGAAACGCACTGCAAACAATAACAGTGGATTCAGCTAATGAGGAATTAGAAGACAAAAGAATAATCAGTTACACTAGGTATCTAGATCATGTCTACAAGTTCTTGAAGATTGAGAACTACACGTACTTACGCATGACAAAAGCCCCAGACTGCCAGGCTTCTGACTCCCTTCAAGCGACAGGGATTGCACGGATGCCGAACGATGCTCTGATTTTATTCTGAATTGCAGCCTTCCACAGCAGCTCTGGAAGTTTGCATAGTTCCTTCCCTCTCTCCCACAACCCTGGGATGACAATTCAAACCACTCTGCGTTTTACTGCCAACGCTTCTGCTTAATAGCCAATGGTAAATTGTTTCCAAAAGCTGTTTTCAATTAGCGATGCTTTTGGAAAATTAGCGTGTCCATGACTTGAGAGCTTTGGCAACACTGGAAAGCCCCCGGTTTCCAAATATAAGCAGCGAAGCTTGTAAATTACCTAACCCTGAAATTGGACTTTTTTTCTTTCTCCCTATGCCTAAAGTTAAGTTCCTCACCTGAAGAATTTCCAATTCTGCATGGCTGCCTCTCTGAGAGCAAGGCTTCAGGTTCATGATGGCAGGAAGGACAAAATATGCTCTTCCTATTAGAATATTAAATTACTTCTAAGAGACACTTCAAAGCATACTTTCAGCTCATGATTAATTAATACCTGAGGTTGGCTTTAAGCAGGATAATTCCGCGTGCCTATTACAGGGTATTAAAGAGGTAGTGATCTGCTGTTAAGAACCTGTTAAGGTTAACCACAGAGACGTGTACCGAGCCCACAGTAGATCACTTGCAGTACACACAGACCCAGTGGATTACATTAGATCGATAACACTCCTTGCTCCATTGATTGTACTAACCCCCCCGACTCTAAGCTTGCAATCTCTGACACTGGCTTTCAGTCCTCCTGCAGGAAGGGGGTAGCTGTTTCTCTTGGGCATCACCACAGTGCTGACACCAACGAAGCTGCTTTTTCCAAGAGTGTGCATTTAGTGAAACTGGTGAAGCATTTCCAGTCGCGCATTTATTTGACTATGGTCTGACTGATAGACCATGGTAACTCAAGGGTTATTTCTGGAGGGCTAAGGTATAAGAAGGAAGAATGCTACTCGTGTGGCTTATTACAGGATTTGATTTAATTTCAGACTGCATTTTATCTCTGTCATAAAGTCAGACGCTAAAGAAATGGTTATATATCAAATACATTGTAAAATATATTTAACAAAACCCTGGTTATTCTACATGGATTCTTTTATCATACTATTTCTACTGACAACCACATCCACAGAGTGGCTGTACAGTGCCTAGAGCTCCGGGACCCAAATGCATTAGAAACACTAAAAACCAGAGACAGATATATTTGTAGTTTCTTTTGGTGACCATTCATTTCTGTCTAAGGAGCTCTATTCATTCAGGAACTCCAAGGACCACTAGTCATTTAAAGTATTTTAAGCATTATTAAATTGTCATC
This sequence comes from Todiramphus chloris collaris, assembly GCA_025345505.1. NCBI lineage: Eukaryota > Metazoa > Chordata > Aves > Coraciiformes > Alcedinidae > Todiramphus > Todiramphus chloris. The sequence goes on from JANVCC010000077.1 coordinate 2,054,909, forward strand.
AGTTTTATGGATGGTGACAGAGAAGTTTGGAAAATTATGAAATCCACAGGGCAACTCCATGAGGAGCAAACCTCAAGTCTCACCCTCTCTGAGTACCCTGCGACCATCCATTTTCCTCATTTATCTGCAAGTTACTTTATTGCCTTGAAATGGGAAACACACATTTTTCACTGAGCTAATGAGTGTATTTTCTAGCTTCCATATAGCTTGTGCTTCTCAGTATCTTCTGCAGAATTGCCATGTTAGTTGTTTTCAACATACTGCTTCTTACACAAGCTTTTAGGGACTCATGCTAATTCCACTTCTCTAAAAGTCTAGTGTGCCCCATATTGTCCCACCACTAGACAAAAAGGAGTAAGACCATACTTAAGAAATGTGACACTCGATACAGAAAAGCAAGAGCTACACCAGGGAGAAGAATCACCTCTCAAAGCAATGCTGTGACTGCAGGTCAAATATGATCCTCAGATGTACAAGACTACCAAGCAGGACTCCATGTGCCTAGCTGTCTCTGCTACAAACACTGCTGGGAAACTGTCTTCAGCCAGCTGTCCCCTTTCAATGACACTGATTATACTGAGGAAGAAATAAAGCTGAAAGAGAGAGTAAGGCTGGAGTGGAAGACTGCCAATCTACAGAGTGGCTCTGCAGGTGATTTGAAAATAGTCTAGAAGCACTTACACACAGGAAAGCAGCCTGACCGTGGAGGGCTGACAGAGCAATAACAGAACAAAAGCCCATGACTGGAAATTAAGTAAATCCACAAAAAAATATTAACAGAGAGGACAGTTAATTATGAAACGACAAACCTCTGAAGTAGTTTTTTTCACTACCAAAGAGCTCTAAGTGAAGGCGGGGAGGTGGAGGGGATGCTGTTTAAATCAGTCTTTTTCAAAGTCAAGAAGTAATGCAGAAAAGTCAAACAGTCTGAGCTACATAGCATGCCAGTCAAACCGAGTATCATGCCTCAGGCCACTCTTCCTCACCTTATAAATTCATGGATCAGTGAATAAGAGGCTGAGGCACAAGCAATATTGAAAGAAACCTCCAGAGAAGAGTTTCACCTGGAGAGAAAGTGAATGGACAAACAAAGGCTCTTCTGAGCCAACACCAGCATGAACCATGCACCCTAACAGCCCTGGGAAACTCGCTTCCTTGGGAAAAGGTCTTCAGCAGCCTGCAGCAACCTCTGCTGAGGAGGTTCCCAAACTGCTGTCCAACTGAGCGCCTGCCAACAGCAAGCATGGACCTGGCTAAGAAGATGTTGTTCTCACTGCTTTTTCTTTCCAGCTGTTAAATTCCAGTAACGAAACCCGTAAGATAAGTCAAATATTTTACTCACTCTCTTTTTCCCGTAAGCAATTGTTCTGGTTGCACAAGGTCTTGAAAGATTAAAGACTAGAGATGAATTTGATCCCTCTGCTCTGATACAGTCCACCCTAAAGAAAATATTTAAGAGTTCCTATGTATTTGCTTTAGCTGAAAACCAGGAGGTAAGCTTTGATGCAAATGCCCACCACAACAGGAATTCACTGTTTAACTGATATCTGCAAATACTAATACCATTGCTAAAAGGATGAAGCATGACAGCATGCTAGCCAAGCTGCAGGTTAATGTAAACAGCATGAAAGGCAGAAACATCAGCATGGAAGTGAACACACTGAATTCTGCACATCAGAAAAGAAAGCCACATTAACTTTTCTATTCCAACTCTGTTGTTTTACATCAGAACAACCTGAAGCATCTTTAGCAACAAATAATCTTGCTGGCAAGAATGACAAATATAACCCCTGGCTGCTCAGCAGCCAGAGCACTGTTCCCCCTTCTCAGAAGAAGACTGCCAGTTTCTTTCATCCCCTTCAGTTTGCTACCTCTAAGTAACACTCTTGGTGTTCAATCCTGCGTGAGGATCTATTAACAACTCAGAAGACCTGAACACCCCTGTGCGAGTTACAGTCCCCAGAGGGAGAGAACAAGACAAGACGTGCCATCCCCGGAGAGAGAACTGGAACGTCATCCTTCCACACAGCGATTTCCAACCAAGGAACAACTGCCACTCTAACCTGCTATTATGAATTATACAACAGTAGCTCTTTTGGCAGCAGATCGTGGTGTTTCAAAACAATAATGCTTTTCATTAGATTCCACAGTGTTTCAGGAAGCAAACACAAATTTAACCGGCCTTTCCAGAAGCACAGTAGCAACTGAAGTACTTGAGATGCCCAACTCTGATCAGCAGCACAGTCATTCAGAAAGCATGCAACCGGGTCAGCTTGGATAACGCAAACACCCAAAAGTCCTCTTTATCTTCTAAACACCGAAGGTGAGGGAGGACATTTTTACTGGCTTTCCTTATTGACTGTGCTTACTGGTAAAAAAATCCTCTTGTCTCTGAAGATCACATCCCTGCTTCATTAATATTTTATAGAAAAAGCAACGATATTGAAAGGTTATTTAGGCTTTCTTCTAAGCATTGAAAGTAAAAGGAAGAGTAAGGAACATTTTTTAGAGACACTTGAACCCTCTCTACGTGTTTACGGGCTACATAATCAGATGTGACAGTAGAATCAGCAGCTGAAGCATCTCCACAGGCTGGACACATGATTTCAGCACTCCCTACAACCTTGGCTGAAAGCAGTCCCTGCTCAGCCCAGGTGTGGATAACCACCTGGCTAGTCAGCCCGAGTTCCAGGGCTCTGGACACAACACTCACCAAGGGATGTGCTGCTGAGCAAAGGAGCTGGCATGCTTGAACTGGGGAACATTGGCTCCTCCTTCATAAAAAGAGTTACTGAAAATAACAGCTGAAGATAATCCTGTAATTCTGAGAGCTGCTCTGTCAAAACCACTGAGAACTCTTTTTTTCCCTAATAAGAGTTTTCTTCTATGGCTCCATTCCCTTCTCCTCCCACCTTCTTTAAGGAAAAAGCTTAGAAAATGTTTATACGCTAACTTGGTCTCCTTTTCCTTTTGAGATCTTACCCACCAACAACAGGCAGATCATTTACAAACAGAAACCATCTTTCCAAAAGAAGAAGGATGAGCTGAGGACAATGGAACTGAGCCAAACACAAGGGAGACAGCCTTAATCCCCAGCAAGACCACAGGCTTCATATGCAAAATTCGGCCAGTTTTCAACTAGCTGTTTGTCCACAAAACACAACATAAAATAATGATACACCTCGGCTATAAATGGTACTGTGAAGATACAGAAATGATTTAGTGAGGAGGATCTTGATACTCAGTTACCCTAGCACACAGAGCTCCAGATGCATGATAGACCACTATAGCTTTTACAGGCTTCCTACCTTTGTCCTTAATAATGGTTACCCATGTCTCTCCCAAGAAGTCTTCCCTGAGGTTGCTCTAGTATTTCAGGTGAGAATGGCAAAGGCCTTCTGCATCCACACTCAGCTCATCAAAATCGTTCTTGGGCTGGCTCTCCTGAAATGCTCACAAAGGCTAGAAGTAAAACTCCCTCCTTCTCTGTGCTCCTCTTTCTCCCCAGACCAGAGGTTGGACACGTACTCATCATGGAGATAAGAAAGGCGCATACCCAACACTTTTCCTCCACTCTGTTCTTAGCAGGCAGTCCAACGCAGCAGCTCCTTGCTGAAAAGAAGCAAGCTATACAGACCTACCAACTGAGCAAGGACAAAGATGAAAAAAGAGGGAATGTGAAGGCTGTAGATGTTTTGAAGTGCTCTTATGGTGTGAAGTTCCCCTCCACATAAAGAGCACAATTCATTCTTTTTATGACCTGTTTTTTCAATCAGAAGCAAACACAGTAATTAGTCTGACTGATTACAACAGAAATTACAAATCTATCCTTAGGGCACAACAGTGCCCCCACCTAGATGTTATCAGCCCCCAAATCTCATTTAATCTTAACAAAAGTATAGTACCAATGCACCACTATAGGAAACTCTACAAGTAAATTAACTTTACGAATACCTTCTCCACAGTACTCCCATGCTGGACTGCCAATTCATATAGCATTTCTTAGGCAACCTACATAACTTAATTAACCAGTAAAATAACTGAGCATCTATGATGACTTTGAGCTTTTGCTAAGTCTCTGGCTTCCTGTTGATAACCTAACTGTCTCAGCTTTATCAAGGGATACCAAAGGACTACATTATACCATTTTCCAACTGTATCAACTTCTTTTCTTCAGAAACTTTCTACTGCACCATCCAAGCAAAACACAAACCACCAAGTTCATTTGAGGAAAACAAAGTCATATTTCCATCATCTCTTCAGCTCACTGTTTTTAAACATGTTAAATCAATCCTGCTGGCACAGGAGATTGTTCCTTAGCAGAAGCTGAGGGGGGACACACATAGTGCTCTCTATGTACTTGTCTCAGCATAGATGGTGCTCAGAGGGAACACAGATGAAGTGACGGAACTACTTCATCATCTGTAACCTGGAAGAAACTTGTCAGACTGAAGTGTGAAAGAACATGACAAGCAACATTGACAAGGCATCAACAGCAGGTCCCTGTCATCCCAAAACCAGAGCCAAGAGTTCCCAACACCGAACCTTCCCTCTGGCCAGGACTTCCTTCTTCAGAGGACCTCAGGTATCTTCTCGGTGTAGACTTGAAGACTCATTCAACAGCATCGTCTTGTGCTCCTGCTGTGGATGAGTAAACAGCTTGAATCCCCTGGGTTCTGAAATGCCTTCAAAAATGCTTATCCCAGGCAGAGTAGTGTGACAGCCCTGCTTCACTGAGAAGGACTTATTTTTCAGCATGTTACCTGACTGACTGTAGCCGCAACAAAAAAAAGGTTGACCACATGCCCAGCCAACACAAAGCCTCCTATGCAGCCACAGAAATACCTCATTCTAATTGCTTTCACAACAGCAATTGAGAAAAAAATCCCAGCCTGGCTCTGAGCGTCACAACAGGGTAAGACAGTTCTCTACATGTCCTAACCTTTCCAATATTTATTCTTGACCTCACCAGCACATATCAATTTATGAGGACGGAAAGTGATTTTTATTACTGTCTTTGTTAATATCTACTCACTACATGCCTGTGAAGAAAAATGAGTGGTAGATGAGTAAAACATTGTTAGTTTTTCATTATCTGTTCCCTCCTGATTGCTCAAGTTAGCAAGCAGAGTTTTTTGGCCTTGGCTCGTAAAACTGCCAGTGCAATATTGCAAGAGAAGCTAAAATACATGCAAAACAAGAGGTTAAGAACCTACCAAATCTATTATCATGTGAAAAAAACAAACCAACAAAAACAATAGGAAAGGTTAGATTACAAATGTGGTTTTAACAACTCTTAAAAAGGCTACAACATTATTTCTCTGGATCAGAAGTGAAAGTCTCCAAATTGCTGAAGATATTACAGATGGGTATTTCATCTCAGATCACAGCAAGTAAAGTTCTTTCCAATTTGTATAAAATTTGCTTGTAAAATGCCACACACATCTGCTGATGATTCCAGCAGTGACATTTTTTAACATACTCAGTCTCTATAAAACCATCCCATTTCAACACCACTATAAGGAGGATACTAATAAACCCCAGAACGTGTGTGAGACACATTCTGCTCAGGATGCCTGCAGCCACCAAGAGGTTAATGGTACAGGCAAGCTAATGCCTTCTAGAGGCTAAATTCATATTATTAACCAAAAAGGACTTAGCAGAAGATTGTCTGGTATGCTAGCCACTGCTTAGCAGCAACACTTTTGGGTAGAGCAAGCATTCTGAAGAATAAAGAGGGGTTTTGTGTTTGTTATTTGAACCATTTACAGCTTTAGGTAGCAATTGCTCATTTTTGTTATAATTCTTCCCTAGCAGAGCTCTATCCAGCCTCGCCAGCTGCTGCTCTACTTTTGATTACAGGTGGAAAAAGTCTGCCAACTACTTCTCCCTTCAGAGAGACCCTGTTCACCTGTTTGTAGGCAATGTTTTATCTTCCTTTTTTTAACAAAGTGATGTGGAAATGCACCATCCCAAAACACCAAGAGACTCAAAACAGGCACTGCCTTACTGACCTGCCCTTAAACATCACTGGTGCACTGGCTGAAGCTCGCAACGTGAAGCGGAAAATGAAATCTGACTCCTGCCTCAGTTTCCAGACAGCAGAACTAACAGATGATTTACCAGTCTGGCTTGCTTCTGTTAAATTCCTCTTCCCAGCTTCATTCAGCCACTTGTGTTCAGCGATAGGAAAGTTACAGGAACTGAACTGGAAGAGCAGTTTCCAGGGTCAGACTCAAGCTAACTGGTGCTCAGAGCACCTGCAATCTATCTTCAACTGATCAGGTTTTTTTTTTTAGGGAATGAACTCATCCCGACCTAAAAGCACACACAAAGAATAACTATGTAAAATTAGAACTGAACAAGCAATGAAGAAGAAACAACTATGCAGCTATTACAGGTATCTGTTCTTAGGTGGTGTTGGTGAATACAACATAGGAAAGGACATCATTTAACCAGGACAAGCGGGATCAAATCTTGCAGCCCTTTCCCATGCCTTTAAAGGCCTCATTTGTCTTTTCACAGTCTTGAAATGGAATTGTTTCATAATATCCAAAAAAGTGACTCAAGAAGATCAGAAAGAAACATTTTAAATATCTTTGCCAACATAGGGAAATACCTTTGTTCTTCCTTGGAGGAGCTAAAAAAAAAAGGTATCTCCGATGGAGATGAAGAAAGCAAAGGAAATCAATATCCAGAAAGATGATTTACTTTTAATTGCAACTAGTTCTATTTATTCTAAACAGGCTTCCAAAATTACCTAAGTAGCCTGCCATTTACTAGCACTTACTCTTAGATGTTATTATTGGTAATTGCTGTGTTACAGTTACAAAGCACTGGCATAAATCTCACTCAGCACCTCTTCAGGCTTCTGAGGGCAGAACATTCACATGCTCTCCTCTGACCCCATGTTCCTAATTCATCACCATGCATGCCTACGTGCAACTCATCACCAAATGAATCAACCCAAACACCAGCTGAATTCAGCTGGTCCAGAGATTTTGGTATGCTTTATGCTAAACCATCAGTCTTCAGTAGTTTTGAATGCACCTTCCTTTCTGAGATACTTTAGAAGCTGACTAGAAAGCTTCTCATGTTATATGCCATGGCGAGACGCGCTACACTTGATGCAAATGCCAAGAGGAGCACAGTCCAAGTAGTAAAGTATGAGCTGATTCCCACCCACAGCTACCGTTATCCAAAAGAGATGAGGAATACCAATTTCCACAGCAAACGTTGCCTGAACAGCTAAATGCTTCCTCCTGAGCCCAGCGTGCGCAGCTGGGCTGCAGCTGTTGCTACCGCAGCAGTGCAGGCAGCAGCTGCTGCCAGAGGAAAGACAGCAGCTCACACAGGAGAGGTGACCACTCAGAAGGTCCCACAGTCCAGAGATGGCCACCACATCTGCCAAACCTGGGCCATGTTCGCTGGAAAGTATTTTGGGGAAGTGTACCTTCCTGGAGAGTTCAGCAAAAATTTGCTTCCTGAAAATGTAGCAAGAATGTATCTTAAGAGTTTTATGTATTATGCCAATGTTAACAGGGAGAACTACAAGGCCTGGGTCAAAGCCAGCTAATCCAAAGGCCTGTTCTTAAGTAAACAGTGGAAAACCACTGTACTACAGAGCATCCTGCAGAAACCTGTACAGGAAATCACTGGTTTACCCTTTCCTCTTAACCAATTGTGCCAAGCAAGGTTAAATGATAACCTCATAGTAAGCACATACGCAAAATACTAAGTCTTTGTTTGAAAATATCTGGAAGGCAGCTGAGAGCTGTGAATACACCATAACTAAATTAAGCTCAGTTTGGACTGCATAATGACTTCAAGGAACCTTTGTTTTTAAATAATCACTTGCGGTGAAAAGAGGCAGAATGGTAGTTCTGCAGACCATAACTGTCATCTTATTTACAGGATGGGTACAACATGAGAAGTACTGGAGTACATCTGTTCCTACTAAGTTACCTCACTTTGGAGAAACCTTCAAATCTCAAAAGAATCACATCTTCTTGGCCTCCCCTTTTTTCTTCCATACACCTACAGAAGCTCTGCCCATCCATCCTTTAATTTCAAAATAGAAACCAGCAGGTTGCTCACATCCCAGCATCGTTTCTACTGGTATCTCATCACTGACTCCTGCTCTCCACATTTAATGGGCTCACAGCTTTCTAGAATTTAAAGCAGTTCTAGCTGGCATGATGCATAGGGTAAGAACACACTTGTTTTCTTCCTTGTGTGTTAAGAGAAGGTAGCATGCAGATAATCACAGTGGCGTTTCCAGCCTCTCCAGTTTGGTCAGAACTTTACCTCTAATGAAACTACCAAAAAAGGGCTGGTTATGCTGGAAAATCCCACAGCAGGTATTCATGCCCAGAGGATGATAAGCTAAGGTCACCCTCTACCACTCATACCAGACTTGAAAAAGTAACAGGACTCAGAGAGCTGGCACAGGGCTATTCACTACTCCTGTGTTCAGGGACCCAACTCTTCAGGAAGGAAGAGCAAACCAGCTTTTGGCCTTACAGTAAGATGTACATGCTGTTACACATTCAGGTAGTAGTCAGATTCAACACAGACTGCTGTGGGGGTTTTTAGGCTGAATTACTCAGACTTCCTTCTTGATCTCATGCTGTCATATGAAAAATACACTTCTCCTAATATGGCTTCACACAGGCAGGTCTCCCAAGCACCTTTTTAGCCCTGCAAACACATGCAGGAGACTTAATGACTATCCTTCTGTAGGTAGGTTTAGCTTATTGCTTACAGTGGCCACCTTAAATACCTATGCAGTTATTTCCAGATGTGGCTTAAGGTCTATTTACTGTACATTCAGTTCTATTTATTGTACATGATGCATTCTCTCTGTGGTTGTGTTAAGAAAGTAGGCTCGTGTTATACAGGCTCTCTATGTAGAGTACACAGTCCAAGGTTTTAGGAACCATTCCAGTTAAGGAGTCATAAAGATTAAAAAGCAAAATACAGCTCATTACTATGAGTATCATCACCATGACACATAATAATGATTTCTTTAGTAGTACAAAACAGACATTTTACAATAGGAAATATTTATATGAATGTGCACTTTGGAGATGCTCAAAGAAAAGATGTGCTTCAACACAGAATAGCCAATTTCTGAAGATCCAGATCATGGCCATTTCAAATATCATTTCAAATGGTATTTGTGCTGCTGACACTACAAATAAAATTTAAAAAGTAGATGCAGTACAGACAATAAGTGAAGAATTCCCATGTGCTGACTTAGTAACACATCTCATCCCAAACACATCCCGAAGGGTGAAACAAGGCTTCTACTCTCCTGGGCACATTCTGTTCAGTTTTCTGTCCTATTATTTTCACTGCTAAAAAAGCCACAGCTGCTTTATATCAGGGTACCCAGCATTTGTGAGCCACCCCGAGGCAAGGACACGGCATAGAGCAGCGCTGTGAGCTCATCCTGAGCTACATCACTTGGGCTGTTCTCTGCTGACGTATAGTGCTGTCCTCAGCCTCCCTTGGGGTAGAGATGAAGTGCCTTGCTCTCGTCATGGGGAGATGGCATGTGAATATCTCTTATCCTGAGGCAATTAATTACGAAGGTGTTCTTTTAAAGGAGTGAAGACAAGGCTTGCCAAACAGTAAGTCAGTTCCTATGACAACTTTCCACTGCAGCCTGGCTGGAGCCCATTAATCCACCTTCCCCAGGCCAAGCAGCTTCTATGTGGTAATGTTACTCTGGGTCATCACGGACCTCTGTATGATTTTCACCAGTGGCTGAGAAACAGCAGGTTCGTGGTACTGAGCCACCCAGGTCCCACAGCACTCCCTAGTTTCAAATTCCTACAAAACAACAGGTTTGCTGCGTGCGACTGCATGACCCTGCTTCTGTCTCTTACCCAAGCTTTCCAGGGCAGAGCTGCACTCAGCCATTCCTCCTGCTCCTCCTCGCAAGTCAGTATCTACAATTCCTGTAGGACTCAAAGGTTGCAGATCAGCTCAGTTTGTCCCGGAGCACCACAAACCCACTCTGCAGACAGCCTGGGGCCAGCCGCACCCCAGATAACAGCTCGCGATGCAAGCCAACCACTCATCTATCAGTTTCTAACTGAAGTATTATTTTATTAAGCTGAACTGCAAATAACAGGTATGATGTGAGAAAATAAACCTATCTGCTTTTTCAATAAGCATCAGTTAAATATCATAGTTTAATAGCTTGCTTCCCTTTTACTTTAGACACCAAAATAATATACTTGTATATTTTTAAAGGAAATAAAACATTCCATGTTTCCCCAGAGTACAATACTTCAGTGTTTACCAGCAAACACCACAGTAAGGTTTCTGTTTTTTCAAAACCAAACATTCCCCTGGAAGTTAAAAAAAAAGTCCAGGATAAATATTTCTAGTGATTTTAGGAAAGATCTATTAACTTTCAATTCAAGCTATATTAGGAATCAAACATGACAAGGAGTAACTGTTCAAAGGGAGATTATTATTATTATTTATTATTATTATTGAAAACTGCCTACAAACTGGAAATTTGCCTGGGAAAATTTTAGCTTGCATCTGATCTTTGCTGGCGTATATCCTAGAAACAGCGTATAACACTAATGCTACCAATGCAAATATATTCGCAGGCTGTTAATTTCAAACCTCAGCTGAAAACATTTCTCCCATTCTTACAATTTTTCTCCCCATTTATCTCTGCAATTGTACTTAACTCAATGGAGCATTTTAAACGTAATTCAGTGGTGCATTTTGCCATACAATTCGTTTGAATGACGCTATACAGAGTAAAGGTTGTATTGTACTATATAATGAAACTACGTCTATGCTTGAACAAACTCCAACTGCTGTTAATCAAACCAGCAAGCTCCTGAATGATCTTTTGGACTCCGGACTAATGGCAATACATTATTTTAAATAGCAGTTCTACTCTAAAACATGTTTAGGTTGACACAGGCTGACAGGGACTGTGACAGACTTCCCGAGCTAAGCTGACAGGTTGACAAGTAAAACACTAGGGTTTTTCCTCGCTGCGAGAACTACAAACTCAGCACATGAAGATCAAAATGTACTTCAGTTTTCTTTCTGGTTTTCAATAAAACTATGTAGCACTTGAAAATCTTCATAATTTTGATTTATTCACTGGTCTAGTGACAAAAAGATACAAGGATCAATAAAATATATTTCAGTCGGTGACACAGTGTTACTCTAAACTGACATAGGAGACCCATTTGGATAGGTAAGAGGGGGACAATTTAGAAAGCATTTTTCAGTCTTGGAGGCTCAAATGGTAAATCTTCCAGAGATAAAAAAACAAAACAAAAAAAAAATCTTTCAAAGCATAAACAATTATGCCTTGGGGAATGTTCTCAAGACCACGTCATAGAGGATCCTTAGTATCCAGCTTGGCAGCCTTTAGAAACACCAGCAAGGGAACAAACTTGAGGGTTTCACAATCTCAGTGGTTCCAAGAATTTTTAAAACTGCGTGTACTACAAGAAACAGCACTGCCCTATTAAGTCTGTCAGAAGCCAGTGTAGGTTGTTTCCACCATGCATTTTGCAACGTTATTTTTGGCACAAAAGGAAAGATTTAAAA
>JANVCC010000077.1:2078445-2272059 GCA_025345505.1 Todiramphus chloris collaris
GCGGGAGGAGCTGGCGGCGCTGCGCAGCGCCCACGCCGAGCAGCTGGCCCAGCTGGGCGCCGAGCTCCGCGCCGCCGCGCCCCCGGCCCCGGCCCCGTCCGGGCGGCCCGACCTGGCGGCGGCTCTGCGCGAGCTGCGGGCCCAGTACGAGGCGCTGGCTGCCCGCAACCTGCAGGCGGCCGAGGACTGGTACCGCGCCCGCTGCGCCCGCCTCCACGAGCGGGCGGTCCGCAGCCAGGAGGCAGTCCGCGCTAGCCGCCGGGAGGCCGGCGAGTGCCGCCGCCAGCTCCAGGCCCGGCTGGCGGAGATGGAGAGCCTGCGCGGCGCCCACCAGTCCCTGGAGAGGCAGCTGCAGGAGCTGGAGGAGCGGCACAGCGCCGAGGCCAGCAGCCTGCAGGTGAGCCGGGCGGCGCCGGGAACCGTCAGCGACCCCCCCCCCCCGCGCAGGGTCCCCGGCACCGGGAAGCACCGGGCAGCTCCGCCCCGGCGCCCGGTGCTGTGCGGCACCGAGTATCCTCCAGGGCGATCGTCGCCAGCGCTCGGCACCACTGTCCAAGCAACCTCCCCAGTGCTGTGTAGCACCGGGCATCTTCATCCCACGCAATCCCCCCGGCCCCTGTGCGGCACCGAGCACCGCGCCGCCACTGCAGCACCGGCACCTCCGACCTAGCGCTCCCCGCCCCTGGTCCTGTGCAGCGCTGAGCATCTACACTGCATGCAGAATCCCGCAGCCCAGCTCCGTCCTCTGCAGCAGCCCCTCCCGCAGTTCTGTGCAGGGCTGGACACCCTGGCCCAATGCGACGCCCACCCCCTACGCGGTGCAGCACCCAGCACCCCTTCTATCCCATTCTGTGCTTCACTGCATGCAACACCCACTCCACCCCATCCCACGCCGCCTCCAGCCACCAGCACTATACAGCATCAGCCTCCTCTGGCGTTGTGCGGTGCCCACCCATGCAGGGGCAGAGCCACAGCAGCGCTGCACAGCACCAGCCACCCCTGCAGGTCTTCCTCCCACCCTGGCATCGGGCCTCTCTGCCCAGCACAGTAAATCCTGCCTCAGCAGGGCATGACCTATTGCTTCCACCTTTTAGGCAAAACCCCAGAGGGCAGGTTTTGGGGGGGACAGGTAGGACCAGGACACTTCCTCCAACACCTCCTTCCTGCAGGGGACATGCTTGCACATGACGGTGCTGTTTGGGGCATTGCCCTGTCCCTTAAGGGTCAGCTCCAAAATTGCCCACACATTCCTGTTGTGGGTAATTCCTCGAAGCCCAGGCTTGGCCCTATGCCCTGGGGCCTGGCTCTTGGCACCTGCACTGCAGAAACTGGAGCTCTGCAAACGTTAAGGCTGAATTTGCAGCCAGATCCCAGCATCTCTTATGTCCGTGGAAAGAGTGACACGAGGCAGACACCGAGTGCTTCATATCTCTTATGCCATTACCGCAGTATTACCTCACTTTCTTGCTACAGGGAAATGTTAATGATTTATAATAAATCCCAAGATTGTTCTGTTACAAGGCTATTAAATGTTCTGTGTTTTCTAAATCAAGCTGTTTCATTCTAAATACTGAAAAAAACTGCCTTACATCATACATGCAAGATGCTGTAATTTCACACCCAAGTAATGCCTTGTAATTTTCAAGACTAAATTTTGCCAGGCTCTCTAGAATTTATGACTGTAGCTCCAAGCTGCTTGCAATCTTCCTAAATAGTTGAGGTCTTCTTCAACAAATACTGTGGAAAAGGGCAATATACAATATTTCCTGTAATGGGTGGAAGACTTACACAGAGTAATCTTCTTAAATAGTCTTTATGCCATGTGAAAAGAGGGATTCTGGGAACAGCCTATCAATTGAGAAAAAAAATAATAATGTAACTGGATTAAACAGCACCATAATTGAAATTGCTTTAGTGACAGCACAGCAGCATTTTCCTACATGACCCTCAGGATCTCCTTCAAGTGAGGTCATACTTAGGGGAGCAGTGTGCATGTGTAACTATGACCAGTGGAAAAGGATGGAAGCCTGTCTTAGAATATTCCTATTGTTCGAGTTTTTAAAATGTTCGTATAGACTGCTAAAGCAGGGACATGTCTTTATATTTGTAGGCTGTCCAGTCAAATGTGAGAGCTTTCCATTAGGGAACAAGTTTGGAACGGTGTGCAGAGGGGGTTTTATTCAACCAGCTGGTAGAGCTGAGGTGTGGAAGAAAGGTATAGACAGGGTAGTAAAGATAATGTGCTTTTACAGATCATTTTGTTCACAGGGACTACAGGCAGAAGGAAGGGAGCTAGAGGCACATAGGGTCAGAGCAGCAAGAGTGGGGCTGTCCTGGGGTAGGGTCACCCTGAGTCCCTCCCTCCTGTCATGGCTCAGTGCAGCATCAGTCTGGCTGTGTCGCAGCAGAGATTTTAATCTCTACTGCAGCAGCATCCATACACATCCTGGGGCTTTTCAGATGGTGCCCCAGTGGTCTCCTTGAACCCTTTCCCATTGCCCAGTCCCATCTCAGAAGCACAGCTTACATGCAGCTCTCTGGCTGCAAGAGATGATCAGGTCAAAGCAGAAGACCCCAAGGATGGCCCATAAATGTCCTGCAAGGCGGGACATGACCAGCTAACTTGACTGTGAGATGTCCCATAGTGCATTCAGGACAAGCTGGCACTGCTTCTTCAAGGGTCTCTGCTCAGACTGGGCTCACTGCGTCAGGCTCAGCGCATCTTCCTGCTCCCTGGACAGCTCCACGTCTCATGGCTCGCTCTGCATGGTACACAAGGAAGGTTATGCAGGACATGGAGGAGGGGACAGGATGGGAATGAGGACAGGGACAGCATGCTAATGAGTTCAGGGAGTGGATGAACATGAGGGCAGAGAGGATGGGGATGATGTGTCAGGACAAAGCTCATTTACCAGAATAGAAGAGCTGGAATCAATTGCGAGGACCCAGCTGTGGGACAGAGTGCAGGAGAGCAGACGTTGGCAGTGGCCATTGCAGGGCTTTGCGGGCTGCACCATCACTTGAATGCAAACTGCTTACTCATTCCTGCTCCAAATCATGTTCCTTTGGTGGTATAGCAGGGCAGCTGGCAGTGGAAAACCATCTGATTGGGAAGATTCCTATAGGAGCAGGTCTCACTGCTTTCAGGCTGCTGCTTAGATACCCGAATGCATGTGGGAGAAAACCAGGCTGCTTGTTTTCTGACAAAAAAAAATATAAAAAAAGATTAGTCTGCTTAGACTTAAAAAATCTTAAAAAAATCTTAAAAAAAGTCTTAAAAAAGATTAGTCTCCAGGAGATCTGGTCCTGGACTCTTCTACATCACAGGTAGAAATGGATGTAGCAGTCATGGCAGGGCAAAACTGATGGGAGGGATGCTAGAAGGTTGTTGTAATCCAGATGAGCATCCTGGCTCTTGCAGGGCAGGCCCCTGACTCTCTAATCTCCCCCCCCCCCCCCCCATTTCTCTGTATTCAGAGCCCCTCACCCCAAGGTTCTGAGGTGTTTTCTGTGGAAGGTATCAGAGTTCTCCTGGAGCCAGGTCTTCCCTCCTGCTCTGGCAGGACCACCTCTCCTTCCATTCTCTGGATGCGTGTCCCAACCCTTTTTAAGCTCCCCATATGCAGACTGCAGCCCTTCTCCAGGCACCTGCTCCAGCCATGGGCTGCTGCAGTACTGGGGGCTCTCCCTTGTTGCGCTGAGCCACCACCCCTGCTTTGACAGTGTTTAAGCCTAAAACTTCCTGAGCCCCCCCCAGCAGCTCTTCCTGTCCCTCTGTAGCAGCATGCCTCAACCCCTGCAGAACTGGGGACTCCACCACCACATGCTATTTGCTCCCCCCATCTCACAGACCCTGTTGCAGGTGGGAAACTATATAATCCATCAGTGTTTAAAGCCTCCACCCACGGCGCACGCTCGCAAGCCATGTCTGGTTCTCAGCCTGCTTCTTTGTCCCTGTTAGCATGAGATTCCATGGTCCCAAGCTCCTGGTGGGATGTGTCATTGTGGACCAACTGCCTGTTACAGCTTCCCTGTCTCTGCAATGGGCAGAGCAGAAAACCTGTGGGAGAGGTCCCTGCTCCAAAACATGGCCCTGCGTGCCCTTGCCTTTTCAGGACACCATCGGGCAGCTGGAGGATGACCTGCGGAACACCAAAAATGAGATGGCTCGGCACTTGAGGGAGTACCAAGATCTACTTAACGTCAAGATGGCCCTTGATATCGAGATAGCTGCTTACAGGTAATGCTTCTCTGACCCTGCTCTGCCTGGCTACCTCACAAGCCCAATCCCCTGACCCCACCAGGCTAGGATATTTTCAAAGGCCCAGAAGATATCTGGATTCACACACAAGGAGCAGCACCATTGTGTTGCTCATCTGTCTTGCCTGGACCTGCCATGCGCCTGCCCGAGGAGCAGCCATGGCATCATGTCATGCCTTGATCTAGCAGCCATGAACCATAGTCCCTCAGCTGTCCCAGCAGTGTAAAAACGCTAATGGGGACAGTTGGGGTTGGAAACTTGGCTTTCTTGCAAAGTCAAAGCAGATACTAAAGGCAGAGCCCCTCTAGTTTGGGATTTTATTTTCCTGGAGTTTCTGGAGGGAGAGGAGGGAGCTGGTCCCATGTACCCCATACTGCAAGTGCTCCAGAAATGATTGACCGTTGAGCATATGATTTTGCTCCATTGTCATGGTACAACGTGACCTGAGCCAGTGTCCAGCACAGGCTGGGGTGATGGCCTAGAGTGCTCAGACTTGCTTGCAAGTCACAGCACACCATCAAGCTTTGCAGATGTTTCATGTGATAAGTCCTCAGGCTAACCTCTTTCTTTGTGATGTGCTTGCAGGAAGCTGCTGGAAGGAGAGGAGAGCCTCTTCAACATGGGAAGCACGAGTCTTTCAGCACTCAACCCTGTCTCCAACCCCATTTACTCCTTCCAGCCAAAAGGCTTTAGTTCCTCTGCTCTGTCCTTCAAGGAGGAGGAGCAAGGAGAGGTTATTAAAGTGACCTCTAAAATATCATGCAGCAGGGCTGAGATGATTGAGGGGACCATAACCTCTGCCAAGAAAAGAGGGAGGTTAAATCTGCATGAAGGAATTGTTGCAAATGCAAAAATGTAACCATCAGGACCTCGGCCATTTTGCATTTGAGGGGGAACAGTCTCCACTCGGCCTTTAACTTGCCCCTCTGGGCACAAAGACATGCTGGGCTCGCAGGAATCTCCCCCCTAGAAATACATTACTCCCCAGGGACACCAGCCCGGGGCCAGCTTCCCAGTGGTCCCACCATGCAGAGGCCGAGCTTGGCACATTGCTCCCTTTTAAATGGGGCAGAGGCACAGGCAGGTAGCTAGATGCATGTTGGTCGTTGTTGTGGTGGCACAGTGGACTTGTACCTCCCTCCCTCCCTTCTTCCCTCCCTCCCTCCCTTCCTTCTCCTCCGGCGGCAGGCGAGGAGGAGCTGTCTGGGACCCCTGCTCAGCCTTCTCTCCGGGGAGAGAGGGCAAGGGAAACAACATGTTTACTATAGCTAGTTTCAAGGATACAGACCTTCATCTGCTGTCCAAATCCATGTATAGCTAAACTCTTCCTCACTCCTCAAAGCCGTAGCCATCCACTTTTAATGCCAGAAGCACAGAAATAGCCATACTGGACTACCCACACCTGACATCCGGTCTATGAGCCACTCACATTTTAAACTATAAGGAATGTTTTGGGTCTTTTTGTCGTAACTACTCTGTCTGTTTTTTGGCAGCATTAATCCAGCCAGGCACGTGGGGTCTGCTAGCAGCAGGTGCAGGACAGGGTACTATGGATCAGAGGTCAGACACCACCGTGCCATGGGGCACAGCACCTTGTCTGGTGTCACTGGCTCTGAAATGTTGGGGTCTGCAGAGCCCCTCATTTGTCTGCACAGCCACCAGATGTGACTTGTGCTCACATTAGCATCGTGCTCCAGCCAGCACTGGGAAGCTGCAGGACTTGCCAACACCAGCCCACAAAGCATCGTTGTCTCTGCTTTAACTGTTCCAACGTGTGCCAAATTTGATATAGAATCTACAACCATAGGTTTCCTTCAATGCCTTAAAATTGCCAATGATGCTTTTGCAAGAGCCAGAGACTCCACGTGTGCGTGTGTTCTGTGTCAGTGCCCTGGCAAGGTTATCATCACGGGACCTTGCTGCCCTCGTGGTGGTGACAGAGTAGTTCCTGGAACCAGCAAATTGTTTGCTTGCACTCTTTCCTCTTCTATGGTAAGGCACAAATTAATAATTAAAAAGAATGAAATAGTTACATGGATCAAACTGAGCTGTTTTGTCTTCTTTGCTGCTGCTTCACCTTAGGAACACACCTCGGTGTCTGGCCCACATTTTGGTCCCCAGCAGTCTCTGTTGCCCTGTAAAGAGCTTGGTGTTGGGGTGCGGCTGCCAAACCCTGCTCCTGAACTCTGCTGCTGAGGCTGCAAGGCATGGCTGGTCCCACCAGTGCCAGTCTGGCATGTCTGGGTCTCACCCTCAGGTGCCTGTCACAGTGGCCCTGCTTTGTAGAAGAGTTCATGACTGGCTGCCCAAGGGAACAAGGTCTTCCATGCCCAAGCGCACCCTCATTTGCCCAGAAAATAGGCTCTAAGGCTTTGATTTGCATCACACCCCTGACAGTTTGGTCCCAAGATAAGTTCCATTTCTCCTCCACCCTGCCTGCATGCTCAGGGGCTAAGAATAGCACTTGCCTTCATGAGTGAAGACAAAGCAATTTACACAACAGCAGACAAAAGAAGTGAGTGTGCACCCACCTCTCCAGTAAACCCAGCAGCCAAAGGTGCCCAGAGAGCTGGTGTGGCCAGCACTGGTGTATATTCAGAAGGTGCTCACGCTCTGCTGCAGCTGTGCCTGTCAAGGGGCACACGGGAGGGCAGCAGGGCACGGAAAGAGCACAGGCAGGCTTCCAGCTGGGCAGCCCTGCCAACAGCACACTGTCCTGTTGCCTTCCAGGTCCTGCCTTGCCATGCCCCATCACGGCACCCTGCCCCAGGGGACACGGTGTGACAGTCAGGGGCTGCTCCACTAGCCTGCAGCCCAGGAGCAGTGTGGCCCCTTCCCTTGACCCTGCCCCACCGATAGCCCCGGGGACAATGCCCTGGAGTGGCTGCTTACCATGGGGTGACGCAGACCCGGGGAGGGCAACCCTGTGGACGGGCAAAGCAAGAGGCACCTTTCGGAGGCAAGGAAGAGGGCTCAGGGCCTGGCTGTGGCAGTGCATCCCACCAGCAGACCCCAGCAGAACAGCACAGAGCAGTTCAGGGCACCCAGGCAGAGCCTGAGGGGAGGGAGCAGCACCTGCAGGGGGAAGTCCAGGGCACTGGCATGTACAGCAAGGACCAACCAACCTCCAACTGTCTCCCGGCTCACCTGTCAATCAGGAAATGCAAACACACAGCATTTCTCCCAAACCAGAGGGGAAATAAAAGGCAGATGTGACTGTGAAGCTAATGTAATATATTCTGAACCTCAAATACCCTCCAGCACTGCTTTCTTAGCGTCTCTTGGGTATAAGAAGCCTGACCTGTCCTTTACGCCCAGCACAAGCCTCTGTCAGAACTCCTGCTTGCTCAGCTGTCTGGATGTGAGCAACAAAGCTGGGAATGTTACTTTAGTGATAGCAATGTAGAGAGGCTGCAGTTGTGGAGGAGGGCAAAGGAGACAGGGGGAGGATGAGGTGCTATTTCGGAAAACGTCTGCTTTGCAAGGGCTAGCTCCAGAGATTTCCTATATTTCTGGAGCTCTGCAGCATTTTGGTGCTATCTCATGATGTTCTGGAGGTGGTAGAGGGACAGCAGACAGGGAAAGGACCTGGGCATTTAGGACACACCAGAAAAGACCAGACTGGATTGTAGATTATTTAATGGCTTTGACAGTCCTTCTGCTGGGCTCTGTCCCTGTGATCCTACAGGATCTGAGGTGCCAAGCTTTAATTACCCTGAGGGCAGCAAGCAGTTGACCAACCCCACAAATGCTCTCCCAGGACTGAGAGCGAGTGAGATCCCTTTCAGGAGGGGGACCCACTGCTTTCCTGAGGTTCAGAACCCAGCCACACATGCTGTGCAGCAAGGGAAGTGCTCCCAAGAAGGGCCAGGGCTGACCTTAGTGCTGCAGCAGCCTCCCAGCTACCTGTGTCCCCACTCTGGCTGTAATGCCAGTGCTGTGGGACTCCAGCATCCCAGTGCAAACACACACCCTGGGGACAGCTTGCTCTGGGCATTTCCCAGAGCTCAGCCCATTTTGGCTGCAGGATCAGAGGAGGGACTGCTTAATGCCCAACTGGGGCCCCATCTGCCCAGCTCCTGTGGGCCCAAGGTGGCTCCTGCTGTTAGGTGAGGAGGCTGAGCTCCTTCTCACCCTGAGGGTGGTCCATGCCCACACTCTCCTCATCCTTAAGGGAAGAATAACGACAGTAGAAAGGGACAGGCCCAGCTCAGAAAGTTACTAACACTGACCTTTGGCTATCTTCATCCAGGCCTCCTTTCCTATCACTGTCTTCTTCAAGGTGACTCCTTTCACCTGCCTGCTTATATGCACCAGGTGGCTTCTACAGTGGAGGACTCAGCTGGAACAGGGCAACACATCCTCCTTTGTGGCCCTGTCTTTCTTACTGGGTTAAACACCAAGGCTGACAGAGGAAAGAGCTGAGTCACACAGCAGATACTTAAAGATTTATACTTCTGCAGAATCTCAGCCTCCCAGATAAAAGGCAGCTGCAGACAGAGACTGCACCATCAGCTCAGGAAGAAGCAGAGAGCAGCCATTTCTCCACGATTGCCTTCATCTTTATGCTGGGGAGAACTCCAGCCTCCATGCTGGGGTGCAAACTCCCATCAGAGGGTTTGCCTGTTACTTTTTTACCCTGGATGGAGATGCTGACCCATGCACCACACAGTTGTGCTTTGTGTCTGTCCAGCTCTGCTCGTTTTGTTGACATGTAGGCGAGGTGGGACAGTCTGTGTAGCCTGGGATGTCAGCTAGGGTGGGTCTAGGTCACACTCCTGCTGCTCCAGGGATGGAAGAGCCTTGTTCCCATCGTTATCCTGGAACCAAAGCTCCTTCAGCTCAGCTGGAGGTTCCTGCAATAACTGGCTATGCTGAGATGTACAGCTCCTTAATAACAGAAAGAGTCACTGCATGCAGCAATGTTTTGCTAATGGTGCTTGTCCAGATGCTGGAATTCATTAAAGAGTAAGCCAAAGAAAAAGGAGCCAAAGGAAAAAAAAAACCAGAACAAACATTTTCCTTTGGCAGGGATGCAAACACCTCCTTTTCCGTACTGGGAAGAGCCCTGTCATTCAGCAAGAAGGACTCAATAGGCCATTCAGAGCAAAGTCTCTTCCAGCACCTTTGGCAGGATCCATTCATCTCTCTCCTTGCCAGCTCTTAGCACACATATCTCCTTGAGGAGAAGAGCTTCTTCCTCCAGTGAGTGACCCATGCAGAACCCTAACACCAGCAGTGGAACAGATGAATCTGAATGATCAAATGTCTACATCAGTGGGGTCTGACACTTTACAGCAAAGTTTTTATCAAAACAGCATGAGCAATGCCAGCTCATTCACTCAAGTCTTTGCAGACAGATGGGAGCACTAATCACCTAGCAAATGCAGCATGACATGCAAACAGGGTACTGCTTGTTGTGGGGTGAGAGAACGCTTGGCCATCCTGTTCTGTCCCAGCAGACTCCAGCTGAACCAGAAGGGCTGCAGAGCTGGGGACTGCAATGCACTCCTACAGCTTGTGCAGGGGTCTTCATCCAAAACTCAGCTAAGACAGAGAGCAACCTGCAGCTCTGTGACAAATTATTGTACCTTTGTTAAACCAAGATGTACCACAAAGACACTGTTGCCCGGAACTGAGCTCTCTGTCGTAGCTTGGCTGTGTCCACCGTAACAAGAAGAAGGGGCATTGTTCACACTATACACAGACATACCTGCTTAGATGGAAGGGAAATACCCAGAAAATTTCAGAGTGCATTCCTGAGCCCCAGGCATTCTCCTCTTGCCGATCATAGATGGGACCCGCCTGGATCTGTTCCTGTGTGGCATGCCCTGGGTGTTCCTGTGATGGCAGAGGGGTTGGACTCAATGATCTCCAGAGGTCCCTTCCAACCCCTATCATTCTATGGTTCTAATGGGAGACAAAGCTCTTAGGGTGCTGTGAGCATCAGTTCTGAAAAAACAGAGGCAGCAGAGTACATACCTATTGCAGCAGGGCCAGCTCAGCTCCTTTGGCTTTGAACAGAGGCAGCTGCTGGCTGCCTGCATCCCAGAGAGCCCAGGAGACATGAGCTCCTGGCTCCCCTACGCCCAGAGCAGCCTCGTAAACTCTGACACACACGTAGTCCTTCTCTGAGACGACGTGCGTGCACAGACTGGAGTGAGGTCTGCAAGAACAAGCTGTTTGGAGAGGTCATTTGGAAAAGCTGAGGTCAGACTGAAAAACACAGCTTGCACAAAGGATTAGAACATTGTTAAAGTTTAAGCAAATTTGTAACGGAAGTGCAAAAAACCCCCAAGCCCCAGACACGAGACACCTCATTAGCAAATTCCTGCTCTAGCTGTATGATTAAGAATGCTGGGCAATGCTTGAAGCAAGCCAAAACTTTTCAGCAAGACAAAATATTCAGGCTAGATTCTCAAAGGATGCAAGGATTATAGAACTATACTGTGACAGAATGTCCCCCTACCCCCTTCCCCAGGCATTTTTAATGCTCATTAGCTTAACTTCATCTATGTTGGAGAGAGCTGGATGTTTCAAAGATACCAAACTCCTCCAAGTTTCGCCTAAGTAGGTGCACAGGAGAAATGCACTCATGGATGGTAAAGTTGAGCTTCCCTTACTAGACACCAGAAAACCCATTCAGAGGGCAGAGGTTATGAATGCCTCCACGCCAAGACAAGCTTCAATGTGAGCTCATCTGCAATCAATAGACAAAGCTGTGAAAGAAAATAAAACAAACAAAAAACCCCCACAAAAAAAACCCACAAAAAAACCCACAACCAACCAAAAAACCACACACCAAAGGACCACTGCAGAATGAATAAAGCTTTTATTTATTTATTATTTTCTGTTTAAAACCATTCACCAACTCCTTCTTAAAACCAGGGACTCTGTCAATCGGTCTCCTGAATGGGTCAAAGTCTGCCCTCTCGAAGTCCAAGGTGGCAGTGTAAAACTGGCAAAAAAGGGGGCAGTAAATGCTCCCCTCCCACCCCCACCCCATCATGTTGATGGTTGGTTGATTCTGCATTTGTAGGAACTCCTGACATTAGGGCTCAACATCCTCTCTTGCTGGGAATTAGCAATCTGTAAAGCAACTCAAGAGTTTTGCTGCAGTACGAGTAGCATCTAATTTGGATCTGAGTTAGCCATGATAGTGCTAAGTAGATAACTGGAAAATAAAACCAGAACTAGTTCATCAAGTGAAGTAACAATAGTGTCTCTGCAATAGTGAATGAGTCCAAGCACACCTTCCCTCATTTTCAGAGCATAAAGCTGGCTCATCTCCCATGAGGACAGAGATGCCATCCCATAGACGGCCCATTGTTACAGAAGCTCTTCTGTTATCAGGACCAAAACTGACTGGAGAAAAGCCAAGGTTAAAAGGAGACCAACCGAAATAAAACAGCAGCAGGAGAACTGAAAGATGACTGGCACATTTTAAAGGAAGCAGACTGATTGTGTAGGAAACCACACAGCTCACAGATCGGCCTTGGCAACAGCCAAAGGTCACCCCCGCTGCATGCTGATGTGCCCCGGGGAGCACTGCAGGCACTGGAGAGCTGATAAAACACAAGTGCCTTCAGGGTATGATGTAAGCTGAAAGAAAGCAGGATGTTCAGCCAGGAAAACTAAGCTAAGAATATGCTTTCTGAAGGCAGGTGAGGAAGAAATAGAAGCAGACAAAAATGGGAAATAAGAGGTCAGGAAGCATTCATACCAAAATATGATGGGCAACAAATCTTCAGTCCTCCTCAGTAAGCCACTGAAAGAATGAAGGAGGAAGTCTTGGCTTTCTACATTTTAGCTGGCATGTGATTTACCCCACAGAAAACCTCTCTCTGAAGATATCCAGAAGCCTTTTAAAAAACAAAACAAAAACCAAACCCCACAAGAAACAAACCACCACCAAACCAACCAAACCCCAGAAACAGACACTGACACCAGCACCAGTACAGTCACGTGGAGCCTGTGCCAGTCAGCAGCATCCTAGAATGACGTGAATGTCAATTAACCATCAGCTTCTTTCTGTTAAACTTTGCACATCAGCCCTCCTGTAGACAAAGTCCAAGTCCGGATGATGGGAGAATCTGCAATATAAAATGTGACTATGCTGATAAACTTTTTTTTTTTTTTAAGCATAGAGCTATACAAGGAAAACAAACATGAGTGCTAATGAAACAGGAAGTGGCAGTACAGCATATATGAGCCAGATGCGTTGCATATAGCCAGGGAGACCAGGGCAGCAAAGATCCACTTCACAGCCATAAACACGCATGAAAATCATCTAGAGGTTTTTGACAAAAAAGGTGTACTGATGAAAAAAGGGGTCCTGTAACTACATAGGATTATTCCTCGTGCATCCGTGTTGAAAAATTACATTGACATTTTTACTGACCTATGTCTCACAGAAATCATCATTAAAAAGAGAATCCCATAATTCTGTGTTACTCCAGCTAACAATCCCACAGTTACCTCCAGTGGAGACTCTGGTATTTAACTACCTTTCACTATTCCACCTCCTAACTGAGATTTGCCATTCTAATAACCCCAAAGAACATCCAGCAATTTCAATATCAACTTTGATTTCATAATTTTGAGGCTGACATAGGGAGCACAGCATGGAAATGCAAAAGCTCAATTTTAAATTGGCTAAAATAAAGTTTATTTTACTGTTACAATATATAATCTCTTATCAACACAAGTCACAAAGTGTTTACAAAATAATCTCATTTTCTGCTGCATTTTAAACACTACTTTTATACAAACTTCAATGGTAAAATAGGAATTTGTAGCTAGAAATGGTTTTGTTTTTTTTAAAAACATCACAAGAATTACTACAAACAAGATTTTTTTTTTTCCTTATGGTGTCATCTTCACAGACAAAACTGAATATTTATTATAAAGACCCAAGGAGGGATTCATGAAAGCTTTCTTTAGACAAAAGATGCCAGTCCTCTTAGGTTGACAGCAAGCAAGTGCATTGAAGCTAACACAGGTGCTCTGAAGGGCCTTACAAAGGAATCTCCTCCCCTTCCCTACACTAACTCTAGGGACGGGAGGGATCCTGGTGCACAACAGCAGCTTCCATGAATCTCCACGCTGATGACCTAGTACACAGCAGGACCATAAACACACAAGCCTCTGGTCTTTAACACTGTGCAAGAAACCATAAAAGTCTTACACAGAACAAAATCTGAAGTATTACAGTTGTCACAAAAGCTAGTATTTTCATGTGTTAAAATTAAAGTTACCTAACGTCCTTTGTGAATCTGGTAGTAACAGGCAAGTATTACACTACTCAACCCTGGTCTCCACTACAATGCACTAATACACATTAGAAAGAGTGGGGAAAGCTACCTTTCCACAGCTGCTAGACAGGTATGTGCTAGAGTGAAAGGATTTACGCTCCTGCCAGTCAAGTCAGTTGACAGATTTTACACGACAGCAGAATCAGGCTGACAGGGATTATTTTACATACAGCAAGCAGATAGAACAGGGTGCAACTTTTTTTCCTTTTTCTTCCTTTTTTTTTTTTCCTCATGCATAGTTTAACCAGCTTACAGCCAGCTCATCTCCACTGGGACTAGAGATGCATGATCCACCATTTGGTATAAGCTGAACTATCAGCAAATGTATTTCCAGTGCAAACAAAACTGTCTTTCTTGAAGAAAAACAACTAAATTTTATGCTACTTGTCAAAAAACAATGCTTATGACATGTCATTTTCTACCTGTTTTGGTCTGTATTTCTGAAGTTCCCTTCCTCTCCCTAAATGATATCTGAAGACAGTGTACTGTGATCATGGGTGGTTTTTTTTTTTTTTTTTTTTTTTTTTTGGGAAATGACTGTTTCCTCCCCAGGCCAAATTCTACTGCCACCTGAAGATCATCCCTGAGAGTATTGTTCTAGCTAAACACTTCGAAAGCAAGCGATATCTCACAGCTTAGAGGGGGAAAAAAAAAAAAGGCTGTTCACCCCATGAGATCTTGTGGTTTTACAAAGTAAAAAAAAAATGCAGCTACTCTGAGCATTTAAATTCCCTGAGCTGAGTGAAATCTGAAGACAGTAATTTGTAACACAAAGCACAGCAACATCCATAGCTGTCCTTACAGAGGCTGTCATTTTTTTCAGTGGTAAAATCAGATGTTAAATTACAACCATATAGCAGTTAGTGGTGGTTCCTTTTACTTGCTTCCTGTCACAGGAAATACGATGGCCTTCTTTGGTGAAAAACAGCAGTGAAGAAGCTTGATGACTTCAGATTCTTTTGCCTTCTCATACTCTAGCAACCTTTAAGTTACAGTTAGCGGAGATACTACCAGGCCATAGTGCAGTACAAGTAAACCATCCTGTAGAGGAGAGAAAGAATACGTATCATCATCCCACTTCACCTCCACGAAGCATTTTCATCACCACCTGGTACGACAGTCACTGCCCGGCACAACCACGGCTTCAATCTTGCTTATCGTTTTATACCATGTCCCTTCCAAATGGTGAATGCAAATTTGAAATGCCAGGGCAAATAATTATATTCCCCTCTTTCCTGGTGTTAAAACCCAGTAAAATCTGGTACTTTGCTTTTATTTAAAAGTTATAATGGAGTTATCTTCTCTTCATACAACAGGCTCTCCTTTACAACTCGGGATACAGGAGGAGACAGGAGCTTTAACTCACTCAGTGCCTAGCATAAATGGGATGATTGCATTGCAATATGAAGATAGGATCGTGATTGTCCTCACTTGTTAGGCAGAATAGATACTGTTTACTTATGAATCTCTTGTCACATAGTATGCTGTTATACCCTCACAATAGTATATGTACTCCCTATATGCCTGTTAGCTACTTCAATACGAAAAAAGAGACACATTCAAGCTTCCTTTTTTGGAGAACTGTGGTCAAAAGCAGTTTTTCCTCTACAGTAATTTCTTAAAAAAATATTTATAAGAAAAAGGTACAATACATTCATTGATGAATGAGTTTTCAAATGGTTCATTGCCAGCAGGACATTTAAAGAAATTGTCTACACAGGAGATATTGCTGTTAAACCAAAGGCCAAACCCAGTACAATTCCTTCTGTACAAAGAGAGTTAACCCAGTGCTGGCACTGCTTATTCTGTAATTATTCGCTCTTTAAGTATCATACATTTCTATATGTGTTCAGCTGCTTTCTCTAGATACTGTTCTTAAAGCAAATCCAAAATTACAAATCTCAAATCAGGCTAACTCCCAACACACCCAAAAGAAAAGCAAAACTCTCCAGTGTTCTTTGCCACATTTGTGAACCTGACCCCAACAACTGTAAAGGATCCCAGCTGCTACACCCAAGCATAAACTTCCAAGTGGAACTGACAGACTGAAACATCACAGTGTATATATATACCTTCTGAAGTTTTTAAGAGCAGCAGCAAGAAGTACCCCATTTTCCAAATTCAATATCCCCACAGAAAAAAGACACTTCCATAGCAGATGTGTGCTAGAGGGTCACAGTAATTAAATTAGATCACAGCTCTCACTGCCTAGCTCAGGAGACCAAAAAACTACAATAACATGGGGTTACAAAAAGGTGAGTTACAAAGAGACCATTATAATCTGGCAAGACCTCTGTGCCAAGGGCCAAGGACATAAAGGAAGCTACTCTTTTTAGCATTTCCCATGTGTGAGCTCATTATATCCATCAGTGACGCAGAGCTCTGAGAAGGCCTGTTTCAGAGAAATGAAAATAACCAGCAGCTTGGATCATGTTGCATTTGTGCAGCAGAGGGGAAGAAGGTAATACAGGGAAGAAATTATATTCCCACACAGTCAATAACAAGCTTCCTTCCTCAGCTACTGAATCAAACTTAATTATAGGCAGATCTCAATGCTTGGTAACAAAATCGAGCCTTAAAAAAAAATTATCAGTGTCTTTGTTCTTTCCTTGTAGTAAATTCACCAAGTTTTACATTGTTTTAAAAATTAAGCAAAGGAGCTTCCTCTTCTATAAATTCTGTACAGCAGTTTATGGTTTTGCCCTAAACAGAGAGAAATCCTATTTCCAGCTATTTAGAAAGATTCAACCAACCACTCCATTTCAGAAATGTTAAAATATCTTGAGATCTACAAGATTAAATTATTTTAGCTTTCTATCAACTGCTTAGAAACTAACATGTTAATTGTTTACACTCAAGCAGTAAAATTGGTTGTCTATTTACTCCAATTAAAACAACACAAACACATTACTGCGGGGCCAGTATCAGGAATATTTATTTTACCATCAGATCACACTTGATCTTCCCACAGTTGCTGGAAAGGCACATAGTTACTCAGACCAGCTAAAATCCTGCTGGATTGCACCTGTAGGAGACCTTAATTGACTGAGGCTCTAAGGCATCACTACACAGTGTTACTCAGCAGGAAAAAAAACCAAAGCAAAACAACAAACACCCCAAATCTTCACAAAATCTTGAGCATTTAAGAACCACCAGAAGGAATAAAAGCCCCTAAAATAATCGCAGGTTAGGATCCAGAAAAATAAATCATGCACAACATATGTTATGCATTGCATTGGGAGAAAGTTCCAATGTAAATGCTGCCAAAGAATGCATGTTAAAATTGATGTCTCTGGCAGAGAAACCTATCTGCATTTTTAAGATCAGTTTTCTCAGCAAAAAGAGTAACTGCTGACATGAATGAACTTGCAAGAGAAAAATGAGATTCAAAAGAGCAGGTATTTTTCTCCTCTAACAGTGACTGTACTCATCTAAATAAAACCCCCCCATGTTTAGTCCTGTAAATGATTTTGTATTGCTTAAGTAGCTGCTGAACCCATTTTCTTAGTGTGAAGCAACTGACAACAGTAGTTTTGAAGAGTGTTTCAGCATCCTAGTGAGAGCTGTCAAGGGGCACTCTAAGCTCCAACACTGGTTTGGAAAGGCTGGAAGGTTATGATGGCACAAGATGCCCTTGCAGCTTAATGTAAAAATCCATCAAATATTCCTCTGTAGTTCTAGTCTCACTGGGCCAGGACAATCACGCCCCTCATTGGAATTTCAGATCATGGTGAAAAATAAACAACCTTTGCCATGTTTAAACTTGACCTATGTTTGTATTTTTTAATTGGATAATTATCTAAAATTTTTTCAAGGTTTTTTTAATCCTACAAAACGTATCCTCCTGATTTCTGAAAAATAGTGTAATGTGAGATTATAAAACATGAAAATGTCACAATTATTTCATTATCAAAAAAGAAGCAATGGTGGTGTATTTGCAACACTCCTACTGTAACTGGTACCCTAAGAAGTTTTGTAACAAAATGAAAAAAAAAATAGGGATGAACCTGATCTTTCAAATTTCCTGGTAAAAGTGACTATGAAAGCATAAGACTTCACAAAAACAAAAGATCTTTTTCTGTTTGCCTGACAGAGCAGGCGTGTGAGAATTCATCACTAGCACGCTGGTTTTGTAACAATGAGACTTGAAACGTCACTGGATAACGTATCCTGAGAAAACCTGTTCTTTCTCAGAGCTGCTGACTGCTACGTAGCCACTAAACATCAATCAGTAAACCTAATTCTGCCAAGAAACGGAAGACATGAAACTTCAGCTAGACAGATCTATTTCTGACAAAAAATTAAGCTGATGCAGTTTTCCCCAAAGTGCTTCCCCCAGAGCAGAAAGCTTTTGTGCCGAGCTGAAGTCTAAAAGCAGGTATATTTGACTGTACCCCTGGACTGAGAAATAAATCAACACCCTGCTAGTTACTGAAACATTTAGCAGAGGGCAATTCCATCAGTATGTGTTGATTGCTGTATTTACTTAAAATGAATTCACTACGTTAGAAGCAAGTTTGTTACCAGTGCTGGGTTCCTCCTGGTTTCTAACCCCTGCTCCCCAAAGCAGGCCAGGTTACATTTTCATTTTTGCTTTCTATTATTATATAAAAAGCTAAGACATCAAGTATGGCCTTTATTCCCTTTGACTCTATAAACTGAGGTACACACCATAAGCCTCAAAGATTTCTAGTGTCTGCCAACAGCAGCATGAGTGACTCATGTCTGCCCTGACTGCGGGATCTCTCCTCGCCACCCAAACCAGGCACAGGTAACACAACGTCCGAGATACCTCAAAAATCAGCTTTTGACTTCTTGCCCCTGACACAGAAGCCCTCTTGCAGCATGAAAGGGCTCAGCAGGAAATTTAAACGTAGAAGACTGTGCATGTGTGTGTACAAACAATTCAAGAGAACTGAGTTTGCTAGGATTTTAGCCCTTCTGCCATCTACTTCGATTGCTGTCCAAATAAAATACCAATGCTGTTTCTTCCCACTGTATTAAACATTAACTTTTCAGGCTTCCAAGTTTAGATTAATATACAGCTTACAATACATCATGATTTTACACCTGTATCTTACTATGCACTGGGCAGACTACTTCATGTTTTAGCTGCACTTCTAAAAAGGTGTGACCCTCCCCATTATAAAAGACACTTGAAAAGATTCATGAGAATTTTTTTTAAAAAAAGAGCTTTCTTATTTGCAGAGCCAGCAGCACTTAAGACAATAACTGAACAACAAGAAATAGTTGGCTCTACAATCACGCTGTGACCAAGACTGCTATAATATGCATCAAGCCCATTAATTGCATTCATTACTCTCTCTCTTTGGTTTGTGTTTTTGATCAAGTTTATTCCCCTGATCCAGTCACACAGCTAGCCTTTTTTGGGATGCTGCAGTCCTTTGGTTTCTTGCAGAGATGCAATCTCCAGGGAGGAAAACAAGAAAGGTTAATTGAAAGAAAGACTGGTATAATTTATGACTGATAAGATAGCAGCTTGCTTTGCAATAAGAAAAAAAAACAAACCCAAGCATAAAAACCTCACGTCCAGAAAAATTATTAAATTATCAAGAACACTCTTAGCACACAGTATACTTCTCAACTCTATTTACAATCTGAAAAACAAATTGTGTAAGCTGGAGAGATTTTCTACATGACTTCTTCAGACAAGCAGTGCTACCTGACAGCTTAAGAAAGAAGTCTATTTTAAAAGAGAAAACCTGGCATGAAGCCCCAGTAGCCATACGTACCTGTACTGCACTTTCTCCTATGGCTTGACGAATTTCCCTCAGTGTCTGGTAGTGTTCTAGCAGATGATCACCACATATGATGTCCACCTGTGAAAGAACACACATGGTCAAGTTCAGCCTATCTCTGGACTACCAAAACAGCACCTAAGGCCTTTAAATTTGATTAGAAGAGTTCAATTTTAGCATGTTAGACACTAAGCCACCTTTACCTTTGTTGACCAAAGGTATTTAGCATGCACAACACTATTGCACTG
This sequence comes from Todiramphus chloris collaris, assembly GCA_025345505.1. Taxonomy (NCBI): domain Eukaryota; kingdom Metazoa; phylum Chordata; class Aves; order Coraciiformes; family Alcedinidae; genus Todiramphus; species Todiramphus chloris. The sequence goes on from JANVCC010000077.1 coordinate 2,098,028, forward strand.
ACTTAATGCCTCCCCCCCACAATGGCCCTGACCTGGGGCTTATTTCTGGAACAGAGAGGACAGTTTATTGTTTGACTGCCAGTTGGGTGCATCTGCTGGAAAAAAGCCCTTTAGTAACAGCTGTGATGAACTTAAAGGAAATCTAGATCACGTATTAAAACAATCCCACAAACCTCCAGAGTCATTCAGCAGTTGCAAACGAGGGCAAGCTGTGCCACTAACAGAAAATGAGCCATTGCTACCTTCATTCTTGAGCGAGAAAATACATGAATAAGTCTGCTTAATGACTGTTTAGAAGTGTTTTAATAGAAAAGAACAGCTCACTGTATGCCACTGTCAGCAACTACATCACATGGTCCTCCTTCAAAATGCAGTCAAACACTTCTGTGATGCAAGGGAAGGGCATACTCAGCAATTCTAAGCAATGCCCTCGACTGCAGCTAAACTATGTCAATGTCTGCAATTCCAGAGCAGGCACTTTTCTTAAGTAACTGCTCACAAAAACAGTAATTTTGGAAAAAGAAATCATAATGAGGTATTCTGAATTCTTTGACTCAACTATTACGAAAAATAAGCTTCTTTATAAAGTTACTATAAATTTCCTGTGCATAATGTAAATCCAATCTCTAACATTCCAAATCAGAGCAGCTAACATAGCATTGTTTCTCTCACAACTGCAGCTTGCTTGCATTTTCCTTATGAGCAACTTGTAACTCTGGAAATGAGAGGGCTCTCATCTGTGAATTACAATGACAAAACCTCAAAATTAAAGACAACAGCATTGACAATGAGCTGTCTTCACAGCTTTCTGCAAGGAAAATGTCTAAGCTCTGCCACTGCAGTACTCAGGGAGCACGCTGCAATATCATTACGTATTCTCCTATCTGTGCACTTTGCACTGTAGGATGCAGTCTGTGCTTCTGCTATTAAATTCCCCTGGATTTATTCTCTTTGGAATGCTGACCCACTCTCTCTGTCTTCAAGAAAAGATCTGGGGAGATTTATGTGTCATGCCAGCAGACTGTGCTGTTCTGAGAATCAGGAAGACAGGAATTCTACTCCATAAAGGCTCAAAAAGGGCTCACTCCCTTTACCATCTGTATCACATGAGAACAATGTTGAGCACTCTGCTCATGTTAGGTTGGATCTTAATGTGCAAAAGATATAAACTGCTTAGTACTACTTTTGCTTTCAGCTTCTAGGAGGAAACCAGTACCTAAGAACTAATCTGATGTAACATTTAATATTAATTAGAAGTGCCATATATACAGATGTGTATATATTTAACACTGTCAGTTGATGTATTTAACACAGAACTTGAAAGAAATATATTTCTTCCTTCTTTTTGAAAGCTGGTTACAATTATCTCTGCTGTTTCCCATTCATTCTAGCCTCTACAGTTATTACTGCAGGAAGACAGATGCATCTGCTTTAAATTCATGCATCACTGGAAAGCATTTTTGCTTTCTAAACTGTCTTTTATAATTTTTATACCATAAGGCATTGAAAACTCAATCCCACTCAAACATATACACATACACATTTTATATATTCTACAGAAACAGAAAATGCAATCAATTTGCCCAATACAGGATGCAAACATAGTGACAACCGCTGACAGTCTTTCAAAACAGAATCAGAATGCTTCTTTGAAAATAGTCTGCTGTTGATCCTACTGCTCCAGTTTCAAATGGTAGCCATTAAAGATCCAGCGTGTTCTCAGAAATTGAGCAGAGTTTTTCACGTTGACTGTGGTAGTGCTCTGAATACCAAATGCCTAATTCCTCATGCCAAAGCCTGCATTTCTGCCTGCTAATTGTTACGCTAGGATCCATTCTATAAGGACAAGAGAATAAAGCATACAATGAAAGGAAAAAAAAAAAAAAAAAATCCCAGTTCAGTGTGAAAATCAGTTGCGAAATGTGTCTCAAAGGAATCCTTGTGCTATACGGGAATTACTGTATTCCACTATAAAAGAGGCACCAGGAACACAAGTGATATAAATTTACTACAATTTCAACTGGCTGGTTAAAATAAAGCCAGGTAGTACTGGCAGCTAGTGAGACAGTAGTAAATATAGTTTGACATTTTGCTGAAAGGAAACATGAAGGTGTAGTTGCTGAATACTCAGTCACTTCTGTTAAAATTCTTACTAAAATAAAGTGGCCTTTCCATTATTCCATTTATCTTCTTGAGGTGACACGTTTGCTATTAGAGGTAGTTTTCCAAAAGTTACAATAAGATACAATTATAAATGAATACCCCTCAAGTAAGACAGAGATAAAAACGGAAAACTTTTATGTAAGGAACATCGCAAAGAAGATTCATCCCAAGGGGCAACATAGCCCAGAAAGCAGTAGACCTCTATCAGTAGTTTATATGCCAACCCATACTATCCAGGGAAGGACAAGGAAAACACAAAAGTTTTAGAGATTGACATGAGTACTTGGGCTAGTTATTCAAAAAGCTGGCAAGGCTTTCCATTTCCTCTAGCTGCTACTTACTTTTCAAAGGTACCAGATACATCTCCTACAGGGTCTAAGAAAACGCATCAACAACTACACTGTATGAGCACCAACTTTCTCCCAATCTTTCCCCAGGCTGCAGTTCACACACACACACACACACACACACACACACACACACTTCCAGGAACGCAGATTTGATTATGGAATACTTCCACTCCATAAGCTACATTAATGCATTCGGACCAGTCAAGCTGCAAGTCTTTCAGCAGCCTCTCTCATCCTTGCCTCGCCTCTCAGTAGAATGCTGCTGCAAGATGACTTCAAAGGAAATAAGACTTTAAAGAAAACTTCTCATTTTTTCCCCACTCTTCAGCAGAAGACAAACTTTACAGATGTGCATCAGAGGGCAAAGCCAAGTACCTAATGGATTCCAAACACTTTTGCTTCTATTAGCTCAAAGTAAATGTTTCCTACTTAGCTATTCTAGTTGCTCAAAAGTTATTTTCACCCCCCCCTCCAACAAATTCCAGCATGAATATTCAAGAGAGATCTTGTAATTAGCAATATATAAAAACACATACAGAAAATTAACCGTTGCCTAAAGCACAGAGATCAAAACAAAAGCACCAGAAAGAGTAATTAAAGTCTGTCAGCTCAAGTGATAGATAAAAATTAATGAAGCCTTAACCTTTCAGATAAACTAGGAAATTTGAATCATAATCCATTTCAAACTCAAATACAGGAGTCTGAAAATACTTTGAGGCTTCAGAGTATGAGAAAACAAAAAAAAGGCAGTAGCTTCAAAACTGCTTTTTAGACTGTTCATATATACTGTCACATGAGTCTGACTTATTTCATGTTTTCATTAACCTCAATCCAACACACTGGTGCAGGTCAATGAAGAAGGGCAAATATTAGCCAACATTCCACATGAATGAAGTCAAAGAGGTCCAAGTACAGGCAGTAATTCAGGAGAACAGGTAACATATTTCCTATAGTTGGTCACTGGATCAGCTCCAACAGGGAACATTCTCAAGCAGTGCATTTGCAGACTGCCAAGCTAAGCTGATAGTCAGTAGGAACTGACAGCATTCACAAAATAACCACACCTAGAGTCCTTACTAGAAGTTTCAACAGTAAAACCATGAATGGAATTGATATACTACAGAGAGAAAGGAGGAAAGACTGTGCCCTCCTTGCAGTTAAATCTTATCAAGTCCCAGGTAAGGCTCAATTAAGCACCATGGCAGCAAGTTCTCTGTAGATAAACGTGGGGAAAAAACACTGGGAATGAAGTGCATTTTAGCCCAACAGTGCCTGAAATGTGCATTTCTGAAAGAAGTTTCCTAGCTTCCCAAGGGAATCTAGTTTTTATATTCTAGTCCCAAGTTCAGTGCAACAAACTCATGACATTTTATATCAAAAGTGATTATTTTAGGTAATGAAGAAGTGGTGAAAAAAATCAAAGCTACAGAAGTAACATTAAAAGGAAAATCTTGTACCTATTCCTTCTTTAGCACACTTCAGAAAAACCTACAGGAAATGAACCGCTGCAGTCCTCAACTCTCTTCCAAACTTCTACAGTAAACTGAAAAAGCAGCCAAGCACCCTCTACATTTATATTCTTTGCACATATGTTTACAATCCATTTCCCTAAATTCTTCTGCCTGTGGTAATTTATATTCAGATTCTCCCTAATTTTGATTTACAGTTTCTGTTTTATTAGACATCCTGGGAAGTTGGAGTAAGACATGATTCATTAGGCTTATTAATCTTCAGTGACATATCTGACATCTCTTTTGCTTTCTGCATGTTTACCAACAAACCAACAGCATCAGTTCTGCATTCTACAATGAGGTGGTGACACCTCATACATAAACTCCTTTCATTTTAAGTTCCTGTATGACAAAGAAATGTTCAGGATAGGAAAAAAGCACTACCCCAATTTCCCTAATTTCCTAATCTTTTAAAAATAAGCCTTAATATCTTCAAAAAATCACCCATGATTTGTAGCACAGAAATTGACTACAGGTTTACAGTGACCACAAAAAAATACTCATTGGAAAAAAAAAGGGAGCAGATCAGTTAGGACGGGGGAAAAATAAGCAGCCACAAAGAATCTGACTGTAGAAGAAAGCAGATTTAACATTTCTTCCAGACAGGCAGGGCTTTCACAGAAGAGACCAAGAGATCAGAACTAGCTAATGACTGTGCCTTAACTCCAGAAAGGCAAACTGGATACCAGCAGAAATAAAAGTGACTGTGTCAGCATCAAGCAACATCTTGAGAAAGGATGTCTATGAAATCATCAGCTTTTGAGGCACAGTAACATTTACCCACTGGCAGTGGATCACATCCTGTCTAGTGAAGTTCAAGCAGAAAGTAACTAACGGGGGAAAAAAATCTCAAATTACCTCTACTGGATGATCTCAGGACTGCAAAAACTGAAAAGACATCCAACACACAGGCCTAGCCTGATTTTGCAAAATGGGGAACTGTGATTTCTCTTACGGATGCCCAGTGTTCCTCAAAATTGAGATTCTGATGTCCTGCTTAAGAAAACCCAAACAAAACAAACCCTTCCCTTCAAATAAAAACAACTCAACTAATGCAAGAAAATTTCTCTCGCCTCATTTTGAGGGTACTTTTACATGTTCAGAATATCAAGTCATCACCATCTGAAAGCTACAAAGAGGAGCAGAGAGGAAAACAGCAAATGAAAATACATTATTTCCTCAGAATGATGAATAATTTATATCTGGTTTGTTTTGTCACCACTGAAAAGGTAAGTGGCACAAATAAATGCTCATTACTGAGCCACAGTCATCCTGCGTTGTCTCAGTTACTGTTTTATGAAAACAGCTTTAACTCCAAAGCCAGCACTGAACTTCCACCATTTGCTTATTCACATTGGTATCAGCTGGATTTACCAACCACTGGAAGCTTTAAGAATTGTTTACACACTGGGGAACTCCTGCATCTTCTCAACTGAATGACTGCTGAAACATCAAAGAACTGAAAACTGGTTTTCTATCAAAATGGTTGAGAAATATGAAGTTAATTTTTCTGGTGTCATATTCTGCTCCTTTGAATTCTTATTTGGAGGCACATGTCTACATTTGCATTCACACCTTTCATTTCCACACATCCATCCACAGTATCAGTCTTTCTTAGCCCTCATTTGCTTCTTCAACATTAAGTTTTATTGCTATTCAGCTCCTACCTGTCTCTGCCTTCACATTCTCCCACACTCCCACTTTCCAGTCTCTATACTCAGTGAAACAGCAGTATCTTTTGCATTTGAATTTCACCCCCTGAAATCTTACACAGCACTATACTACTATATTATTCACACAGAGTTTCTAAAACAAAGATTTAAATACGTTGCAAATGAGTTTCAAGGGTTTCATTTTTTAATCCTCACTGCATTAAAAACCCCTAACATTACTTGTAGACTCCAATGAACAAGGGAAATGGTCTGCCTCAAGCGCAGGCCTTACAACTACGCTGCGATCAATGTAAGCGCCCTTACAAGCGGTGTACCTGACAAGCGGGGTCCAGATCCATTTTCCTTCTGAGGAATTTCTCCACATGTCCAATTGTTGCCTCCCCTGAAACACGTACGAACTTCTTTTCCAAAGGCTGTAAAGAATAAATAAAAGATTTAAAGACAATGTACATTTTCAGCCATCATCCCTTGTAAACACCTGTCCTTATTTCAGTGAGAACAGAACTAATTCTGTTCAGTGATTTTACTTTTCAGCTCAGTTCTTCTAACTGACTGCACTTTCTGAAGTTAGCAGCCTGTTCTCACAGGCAGTGTCTGCTCCTAGCAGTGATAGCACCCCATGGTTAGAGTCAGTACCAAGGATTGGTGTGCAGACCAAGGCCACTGCTGGGTCTTGTGAACCACACTGGGGGTGCAGGAAGTGAAAGGCTGCACTGCAGGGAGGAGCGGACAGGACAGGTGACCCCAAACTGACCAGCAAGGGATTCCAGTCCATATACAGCATATTCGGCATAGAGCTGAGGGATCAGGAGGGTCAAGTGCGCTCAGCTCTTCTGGCTTCTTGTTCGCTTCTTCAATAGCCGGCACTTGAGGAGGAGTCTGTTCTGCCTTTGATCCCAATCTGTGTTTTCCTGAATCTGGCACCAGAATCCAGCTCCTGTCTGCCACTGGGCCCACTCTGGGACTTTCCTGGTGCCTGCTCCACAGCATCAGTGGTGACAGTGGGTGTGGGTTAAATACTGGTTTTGTATATATTTGTATATTTTTCATTGTTATTATTATTTTAATTTTCATTAAAGCTGTTCTAGTTCCCTTTTCTAATCGCTCAGTCTCTCTCCCTTATTCCCTTCCTCTTCCCTTTGGGGAGGGAGGGGTTAACAGAGAGCAGCTGTTACTGGCCTAGCAGGCTGCCCTCAACCTAAAACATGACAAACCCAAACTCAAATGAAAGCTCAATAACCAAAGGAGAGACCTTAATTTTTCTGACCCTTCTCTAACTACTTCTGGACTACATACATGTAAAGACTACAGATTCAAACTTCCTGCTGCTTAAAACAACATTCTAAAACTAACCAGCTACTGATTTCAGTTATATTTAATTCCTGAAGTACTGGCCAGTATTTGCTATTAATTTTGCACAGAAATCAGGATTACACAGCATGCTAAGAACTTCTCCCTCCACAAGCATTTCCTCATCAGAAGCACATGAACTATTTCCTAGTTGCCTTCTTTTTCCCAATTCAAGCTTCTGTACCAAACACGACTCAAATAATTAAACTACGTCATTTTATAATGCAAGAGGCTTAAGTCCTTTAGCATTCTAGAAGTATTATGGCTTGGGCTGGAATCAGCTTAATAGTCCATGAAATTCCAGAATCAATTAAAATATTCTACTATGCAGAACAGAAGGGCAAGACTGGTCTGAAATCTTTTTGGATAATTTCTAAATACTTTCACAGCAAGGACTGCAACAACAGAACATTTTTTCCAACAGCCTCAAAAATTTTAATGGGTTTCTCTTCTACAGATAAAATTTTGAAGAGATAACTTTTTTTGAAGTGCTAACTAAAGGGCACAAAGGCAGAGCAGACGACTGCATTCACTGTGATAAATGCACTACCTTTTGTGCCAATTAATTGGATTTTTATGTTGATTTCTGAGCAGCTGTGACTTACTATCCAAGGTCATCATATTCTTTCAATTTGAAAGAAGGTTCAGAGGGTCATGGTCTACATTTGAATTAAATCATGAATTTAAATATGTATCCATGATCATTGTGGTTTTGGAACAACAGTTTGATTTACTCATGTACAAGAGCTAGAAATGACAGTCAGATCTCATCTAGGGAAGCATGCTGCTGCAAGCTTGAAGGCTGAATTGATGCTTGCTGCATGTATAAATCACACTTTATGACCACAGACCTTGCAAACTGTTCTCTCTCAAAAGTTGAAAACACTTTGTATATAAAATTCAACATCTGATTCATAAAAATAAGGCAGATAAACAAGTAATTGAGGACAGAGCAATGCTAAAAATAGACCAGGGTTTGTTTTGAAAGAAGTGCATATAAAAGTGGATTTGGAGGGTTGGTGAGTAAACCTCTTGGTCATTAAGTGGAATGAAAAAGCATGAAGATATAAAGTGTAGTGAAGAAAATAAGGATAGAAAGGAAGGAAAGATAGAGCGAAGCAGGGGTTAGCATACAGCAAGGAATTTGAAAACCTGTAGAAAAATACCAGTTAAAAGGTGTAGCATTTCTTAAAACTCACATAAATGATCATAGAACCACCTAGGCTGGAGAAGACCTTTAAGATCATTGAGTCCAACCATTAACCCTACTCTACCAAGACCACCACTAAGCCATATCCCCAGGCACCACATCTATCAAGATTTTAATTAAACACAGCCAGAGATAGTAACTCAACCACCTCCCTGGGCAGCCTGTTCCAATGCCTGACAGCCACTTCAGTAAGAAAAATGTTCATAAAGAAGGGCACATAAGCCAAGTGTCACTTTAGCCTATGGATAGTAGGACTGTTTCCAGCACAGAACTATTCACTGTGAGTAATGATGGGCAGCCTTTCATCTTCATCATCCTCAGAACACTAGAGGTAAAGTCAGAGGAATATTTATGGCTTAAAAAGGGGGAACAAACAAACAGATTTAAACAAACCAAAAAACAAACCAAAAAACCCAAACCCAAATAAACAGACAAAAAAATCCTTTTCCTGAATCACAAACACTCCTTAATGATATTCAAACCAAATATAATTTTTAACAGGTAAAACATGCTTCCTCTGAATAGCCTATGCAAACTTCCCAGAGAATCTTCTTCAGAAAGTATTTTAGACCTTGTCTACACCTTAATTTAGGATTCCAATAAAAGGCATAGTAGTGCACCTTTAGGAGAGATCCAAGAATAACAAGCTAGTATCACCCAGGTGATATTATATCAGTATCATTCTCACACCAAAATTTTAATTATGTAGCCTCAGAAGCATTCTTTTTCTATGATGCTATACAATAAGTTTAAAAGTACACTGTAATCCAAGGTTGGTTATTACTATGCTAATGAAAGTTCATGCTGCACTCAGTGTAAGAAAAACAAACTAAATTAAATACATTCAGGTTATACATATCTCTGAAGTAAATCATAAGGGAAAAATTCAAATAACACCTCTACCTTAAAATTCCCTGTGCCTTCGTCAGCTCTGAAAAAAAACAAGAGAAGAGCAAACACAGTCAATATTGCTAAAGTTAATAGTTATTAACACCCCCAAGCTCTTTATTGTAATAGTGCCTTATTGATTTAGTAGTCTGACATATCAAGCTTATTTTCCAAATCAAGCTCTTCCCTTCATTAAACTAACACAAGAAAAATATATTAGACTGATCTTATGTATCTTTTTCTCCTATCCTCTATTTGGTACTCCATTTTTCTTATGAATTCAGCTATTTATGAATTTAAGGTTTATCTACATGAAATGGAAAACAAAACAAAACAGCCTAAAACCATTTTTAAACACAATGTAACATTAATTTTCATAGGAGTAGGTTGCAATATTAATGCTATTTAAACATCCATACAAGCAGTCCTAAGAAGTTGCTGACAGAACAAGCACAACCACTGAACAGGCTTTCTGGGCTAGCTGTTGGCCTTCCAGATTTTGTATCACAGAATTAATGCTATTGCTGTCTAGGAACTCAGGAAAGCAGAAGGTTTCTCTGGAAAGTGAAATACACACAAAGGTGGCAGAGTCTGAACATGGCACCTACTACTGAACTTCTGTACTCCACACCTCCATCCTGTAGTGCAATGTATAAATGTCTCACTTAAGCCAAATTAATGACATTTCTCTATTATTGCATAGTATTAACAAGTACATGAGACAGTAAAAATCAAACATCACTATAAATTGACTATTTCTATTGACCATTTGAGATAGCAAACAAATGTATTTCTAATGTTTGTGCAGGCCACACACCAGCATGGCACTTCAGGTTACAGTAACTGAGTATCTCCACCTCTAAATATGTACCACCAAATTCTCCCACGGAAATGAAACTTAGTTACTAACAAATAAACATAGAAAAGCTTTTTCACTACAGCTGTCATTTTCTTTGATACTGTTCCACAGCCACAGGTGACTAGATACTCAAAAAATGACAGTCAGACTGTCCAAGTAAGAATTTCTGATGTCTGGTCCATTCTATTCCAAGTTTTCTTTATCAAAAATGCTGCCTTAATCTCTCATTGCCAAGACAAACTCTTTGATTCTGACCTTTGAAGAGGAAAACGTATTAACCTTTAAACGTATAAAGTATAAAAGAAAGTCAAGGGTTAAAAAAGTCAATAAAATAAAATACAAAGCAGATGCTGTTAAGCTATCACCTCTTTTTTGTTAGAAACATTCCATGTAAGTAATAAAACCACAGCAGACAGTTTCACATCTTACAGAAGTTTTTTGCACAGTATTGCCTGTTTTGCTGCCAACACTGTAATGGAAACTTGAAATAAAACTACCAGAAAAACAAATACTACAATACAGATTCAAAAGTCATCTTGTTTCACAGATGGGTAGATACACGTTTAGTAGTTTTGAGGTCTAAGTTGACAGACATCAATCATCTTGCTTTGAAAACACAAAAGCACACCTGCCGAGAATTGTAGGAGGATTGAAATAACCAGAGCACTTTCACAGTGGAGATCTAAACCAAAGTACTTTCACTACAGTGAGTTTAAACCATATCTGCAGCCAAGATGATCTAAGGAAGCTCTCCTACCAACTGTTCCAACCTGAAAGGGACATCCTTGAGTTTAAAATCTAATTCCTGCTTTTTAAAGTCATTTTGCAGTGAAATTATCACTGACAAAGACATAAGGCTGTTGGTATAAAAGCATGTTCCTATAAAAGCATGTTCCTATACTCATTCACTCCATATGTTCCCTCTGCCACCTGCTGGGCCAGCACAGCAGTGACTGGTATCCATCACAGGTCCCATCTTTCAAACTCCTATCTAAATGTCAGCTCAATGAGATACTTTATTGCCTTGGCTGTGACTGGAACAGCATACACATTCCTAACCAAACATAAATGTAGGGTGAATAGCATTAGATTTACTCTTTTCCACTGAGATTTTAGTCAAAACATTTTAGCTTATGCCTGCATATATCCATTTAAGCACATTTTACCCAATGGGGTAAAAAGCATGCCCGAGCACCAGGTCACTGGCAGCCCATACCAGTTACATCATGTGTTTTACACCACATTCATTACAGGTAAAACAGCCTTTATAAATACAACTATAGACTACATTTAAATTAAATTTCTAGTGTACAATACACAACGGTCACACACTGAACAGCTGTATAATGTCTTTGCTTTCCTTGCCTGTTAACATCTGGCTCTCGGCCTTACTTGGGACAATCCTGCTCTTAATGCAAAAGCATTAACTTCCTTAGACTAATTTCTTCAACACATGAACGTATTTCCATACCATCCTAATCAGCAGAATGGCATTATAAAGCCACTTTTTAAAAGAGGAACCTGAGGCAGATTGTGTTGAAAGGCAACCAAGAAACTGCAAGTGCCCCACTTGGGACATTCAAGATTGGATTTGTCTGCAGAACACTCGACACTACAGTTTTAGTCATGACTCCTACAGCTTTCAGCTGTTCCTGTGAGCATTCGGCACTTCTGCAAATCAGGCATAAAGAAAATGAACAATGAAACTAACTGAAGGATGTGGATTCACAAGGACATTCTATAGCACAGTCAGGCCCAAGAGGTTTAGCTCTAAGACCTTCTCTTTTTTTCCTGCAGTCCCATTGCTATGGGATCTAGATAGTCTGGGCCAAAGCCAATTCCATGAGTTTCAACAAGGTCAAATGCCAGGTCGTGCACTTGGGCCACAACAACCCCCAGCAGTGCTCCAGGCTGGAGAAGGAGTGGCTGGAGAGCTGCCAGGCAGAGAAGGACCCGGGGGTGTTGACTGACAGCTGTCAGAATAAGAGCCAGCAGTGTGCCCAGGTGGCCAAGAAGGCCAATGGCATCCTGGCCTGGGTCAGGAATAGTGTGGTAGGCAGGAGCAGAGAGGTGATCGTTCCTCTGTACTCGGCTTTGGTGAGGCCGCACCTCGAATACTGTGTCCAGTTTTGGGCCCCTCTCTACAAGAAGGGCGTTGAGGTGCTGGAGAGGGTCCACAGACTACAAAGCTAGTAAAAGGTTTGGAGCATGTCTCTTATGAGGAAAGGCTGGGGGATCTGGGGCTGTTTAGCCTTGAGAAAAGAAGGCTGAGGGGAGATCTTATTGCTCTCTACAACTACCCGAAGAGAAGTTGTAGCGAGGTGGGAGTTGGTCTGTGCTCCATGGTAACAAGTGACAGAACAAGAGGAAATGGCTTGAAGTTGAACCAGGGGAGGTTCAGGCTGGATATTAGGAAGAATTTCTTTACAGAAAGGGTTGTCAGGCACTGGAATGGCCTGCCCAGGGAGGTGGTGGAGTCACCATCCCTGGAAGCGTTTAAGAGCTGGCTAGATGCTGCAGCTTAGTATTTTTTGATATGGCTAGGAATAAGGTTGGACTTGAAGGTCTCTTCCAGCTGAAACTAGTCCATTATTCTATTTACAGAAAAAAAACCCACACGATGAGCAACACACAAAAATCCCCAAACAAACAAAAAGTAAAAAAAAATTAAACAAACAAACAAATAAAAATATCACAACCACCACCTACCTGAACAAAATTCACTCATGGAGGGAATTTGTTCTATACTCTGAATAAAGTGAGGCATGGTGGAGGCACTGGACATAACATGTAAAACCACCAGGACATGATGTCTGCAAAGAATAAGGCTGAATCAAGATGGTATGCTTCACTGCTAGCATTTTCCAATTTCTCAGGGATTGATTTTACATGATTTATGTAACAGTTTACTATGATTATGTATTGAAGCTCTCTGAAAATTTTGTTCTGACAAAATCAGGCCAAAAGCAGGTACAGTCTGGGTAGAGGGGTAAGAGCTGCACAACAGTCAAGGTGCTGCTCCCCCAACAACTGAACTTATGAACTGTGTGGTGCTAGCAGAGTAGTTACAGCTTTCAATCTTTTCTCTGTTACCCTCTCTCAATCAGTAACATATAAATCCACATACGACCAAAGCAATATAATTTCTCCTTCTTGTGTTCCTGAAAACAACTCAAGTGTTTGGGTTGGATTTCCCCCATACAATCCATGGCTAAAGGCTCATATAAAATTTCAGCATAATTCCTTAAAGTCTGAGAAACTGTAAGGCAAACTTAATAGTAGACCACATTATTATCCCCATCAACAACATTTAGAGGAACATTACTCTTGCTGTCCAGGTTGTAGCTGCAGTCCCTAAGTGACATGAGCAAGCCCTAGTATAGTCAGCATTAACACTGCTATCACCTACAGGGATTAAGGAAATGTAAGAGGCAGGTATTTCATCATTCTGTGTACTGAGACTATGTTACTTTGTCTTAAAATTTACACATGTCCATTTTAAACTACACTTTTTCAGAAGCTAATTTCATAGGAAAACACCTTACACATTTAATTATCTGTACCATCTATCTTTGCATAGTTGGCTGTCACTACTGCACTGTAAATTAAACCAGCCCCCAACTGCCATTCAAGATGGAGGAAATGCACATTCACTGAAGATGAAGGGCTGCTTAATGGTCCAGAGCACACAGGTAGCACCTCTTGTCAGTCACTTGCTCTTGCATTTGCCCACTACTCACCCAATGAACTCCAGAAGTATGGAGATGTCAAGTTCTGGTGGGATCCGGAACACGGAGCCTAGAACTTTTCGAGGTCTTCCTCTGCTCACTGGAACTGGCTGTGGGACAGCTAAAATATTCAAATAGCCAAAATGCAAACACAACTTGAAATAAAAGCAGTATAAGATGCTAAAATGTGCCAAGTAAAACAGATGAGCTCATAAGGAAAAAGAGCCCAAGCAATTGATTTTTTTTTTTTTGGGTTGTGACATCAGCTCTTCATACATTTCATGCTGTGTATCTGAACTAGCGTTCCATGACTTTCAGCATGGCACTTCTCCAGAGAGCTGTTTATTTGACAGCAAGACAAAAAATAGTTAGAATAATCCCTCATCTAACAATAGACTTCAAAGTTCTTATTTTTACTTCTTTGTTATGTCTACTATTCATTAAGGGCCAGAAAAGAAAATTAACACTTATTTTATATACATTCCCTGGTTGTAGGCAAAATATGGTTAAAATAATCCAGCCACAGTCTGTGTTTAAGTGGTGCCAGTTCCATCTGTTTTTGTAATGAGGACTTGTTACAAGTTACAGTAACCAAGACAATGGAGAATCCCTTACTGTCAATGCTATGTATCTTCTTCAGTTGTCAGTTAATATTTCAAGGAAAGCCCTTAAGAAGAAAAAAACCAAAACAAACCAAACAAAAAAAGTAAAATAAATATTTACTTGACAGTGTCCTCTCAAGAAGTTATAGCTTACCTGGTTTGGGCACTTCTAATCCTCTTTCTTTGTAGAAGTCATGCATTTGTTTTTTCTCTCCTGAAAAAAAAAAAAAACAACTACAGTTGAACAGATTGGAATGTTATTTCAGTTGCTGAAAACATCCATATGGGTTCCAATGGTCACACCAATAAAATTTTTTCCAATTTCCTATAGACCATCATCATCACTAGCATTCCATATAAGGCTGGAACAATTAAGATACTCAGATTAAGAGTTTTTTTAGTAAAAACTGGGAAGAAATCAGAAAAAGTGGCCATAAATCACAAAACAGCTGCAAAAACTAGTGTCCTTCCAGCTGTCATGACTTTATTTTTCTACTGCCTATAGTCTGTATGTATTCACTAGACGTGCACATTTCACTCAGTCCACCCAGCTGGCCTGTGCAGATTCACTGGCTCCCAAAGTTCAAGGTAAATGACTTGAGACAGTGAACACATCTAAAAATCAGAAAAATAAATGTGGCATTGAGGAAAAAATAAAATCATTCAAGGGAATCAGTCTTAACAGTCTTTTTTTTTCCATCTGAGACAAATGAACTTATTAGATGGAATAATATTTGCTGTACTTATATAAAAATATGAGGTATGGCTATGAAATATTATCTGGATACAAAACATGGGTGTCGTTGTAAGACGGGGCACATAGCACCAACCGTAATAGCATTTAGCAGACAGAAAGATGCCAGTTGTCACAGCTAACTCATCAAGATTTATAACCAAATGTTACAAAATTATTTTAAAAGAATCCAGAGTACAAAGAGAGCTTTGAATTACTCTGCTTTCTGTTCAGTCTTTTCATCTCTAGATGGTAATAAAATAAAGAAAGGGACTTACTTTCCTCCAAATTGACAACTAATTTATAGACTATGTCTTGCAGTTGCCGGTCCAGTCTATTAATAAAAAAAAAAAAGGCATCTTTGTTGCAATACAGAATGGTTTTCATTAAATTGCAACAGAGACACCAAATACACGACTGAAATGTGACATACATAAAGAGTGACAGAGCAGCAGCTCCCTATCTGTCTAAATTCATGGACTGACAGCAGAGCTCCAACAGAAGAAGCCGTTTAAAGTTAAAAGCACCACCCTTCAAGAATTCACAGTTTGAGAAACTAAAACTCAATTTTCAGAGTTAATAAGTCTACCATACAAACAAAGTATTTTTGTCTAAAAGAGAATCAAAGCAAACAGTTAAGGTCTTATATCACCTGTAATACTGAGTGAATGCATAAAAATACTCAGGGTAGGGGGTAACAAACTCTAGAAAGGAATACAAACTAAATAAAACAAGAAATTACATATTTTTGTCTTCACTATTGAGATGAAACTTACATAAGCAAAGAACAATGCATTTCTTGCATTGAAATAGAAAAGCACTACAAGTTTGCAAAACAAAACATTTAAAAACAAGCAGCAAAATTTGAAAAAAAAAGTTACGTATAAATATAGTATGAACTTATTACCTGATGTTATAAAGGGGCTGTGTCTGATGCACAACGATATTGCATTTTGGACATCGGTTGCTATAGTAGAAGTGTCTCACTATGCAGCTTTTACAAACTGCAACAAAAAAAAAAAAAACCTAGAATCCACACACCATCTGTTTAAGCAAGAGGAGCAACTACACCCAGACCTCTCAACAAAACTCAAAACGTCAACAGACAAAACAAAGCAAGTCATTCAGTTTTCAAACTCAAGTGACCAGCAGCGTTCTGCCAGTACAGGATACAACACTCTTTGAATATTCAATACAAAATATTCCAATCCAGCTGATGCAAAGGGAGGCTTTCAATGTTGTAACTGTGTTACCCAGAACAAGACTAGAGTTAAGACAACAGAATATTTGCTGCTGCAGACAGAATGTTTGCTGAAAAGCACCCTACAAACAGTTTCAGTAGGAGAACCAAGGTAAGAATTTATAATTCTGCATTTTCATTGCATTTTACATGTACCTTAACAATTCTGAAAGAAAATTAGTGGAAATATCTGGAATAAATAACCTACCAACTACTGAATCAGCTAACTAAGGTGACTTCATGATTGATTGAATTCATGATTTTCCGATGCTTAAAATATCCACAAAGATATTTTCTTTAAGGAACAGAATAAAGAAAACACACAGTCACTTCAAACAGAGACTTATCTTTGTGAAGCCAGAACATCTCAACCTCTGATTTTAGTTTGAATTTGCAACTAAACTCTTAGAGTGATAGTACTGATACTTACAGGTGTGCAGACATTCCGTAATAGTTGTAGCATCAATAAAGTAACCTTTGCAGATGGAACACAGGATGTATGGAGTCAACTCTGCGAGGTTTATCATGCGCTACAAACAAAGACAGTTTGTAAGAGTTTGAATACACAGGCTAAGCCATGAAACTTCCCGATTCCAACTTCCAAAATATCACAGCCTTAAAACATGGGAAAAAAAAAAAAAGCCAGATCAACATGACACAGAAACGATTTTCCTGAGAGGTCAGTCATTCCTCATATATAGCTCTTTTCATAAAGACCTTCATGAATTGACCATCGTGTGAATGGCAATCCAATCTAATGAATCATGTCTGAAAAACAACTATAAACAATCCTTTTGGGTAAAGTTCTTTTGGATAAACTCTTTAACAGAGTAGCAAATAATCAGCAAGCTTGAAGTGGCAAATAATATCATTACCTGAAAATGCTCAGCAAGCACGTTGGGACCTTCAGTGAAAAAATACAACTGCTGCTGTCTCTTTTTTCTACAGACAGTTAGGGATTATACAAATCCATATCAAAGGAAAGACTGAAACGTCACAGCTCTGAACTCTGGCTATGAATTACATTTATCAGGGATGCACAGAAGTATTTCCACAACACTCTTCCTGTCAGAAGTCTACTATTTCAAAAACAGAGCAAACTTCTTCTCTAGCACTGATCTGAGATCTGTCTGAAAAAGGCACCTGTTGAGATTTTTACGTTGTTTCCTCTAGTCTCAAAAGCCAGACTAAAGGGCTTCCCCCCCATTCATTTTGCCCACATGCCACCGTTTAACACCCTCTCAGCTATGCCAAGAGCTTAATTTAAGAAAGATACAACGAACTTGGGTAATAATAAAAAGCCTATTACTACGGGGCTTTTGTTGCCTAAGCAGGGGTCCGGCTGGGAGCTGTCAGGAGACCCCAAAGCACGGAAGCCAACGCCCGCTGCTTGCAGGACCTGCCCGAAAACCGCGGCCTTGCGCGGACGCCAGGCCTGGCCTGAAAACGCCGCGTTTGGCAGGCAGCAGCCTCCCCGCAGCAGGGCGGGCTGCCCGCCCCGCCGCCTCCCGCCCTCTCCCGCCAGGCGCTGCCAGGCGCCGGGGCCCGCGGGCGGCCCCACCCCGCTCAGGGCGGCTCTGGCCATGGCGGCGGCAGGCAGCGCGCGCCCCTGCCTCCAGCCACGCGCGCCCTGCCACGGCGCGGGGCACGCCGGGAGCGGGGCCCGGGGAGCGGCAGAGCTGTGGCGGCGCTGGCGGGCGGTGCGTGCCCTCGCTCGGAGGGCGTTCCGCAGCCCCCTCCCGTCCGCCCGTACCTCCCGGTCGTCGTCCGACTCGAGCTCCCCGTCGTCCGTCCCGAACCGAGCGCCGGGGTCCACCTCGAGCTCTTCTTCTTCCATCTCCTCCTCCTCGTCGTCTTCGTCGTCGTCCTCATCGCCGCTAGACTCCGAGCGGCTCCGCTCGAAGTCGAAGGGAAGGGAACGCGACCCCGAACAGCTCGGAGCCCCCTCCATCTCCTGGTCCTCATCGGCCGGGCCCGCGCCTGCTCCATCCCCGCCCGACAGCCCCGAGGCTACAGAGCCAACGTCCACCTCCATGTCCATGGCTCTACGTGGAGGGCGGGGACCGGGGCAAACGCGGGACCATCCGCTGGCCGCCCGCGGGGGACAGCAGGAGCGCCACTCGGCCAGGAGAGCCCTCCTGGGGCGCGTGCGCGGTGGCGGCGCGGGGCACGCCGGGAGCTGTAGTTTTACGGGCCGCCCAATGCGCATGCGCCCCGCCTCAAGCGGTGAGCCGTTCCTGCAGCCCGCAGCGGGCATTCCTTACGGTTCTTTACGCTCCTCCAGCCGGGAATTCAGTGACTCGCTAATGAAGCACTGACAACCGTTTAATTTATCACGTACACGTGTCAATCACAAGATACAGGTTTCATTAAAAAAACCAGAAAGTTTTAATTCTGTAACGTCACCGATGCTTCGCCTACTTCAGTGCAGGCACCGGTAGCGGGTTATGGACACCTAGTTAACACATTTCTGAATTAGGTGTCTCGCATTTGCACATCGCAAGCACTGCTGAGCTCCACCACCCGCCTCCTCAGCCGCTACCGAAAATCACGCTTATTTAGTGCCAGGCCGCCCACGCCGCACGGCCGCATCGCAACCGCTCCGCCTCACTCATGTCCCTATCCGCCCCGCCGTAAAGCGATCTGGCACCGTCGCAAAAAAGGCAGCGGCGGCAGTACTGCCTTTGCCCTGACTGTCGTAAGAGCGCCCGCGCCTGGCGGCGGCCGCCCGCTGCCGGCGAATGGAGGGCGGGGCAAGATGGCGGCACTACCTGAGGAGCCGGCGGAGGTGGTGGCGGTAAAGCCGGACCCTGACGCGGGAACGCCGCCTCAGCCTCCTGCTGCTCCTCCAGCCGCCGCCGCCCCCGCCGCTCCCCCGGCCGCGGTGGCGGAGGGGGAGGCGGTGGGGAGCGGCGGGGACGCGGCGCCCGCTAAACCTACGGCACCGGGCCCGTCCGCCTCCCCGGCGGCGCTGGACCGGCAGACGCTCGTGGCCGTGCTCCAGTTCCTGCGGCGCAGCAACCTCCGCGAGTCCGAGGAGATCCTGCGGCGCGAAGCCCGCCTGCTCGGCGATGACCTCGGTGCCGCTGCCCTCAGCCCCGCCGGCGCCGGGCTTCTGGGAGGCCTGGGCAGCGATACGGACTCCGCCGGCAGCGAGGCGCTGCTCAACCGGGTCACGGCCGCTACCGCCATCGCGATAGGAGGCAGCGTCGCCACTGTCGCGTCTTCCAGCCCTGGGGTGGCGGCGGTCGCCGCCGTGCCGCCGGGGAAAGGTGGGGACCGCGGCGGGGTCGCTGCCTGGGGCGAGAGGCCGCCCACTTCCCGGCGGGACCCCCGGCGTCTGGGGGGCCCTTGTGCCTCCCGCAGCCCTTGGGGGGTCTCCATGGTGCTGGGGCGCAAGAGTCAATGCCAGGTCGGGCCTCCTGGGGGGTTCCGTCCAGGGGTGGGAGGCGAGAGTCACCCCGGCCTTGTGGGGGCACCCTTGGCTGTGTCATTGCCCCATACAACTCGGGGAGAGATCGGGAGCTCCTCAGAGTGCTCTCCTGGAACCAGGGACTACGGATAGGGTACCTATAGTATTTGCAAGGAGCGCTGTCAGAGTGAGAGGTGCTTCCCCTTATCCTCATGACTCATTTCAACTAACGGGGTAGCAAGAGGCTGAAACTTTCCTTTTAGTTAGAGGTGATGATCCAGGATGTTGCCCCAGGGATGAGAACAGAGGCCTCATGTACAGGCTGCAATTTGTAGAAAGAGACCGGACACTTGAAGAGGAGGCTTTATACATTTCTGAATTGAGTTGCTGGGTGCTTGAGATGTCCTTTGGATATTTTAAGTATTTTTAATCAATGTGTTCCATGGGGCAGATATACAGAACAGTATTGTGAGATTTCAGGAACTGATGTGTCCGAGTTCCACTGAATGTATAGTATGAAGTCAGCTTGTTCTTGCTATCACCTGGTATGATTGTTTTTATAGAGAAGACAAAACACTGAAAATGTTTAATGACTGCTGTATAGAACAGAGCTCTCAGGAGGGTTAGCAGTTGACAAAAAGACACTGCCCTGTAATGGTTGTGTAGTGGTCTTGGTGAATTGTTCACTTGATTAACTTAATTTGCTTGTTTACTGGAAGAAAAATAATTGTAGTGGGTATATCCTCCAGGCTTAGAAAGTTTCCACTCCTCATTTGAGAGTTTCTAGCATTATCAGTAAAGATAACTTACTTTGGTGATGTTAGTTGTTTCTTACTTCTTACTTTTATAGTCCTAGATGAATTAGACACCATGTTAAATAACTTATAGGCTAACTGCTGGCAGGGAAAGCGTGAAATATGGCAGAAGGTCTTCGGAGAATTGGCTGTTGGACTGTAATGTGTTGCCATCCTCTCACTTGTATCATTTGAGCTTAGTGCTGAAAAAGCACAAGACTTAGTGTTATGTTTTGCTCCAGAGCACTTCACCTTACCAGTGGAGATAATAGCCACTGCATATCTGCCAGCTCTTTTTGGCTGTCTTACAAGCTGCTGTTATATTCTGATGTTTTTGCAGTTGGAGGAGGTGTTGTTGTGGAAGACCAGCCAGATGTGAGTGCAGTATTGTCTGCCTACAATCAGCAGGGGGACCCAACGCTGTATGAGGAATACTACAGTGGATTAAAACACTTCATCGAGTGTTCTCTGGACTGCCATCGAGCAGAACTGTCTCAGCTGTTCTATCCTCTCTTTGTGCACATGTACTTGGAATTGGTCTACAATCAACATGAGAGTGAAGCAAAGTCATTTTTTGAAAGGTATTTTATTTTCATTTGTACATTTTCATTATTTTGTGATTGCTACTTTGATTAAATCTGTAGGCTCTAGTAGTATAGGTTTATGTATTTATATCTATGTATGTATTATTTTTCTTCTCTGATGTTGCAAAGATTTGGAATTTGAAGTAATGGTGCCATGGGTTAGATAAGCTGCTCTTCAATCCTTTTCCAATCTCCTATGCTAGAAAGATGTGCAAACTACCTGCTTTTGAACTGTCCCTGGACAGATTTTGAACCATCTTTATGGTGATCTGATGGGCTCCTTGCTGACAAAGTATCAGTGACGAGATGCTGCTTCTTTAGGGAAGGATTGTGGTGTCATTTTGTAGCACTGCAAAACCACACTGAGACACCAAAGCAGCAAATACTCAGCATACATGTCATAGCTTGTCTATTGAAATGCTTCAGATGAGATTAAAGAAACTAATTTATGGCTAATCTATAATTTTCTGTGCTCGTACTATGTTTTGCTTTTTTATCACTTGAGAAGAAAATTAAATTTGCTTTCTGGATTCAGACTAACCATGTAATACCTCAATCCAAAAGTATAGCTTTGTCTCCTGCTAATATGGTCAGCAAAAATGGTTCTGTAAGTAGTTAAAATATTCCCTGCCACAACCGTTTTATAACAGGATTTGAGTGAAAATAGAAAACTCTAGATGTGTGCTAGCTATTAGATAATGGCAAGCGGAGAGTGAGAAATATATGCACTGTCAAATATGCTTATTCATATAATGAATTAAATATAAATACTTCCAAGTAGTCTTACATAATAAAAAATGTCCTGTGCTTTATGATACTGTAAATTAGGGGTTTAGTTATGTAAACAAACATATTGGTGTAATTATTTAATTCAGGTGAGAACCCTTTGGGTGTATTAAATTCTGTGCGGTTCCATTTGTGTGTTCTCTTCATCTTACGAACTGTTGAGTGCTCTTATTGTACCCTTTAAGTCATCAGTGCATGTTTACCAGTATTACATATATTTCAGCAGAAAAGCAATCCTGTATGTAGTTGGTAGCTTCCAAAAGGTCTTTACTTAGATGTTTCATGTTAAAGTAATGTAAATACCTGTGAACTTAGGAGATAATGTTTTTGTAATAAATCTTTTATCATATCTTAAATTGTTTCAATAGATTTCATGGGGATCAGGAGTGCTATTACCAGGATGACCTGCGTGTATTATCTAGCCTAACCAAAAAAGAGCACATGAAAGGTAACGAGACGATGCTGGACTTCCGAACAAGCAAGTTTGTGCTGCGTATTTCCCGTGACTCTTACCAACTCTTGAAGAGGCATCTTCAGGAAAAGCAGAACAATCAGATCTGGAACATTGTTCAGGAACATCTTTATATTGATATCTTTGATGGAATGCCTCGCAGTAAACAACAGATAGATGCTATGGTTGGAAGCTTGGCTGGGGAGGCAAAACGAGAGGCCAATAAAGCAAAGGTAGGAGGCGAAGATTGCTGCACTTTTATAATTGAACCATTCTTCCTGGTTTTTCAGGGATATACACTAATATAGACTGCCAGTTGTCACCTGTGCTCTTTAAGGACCACATGAACAGAAAAAAGGAAGAGAACTGCACCAATAGTTGTTGGCAGTACAGAGATCAAGATCTGTCACTATCTGTAGAAAAACTGTTCAACCCCTCTGAGAGACAGCCTTGTATTCAACTTTAACTCATTAATTACTCTGTGGTTTTAAACTGACACCTGACTATTTGGCTTCCTCTTTTGTACAACAAGTATAATTCTTACTGCCAGTTGTTACTGCAAAAGCTGTTTGTGTGGATCTTGACAGTGTAGTACCACAGTACTATGCAGATAAATTATGTAAGCTGTAGGGATTCTGATTTAAGGAAGTGCTAAGAGATGGTGGGACAGCTTTGAGTTATCCAGATCAGGTGCTGGATAAAACAGGAAAACATGTACTACCAGCTAATCAGTAATGTATGCAGTAATATTAAACACAGCAGTTTTTAAGGGGCAGCTCTATTGCTTAGACTATTACATTAAAAAAAAAAAATTTTCAGTAAGAACGGCATCTTCTGTCTCGTGTGTGTTTTATTGGCTTGCAGGTTTTCTTTGGCTTATTAAAAGAACCAGAGTTTGATGTGCCTTTGGATGATGAAGATGAAGAAGGAGAAAATGAGGAAGGAAAGCCAAAGAAGAAAAAACCTAAAAAAGATAGTGTAGGGTCAAAAAGTAAAAAACAAGACCCTAATGCTCCTCCCCAAAACAGGTACCAAGGGAATGATGTTTAGAGAAGCTTTGTTAAGTTCAATGTTGTCATGCCAAATCTGCATTGCTGTTCACATTACATTTTTAGCATTTTGACCATTTCAGCTGTACACAGCTTTAGATGTAAGACTATTAAGGGAGGTAGTGGAAAGCTTAGCATATAACCCTCTGTCCTTGTCCTTCAAGTCAATCTAGATTTCCCTTGACAAAATTTTACTCAGTTACTCACTAATCTTTTCAGGTCATACCTAGTTATTTATCTCATTCCACTGACTGTCTGAAATTCTTAAAGCTACTGTCTCTTTTTCTCATCCATTAGTCTTCTACATAGTCTGTAATTTTTTCTAATTCTTGTTTCATATTTGAATATTGTGGTATAGGGTTGTATCCGAAGGTTACTCTTTCTTTGTTTAGATTAACAGTATCAAAGGTGCTTTTAGTTCCTAAAGATGTGTGCTTCTTGTAGAATTCCTCTGCCTGAACTGAAAGACTCTGACAAGCTGGATAAAGTAATGAATATGAAAGAAGCTGCAAGACGTGTGCGCCTTGGCCCAGAGTGCCTGCCCTCTATCTGTTTCTACACGTTCCTTAACGCTTATCAGGTTGGTAAAAGAAGAGTTTGGGTGATACGTAAAAGAGAATCAAAATTATAACCATCACTCTTAATAAAGAAAGAAGACAACAGCATTGGCCAGGGTTACTGGAGTATTTGGAGTAAGCGCTGCAAAATTTCTGCTTCAAAATGTTCAGAACTCTCTTTAAGGACTTCTTAAACTATATGATTTCCATGTTCCTTGGTTTTGCTCCGATTTTGCCATAATTCCTTTTTTCACTTTTCCAGTGGGGTCCTAAGTGTATTCTATAGAATGCAGTCGGTATTTTGCACTAAAATACTGGAAAACAGTACTGGTTTGTCGCTTTTGACTGCACTTCATTTGTATAGCTTTGGTTTTAATGGTGCGAAAATTTGTGTGTGTTTAAGTCTATCCTAGAATAAATCTTATGATTTTGTAATATTTGAAATGTATCGTGAGAGACACCGACAATATAAATGGCTATTTTATGTGCAGGGTCTGACTGCAGTGGATATTACAGATGACTCTAGCATGATTGTAGGAGGCTTTGCTGACTCTACTGTCCGAGTATGGTCCGTGACTCCGAAAAAGCTACGCAGTGTGAAAACAGCAGCAGGTAGTTAAGACAGTACCACTTAATTTGAGCATAAATTACCTGTGAGAGCTGTGTTTTAGCACCAACAGAGAAAGATGTCTGTGGCAGGAGAGTTAGCTTCAGCAGTTAGATGCTTTCATGTTGAAGAAACAGTATGTGTGCAGATGTATGATCGCATCTGGTGTACACCTGCTGTGAGGTGGTGGGTGCGTGGAGTGTGGAACTAGCCATAAATAGCGTGGAACTAGCCGTGTTGCTTCTTAACTGCATGGTAACTACAGGGTGTAATAGCCAATTGGGTTTAGGTGACCTAGGGGAGAGACTAGAGGTACCCTGGGAAAAATTACAGAAAAGAATTCTGGAAGGAGAGTGTCCTGTAGGTCAACACCTACACAAAGTCCTAGAAACCAGGCTTCTTTAATTCTGCCATTTGTGTAACAACGTGCTGCAGTGGAAGCTAGATACCACACAAACCTTTCTTGATCCTGATATTTAACTGAGGTGTGGTCATGATGTTCAGCAAACAGTAGCCTACAGACAAAAAGTTATTTTGTGTGTACTGTGCAGCTGTCAAAACATGACCGTAAAGCAGGTTTGTGTCATATTCACTTCCTGGGAAAAGGCTTGAAAATTCAGCATCTCTACCAAGAAGATGTTGTGTTTGGAGGCTGAACAATATATGTGTGAAAAATAACATGTCAGGATTAATTTATTTTAGCTGAGTGAAGATTTAAGAAAGAGTGATTATTTATGTAAAGCATTATTTTCACCTTTTGAAATGGTAAAAAATATTTTAAATGCCATTGTATATTTCAAACTTGCCTGTTCCCAGGTACTTTGTCATATGCACATCATATTTGCTTCTTTTGGAGAGAATATTATTTGTTTTCCTGTTCATAGCATTTACTTTTGAACTTCTGGCAGTTATTATGATACATGACTTTGAAATATTGCAGACCTCAGTCTCATTGACAAAGAATCAGACGATGTCTTGGAGAGGATCATGGATGAGAAAACAGCAAGTGAGTTGAAGATTTTATATGGTCACAGTGGACCTGTCTATGGCACAAGCTTCAGTCCCGATAGGTAAAATAGATTTATAAGCTAACTTGTTTGCTTGTCTTGAATTTTAATTGTAAGCTACTGTATGGGAACATGTTCTTACTGCAGCTTTTTCCAGAAGGTTAAAGCAGTTCTTGTTTATGCAGCTTATAAGAAACCTTGTGTGAGCATTGAAGTGCTCATTACTCTCAGCATGTGGGGTGCTGTCAGCTACTACAGAAATCAACTGGAGATGAGGATGGCAGCACCTTTTTAGAGGTTCGGGATTTAGATGGCAAAATAGACCCATCTCTTTTGGAAACTGTGGCTTAACCTTGGTTTTAACTGGCTAAATTAAGAGGGGGAGAATACACTGCAGCACTGATTTCACTTACAGTATTGCAAAACAGAAAACCAGACTGAGTGACATATTGTTGCACTTGTTCAAGTTTCTCATATTCTATTTAGACTTTGTTTTCCAAATGTATGGAATAGTATCTTTAAAATAAGAGATTTGAAACCATTATGTAATCATGAGAATCTGAACAGCAGAAAGTAGGTTTAAATGCCTGAAGTTTTGCTTTTGCATTCAGGAAACACAGAAATACACACAGAAACACAGCTGAGAAGTAAATTTTGTGTGAAACATGAATATAGTCTATAATTATGAGTTGAGAGTGTGAACATGATGTGAATTCTCTTTCAATGGGAAACCTGTAATTTTGTTTAGGTATATTAAAAGATTTTTTTTTTTTTTTTTTTAAGTAACATAGTATAGCCATTTAGTAGTCATTTTTTTTCATATAACTGGAGTTCCTGAGTAAAGACTTGTTCTGTGGGTTTGTTGTTTTTTGGTTTGATTTGGTTTTGTTGGGGGGAGGTGATGGTTTGGTTTTGGTGGTTTTGGTGGTTTTGGTTTTGTTCCCCCCTCCTCCCTCGGTATTGCTGTAAATGTCGTCAGAATTAGTCATCAAAATCCAGCCATCTCTTTTTTGCACAAAGCCTAGGACTGGATTCTGCTTGAATTGGCTATTGTTGCTTACCTACCATAATGCTGATTTATATGTGACATGTTAAACAGATGCTGTTCAGTCAATAGTTGTTTTTTGGTTTAATGCTAGATACCTCTCGGTGTTTATGCAGTGGTTATACAGTCTGCGTGTAAGGTTGATATGTAATACACTATACTTTCTCCTGTGACAGGAACTATCTGTTGTCCTGTTCTGAGGATGGCACTGTCAGGTTGTGGAGTCTCCAAACTTTCACATGTTTGGTGGGTTATAAAGGACACAACTATCCAGTATGGGATACACAGTTCTCTCCTTATGGTTATTACTTTGTGTCAGGCGGACATGACAGAGTAGCTCGGTAAGAAACTGGGTGGGTTTTTACTTGTCTGGATCAGTTTGTGGTGAATTAACCCTGAAAGTGGTTAGCTGGTATACTCTAGCCTACTCTGTTACTGGAAATAAATTTTATTTCCTGTCAATTAAAATACTGAACAAATGTTTTAATATAGTTTTTCCTGGTTTTTTATTTACAATACACATCAAATTATCTGATGACTAAAGAGATGGTGTCCTCTTATGTGACCGTCTGATTAGAAGTGTTCTGCTCCAGTTGTTTAACAACTTGACAGAGTATTCTTTCCAAAGTATACTTTTTTTTTACTTATTATTTATATTAATTTTTTATACTCTTTCCAAGTATACTTTTCCAAAACAGATCCTGCTAATTCAGTCAACTGACCAGTAAGAAACCATTGCATAATTGGTTCCTTGTGTTCGTATTTGTGATACTGACTTTTATTAGGGGTCTTCTTTTATTAATAAAGCTTTTTTTTTCCCCCCTTCTAGTCTGTGGGCAACAGATCACTACCAGCCTTTACGGATATTTGCTGGTCATCTTGCTGATGTGACATGTACCAGGTTTCATCCAAACTCCAACTATATTGCCACAGGCTCAGCAGACAGGACTGTACGTCTCTGGGATGTTTTGAATGGGAATTGTGTAAGAATATTCACTGGACATAAGGTAAAGGCATATTACAGTCTGAAAGTGATGAATTTTATAATTTTTTTTTTTTTTTTCTCCTGTGATGACATTCTTAAGAAGTGTTCAGAATAAATACTACTTGACTGACTGAATGCAAGCAGACTTAATAAATTTGTTTGGTTGTGTCCCTCACCCTCTCCCCCCTCCCCTCTCAATATCTGTTTTAGGGACCAATTCATTCATTGGCATTTTCTCCTAATGGACGATTCCTGGCTACTGGAGCAACAGATGGGAGAGTTCTGCTGTGGGATATTGGACATGGCTTGATGGTTGGAGAATTGAAAGGACACACTGACACGATCTATGCACTCAGATTCAGCAGAGATGGGGAGATTTTAGCATCAGGTAAAATTCACTGGAAACTGTTGTAAGTCTGAAGAGTGATTATATAAGCAGTTCCTTAAACTGAGGAAGACAAAGTAGAATCATTTGCTTAGCAAAAGCGGTGACTTAAAACTGCTGGTACAAGGCAAGTACTTCACTGGACTGTGAAGTGTGAACCCTCACTCTTCTGGGAACTGAAGGAAAGGTGTTACGCCGTGAGACGACAGCGAAGGCTGGGATCTGTGTACAGTGCAGGGGGTGGAGTCTGAAGTTAAAAGTAACTCTAAGGAGAGTCTGGACTAGAGAGGCACAGGATACTGGGAGTGGGACATGCAGCAGGACTTCTTGTTTAGTGAACTGTTTTCTCAAAATGTATAGAAATTTAATGAATTTAAAACTTGTTCTGTCAACTGAAATTAGTGAACCAGTTCAAGTTACTGACAGAAGAAACAATGGACAGACAATGGACAGACACAGTAGTTATATCAGAGTAATTTCCTCATGAAATCAGGTTAGGAATATCCTTGATTTATTTAGTAGTACATTCTGAAATGCAGTGCAGTGAGAATTTTTGGTGAGCCACTACTGCAGGAGTGAAAGCTGACACGGTACAGGTTTGATCCCACCTGCTTGGTGGTTCACAGAATCACTCGGGTTGCAAAAGACCCTTGGGATCATCGTGTCCAACCATTAGCCCTACTCTACAAGTGCACCCCTAGATCATGTGCCCCAACACCACATCCAAGCGATGTTTAAACACATTGCTTACTTTGTTACTTCAAAACAAATTGGTTACTTCAAGAATTTATCTAACAATGGTGCAGTGAGAGCACGAGCCACTGGGCCTGCAAAATTCTGCTGTCTTCCATGTGTGAAAGAAATAAACTGTTATGTGACTTAAGAGTTGTAAACATTTCCTGAAACTGGCATCTACCTAAAGGATGGTCTTGCTTTTCCAGTGCTAGATGACGTGATCCAAGCCCTAGTGTTTAGAGAGAGTAATTCGTTGTGCTTTATCCCCGGGGCATTCAGGTTAGCTTACAGGAAAGCTGACATCCTGGGAACTTTTATGTGTTAGAGGCTCATTAAACTCTGTTTCCTTGCAGGATGAGGGCATAAGTCTACACTTGTGAGCAAATCTGCTTTTTGAGCTTTAAATTCTGTTAACTTGCTCCTCAGTAGCTTTTTACATACCATTTTTTTGTTAATAAAAGGCTTAGAACTTTCGTTCTTTTTTTCCTTTTAGGTTCAATGGATAACACAGTTCGCCTATGGGATGCTGTGAAGGCATTTGAAGATTTAGAAACCGATGATTTTACTACAGCCACTGGACATATAAACTTGCCTGAGAACTCGCAGGACCTGTTATTAGGAACATACATGACCAAATCAACCCCAGTCGTGCACCTCCATTTTACACGCAGAAACTTGCTGCTGGCTGCAGGAGCCTACAGCTCACAGTAAATCAGGAGGCTGTCAGACTGACTGTGCCAAGTCATTGCAGTAGTGCCCTCAGGATGTGAGATGACAAGGAATGTCTTGTACAGGTGGATCCCACCAGTCCGTTGCAGGAAAAACAAAAGTATGTAAACTAATGCAAGCGGCATTTTTCATTTCTGTTGTTTCATATTTATCCGCAGTTTGAAAATCTGGAGATTGGCAAGACATCATGGCTGTAAAAGAAGGAACTGTTCATGGTGCTTTTGATAAAAATATATATATATATATGAAAATGGCTGTCTCCTTTCAGAGATGGTATTGAGCTCTGCTGAAACTTGTGGAAAGTTAACAGCCTTGGTATGTGTTCTCAAATGAATTTTTTTAAAGCACTTAATTTATGGTAGGCAAATGTTTAATTACTCTCAAACAGAAGGAAAAACTGTTCAGTTTCAGAAAAGAAGAATGTAGTTTAATTCACTGTAGCCCAGCCTGGGCGGCAGGCATGATGGGAGTATCACAGCAACAGGGCATTGAAAGAGCAGGTCCCACAGGTAGAGGCTTGTGGGGAACTGTTGCAAAGTTATATGTATGGGTTTTATGCATCCAAGTAGTAAGTCCTGAAAAAATTTCAAACTCCTGTGCTCTTTTGAGGTATCAGAAACGCAGATCTTGTGTTTTCACAGGTAGCCAATGCTGCATATGTGATAAGCAGCCAAAAGTGCAATGTGAATTTTATTTACTTTCATACTTTATTCTAAGAAAAAAGAAAAAAAGGGGACTGAGGAACAACTGAAATACCCATTATTAAAAATATTACGTTGTATTAAATGTGAAAGAACTTCACAATCCTGTGTCCTTTCTACATGAGGTTTAATATATCCAAACATAGAACTAGGCAGAAATTGAAACAATATTGCAGAGTAAAAGCATAGCATCTGTTTGCTTCTGGTTCCACCCACGACAACATTGCACCCCAGTAAGTCCTCCTAGACAACCACTAAACCTCCGTGCTTTATTTCAAAGGAAGAGTAAAACATGCAAAACACGGGGAAATCTAACCTCTTTCCAGGTCTTTGAACAGAGGCACCAAACCACTGAAGGACAGGCCCAGTTTTGACTTTAATTTTTCTGGGGTTTTCTTTGTTTGTTTTTAGTATCTTACAAACTGTATAGAGAGAAGTCTGTTTTGTGTTCCTCATTACAACTTTCCTGTAAGGCCTTGGACAGTTGAGCAGTCTGCTGGCTCTCCAGTGAAAATAAAACCAAGACCTGACCTATCTAAGGTAAAGGAAATGGACAACTACCTCCCCTCTAATCCCTTCTGACTAGCTCTTGGAGTAAAGGTATATTACAGGTATTATACATCAAAATAAAGGGTGCAACATTCATTAGGAGGCTGACCTGGAAATTTTCTTTACAGAAAAAAAATGTTAAAACTAAATTATTATAGATTTTTTTTTCTATGTAATGGTACTGCAACATTTCCCAAGCTCTTAGTATAACCAGTTGGATTTACGTACAATTACAGTAAATCAAATAAGTTATCTAAGACAAAGCATGTACAGCTCTGACAGCTTAAAGAAAACACTGCCACATTCTGCTTTTGTATTTTGTACAGTTTTATACTTTTGATATTATAATAAATACTAAACCAAATGAGTTTGTATCTATGTTACAAGAAGGTATTTCTTCCTTTGATGGCTGCAGTGGAAGCAAAATCAGCGCTTGCAACTGTGAGCACTCTGCTAAGAGAGAGCAATTCAGAAATGGTTAAAATGATGACCAGCTTCCTTGAGTAGTCTCATTTAAGGCTAGGTGATGGGTTCTAGCAGGTGAGAGCTATTGCAGTGTTACAACAGCCATTACTTCTCTGGGAAGTTGTATACAGCAGAGGCCATTTATACGAACAAACCAGGGGAGAGGAAGACGACTATTTGTTCAGAAGGCCCAGCATGTACTAAATGGCTTTAAGAATACATGAACTAGGTGAGAGCACAAGACCCTGTAATTGCTCTCTCCTTTTTTTTCCAGCAGCTGTGCCAACCTCCTGCCACCCTCAATTTGGGAATTTTATTTGCATGCTTTAGCAGCAGAAGTCTCAGGTTCAACCCCTGCTGCTGGCACCCTTCTGAGAAGCACGGTGCTGTAGAACAATCACATTCACAGCACTAATGTGACATCTAAGGAAGGTACTGAGTTTTAACTGACAGAGCAAGACTGTGGAGGACATAAAAGACAAGTTGTAGTGTTAGGCAAGGAGGAGGCTGCCGCATATCTCACTGTGGTAGGAACACCTAATTTATGAAGAGGCTATGTCCAGGGTAAATAAGCACTCACTACTTCAGTCACTGTTTATGAATATGCAGATTTAACATCAGCAAAGTCAGTCGTTCTTTCTGCCAGTTACCTCTGCAAGAGAGGCCAGCGATGGAGAAAGCTCAAATATCATAATTTCATCTGCCTCTTTTGGGAGGTTTTCCATCAAAACCAAACAGGTTCTTGCAAAAGACAAACAACTGTAATCTGCATTGTATTAATGACAATGAAGAAGTCACTGTTTTCATGTAGGCTACGAGCTTGCAATGCAAAAAATGGGAGCAACCACATAACTGGCTCATGTAACCACATAAGCTTGTTGTTACCCACTGTGCCATGAAGTGTGAAGATGCTCTGATCAGCTGTAAGCTCTGTGCTGGTATTGTCATGCTACTGAGGTCTTTCCTAGGTGCTCAGAACACTTTAGGATGCATTACAACAGGAGGAGAATTTAGATAGTAATGACAGGAATTAGCTACTCCATCTTCACTACAAGCAACTATTTTTCACAGAGGAAAAAAAGAGAAGTGCCACACCTATGCTTTTTTTTTCACCATTTCATATTTCCAATAAAAGGAGTAATTATTTATATTTTATTAGCCACAACAGGTCATCAGCTTGCATTACAGTGACAGAGATTGGAGGTTCAGACATGTCAGCAACCTGCAAAGAGAAAAGATCAAACATAACAAGTCTTACACAGCAGTACCAGTAAGTGAGCATCCCCTTCCTCCAAGCCCAACAGCTGTAGTTACGAGCATGCAGATTTAAGCACACCCAGGAAGAAGTGACTGATGTCACCTTAACACACAATGATGCTCAGACTTAATGTTTTCTGTGCCTTTCTGAAGACTGAGGTCAGTACATAGTTTTTTTCAAATACAAAAGTTTGAAAAATACGGCATTTTGAAAGTGACTCTAGAAATTTTTTTTTTAACACTTTGTTGTTGCTAGACAAGAACAAGCCCACCCACTTCTATATAGGCCTTGCATAATCAGGTGTGCAATATATACCATTCCACAGTATGGTGCTCCTGTACTGTTCAAAGTAAGGTTTTAACAGACTGCATTAATCTCTGCTTAGAATTCTCTCATACAACTCAGTCCTCAAGTACTACTTCGTTTCAGTAACATCCAGAGCAACATTTATCCCAATTTTACAGCAGAAGGGCAGAGCAGAGGCACCTAACAGTAATAGGCAAAGCTTGACATACCCTGCTGCAACATCCTTCCATTCCTCCTTCCTTGCTTACTCTTCCTCCCTGCATTGCTGTCCCCTTCACCATGTCAGAAGAACAAAAGTGCTGGTATCTGCGGCTTTCTGCATCCCTCTTTAACAACCTGCTTCAGTCAGAATGCCCCCAGATAAGCTGATGTTATAGTTCAGTGGAGGATTGATGAAGTTCTCATGCCTGTGTGTGTCTCTTTCTCTCATTACATTGTATTATTAGCAACTCATCCTTTGTCACTCTTTCTTCCTGGGCTGGCATCGAAGCATTTTGGTACTGGAAAAACACTAGCCACTTACCATTTACTTATCTGTCACAGCAGGAGTTTTCTTTTTAGGTCTAAGCTTGAAATACAAGATGATCATTGCAACACCTGTGTATGTCGCTATTACATACTGGAAAACATAAAAGTTTAGTGTCAGTCTTACCCCCAGAAAACACCATTATACTAGACTACAAAATATACATAATACATACATTCCTCCTGCCTGTGATGGTATAGGAATTGAAGTACTTCTGAAATCCAGTGAACTGGTGCTGAGATCCTGAGTCATGGCCAGCCATGGCTGCTTGTCCTAACAAGCAATACAGGACAGTTAACTAAATTAGGTTGGACAGGATCAGCAGAAAAATCAAACTAATCTCTACACTGAAATTAATAATTCACTGACAGCTATTGAATCTGCTTTCAGGACATTCAACAGACAGTGGGTATACATAAGGAACAGGCACATTCAGAGTATTATGTCTTAAGATATAAAATGGGTGACAAAGGAGCAGACGGGCAAATGAGGAGTTCTGAAAGGAAGAACGTTTGGGATTTTCAGAGCTCATTCAACTGAATCTTACTTGCCCACCCAGTATCCACACACAGACCTAGATTTAAAAAAAAAAGAAATAAAAATAAATAAATACTTCCCCCCTGCCCCAGCTATTTTTCAGATAGATTAGCAAGTTCCTTGAGCCAGCTACAAAGCCTCAGAAGCACTGCCACAGGAACAACAAAAACACTTAAGTACATGAGGGCAGACATGTATTTTCTCTGCCTCTGAACCAAAGTTTCAGGTCTACTGTAAGAAGTTCATTAACACAAAGGCCCTGTAGCATAAAGGCTACAGTAGCACACTTGCAGGTTCACTGAATGTTTGAGGCTGGCACTCTGGGGACCCAACCTGCTCAAAGCAGGGGCAGCTGCTGCAGCTCACTCAAGGAACAGGCCCAGTTAGATTTTTAGAAACTTCAGACTCCACAACTGCTCCGAGGAACCTGTTTCAGTATTTGATCACCCTTACAATAAAAGTTTTGTCTGGTTTTGGTTTTGGGGTTTGTTTGCTTTTTTTTTTTTTAAAGTTTAGAAATATATTTTTCTAATGCTTAAGGGAGATTTATGTTTAGGACAACCATTTGTTTTTTAATCTTGCAACTCACCTCAAAAGAGGCACAAGTGCCATGCAGTTACCTACCAAACCAGGCAGATACTGTAGCCAGTGAGACAGCAGCAGAAGCAAGATACAAAAAATTGCTACAGCAGGTACTCTGTTCATTAACAGAGCTCTTATGCCAACCCAATCCACTAACATGTCCAGGGTATAATCAGGGAAGTGTGTCTGTAACTGGGCTGACTACGTAACAGCTAAAATTGAGTACGAAATACTGCTTCCCCAGCCCCAAACATCTGCTATACACGACTTGGAAAGCCCAGGTCATCTTTTCTTATGCCTGACCGATGCAAAAGCCTGGAAGAGTCACCGCGTCCTGCCCAGGACGGCTCAGGGCCCAGGCACCACGGCTTTTCTTTGTGGGAAGAGTCCGGTGCCCTTGCCAGGCGCGGCCCGCCCCGTGCCCTGACACCGGGCACCGCCGGCTGCCGCTCTCGCCCCAGCCCCGAACAGAAGCCGGGCCCGTCTCGCTGGCGCAAACGGCCGCGACCCTGCCGCTCCCTCGCCGCGGGCCGGAGGAAGGGATACGGCGGCTGAAGGTCGCGGGCGACCCGGGGGACAGCCACAGCTCGGCGCCGCAGAGAGACGCGCTCACCGCCCGGCGGCACAGCCCTGCAGGAGGAACCACGGGAGAGCACCTGCGGGCACCCCCCCGCCGCCCCCACAGTGCCCCCACGGTACCTCCTCAGGGCCCGCCGCCGTCCCGCCGCCGCCGCGCTCTGCCCTTCCCCAGCCCCCTCCCACAAGATGGCGTCCGCCGAGCGCCGCGCGCACCCGCCGCGGGCCGTGCGGATTGGCTGCACCGCCAAGGGGGCGGAGTCTCTCCGCCTTCTTCCTTCCCATTGGCTGAGGGGCTGCCCCTCTGCTTCCGCTTGTCCCTTCCCCTTTGCCCTGAGCACTGCTTCCGGCCTCCCCGTGTTCCTCGTGTGCGCCTCCCGGTCTCGGCCCCCGTCCCTCTTCCCCGGCCCCTTCCCGGGCTTCCTTCCCCCCCCCGGCAGCACCCGGCGCCCGGCGGCAGCGAGCGAGGGGCTGTGGAGCCAGAGCAGCAGCGGCCGGGGCAGGTAAGGGCCCTGCGGACAGAGCTCCATCCCTGCCCGCTCCCCCTGCGTGGCTCGGTTACCGGCCGCGGAAGGTGCCCGTAGCTGAGCGAGCCCTGAGGTGCAGTGTGCCCGCAGGAACTTCAGTCTCAGCACGGCCTCTCGCCGTCAAGGGGGTTTTACGTGGCTTCACAGGCTGCCCTGAATCCGACAGCGCAGTGTGTTGCGGTGCTGATTTCTGTAGAACTGTTGGTCGAAGCAATAAACAGTGTGTGCATCGTGACCTAGGAAATAAGGTGTTGTTTTCTGATTGAGACATAATAACTTTAAACATATCTATTAAATATAAAGCTAGAGCTTACACAAAGATATACCAAATTATATTTAAGGGTGGCATCCAAAAGGTGAAAATGCAGACCAAGTTTACTTGGCGTTTCACTCACAGCTTTATTCTTGACAACTGAAGCTGGTAGTTTCAGGTTGTCCACAGGATAGAAAAAAGATCTCTTCAGGAAACTTACAGTTAAATTAGTTTTATGAATATGTGGTGCATCTAAATACCTTAAAAAAATACTTCTTTAGTTATTTGGAATTGGATAACAGTAAAAAGTGATAGAGGTGCACACATTTAGATGGACCATTGTAACACTTTGGTATAGTCAAACTGAAATACACTTGGACATGAGTTTCTGTTTGTTGTTGAGTAACTGTAAAGTAGCCATCTGACTTCCTTCTTAGTTTGGGGGTTTTATGTCCCTTCAGTGTTTGTGAGGAACAACCGTAAGTACTACACATTTAATCTCGTATTTTCTCATTTGTCCTATAGAACTGCAAGCATGGCATCCATGGAAGAAAACTTTCCTCGAGGGGGCATCCAGAAAAAACCCACAGAGGGAAAAACACCCAATGCAAAGTTAGAGCGGGACAATTTGTTTGATGTATGTTCTTTGTGTGCTCTTGATTAACTCTTCTCAGAGCTCTTCCACTGTCAGAATATGACCTGCAATCCTTCCCGTCCATTACTTCTTTAGAAGGGACTTCCAGAAAGAGCTAACTGCTGATATCCACCTTTCTCCTGATCTTTTAAAGATCCTGATATCTGATGTATGATAAATGTGATGACAGGAAAAGTTAAATCAAAATTATTGATCAGGCTTTAGCTTTTAAACTTCCCACAAACACTTGTCCCAAGGTGCTTGTGTTGTGAGGCTGGTGTTAGTGGATGTAGACTTAAGTTTGGTCTTTCTTTTTCTGTTTTACAGTGTGGTGCAGATGACTTGTGCCACACTTTTCCATTGCCAAGATCCAGAGATTTATAATTGATCAGCTTCAGCCAGCCCAAAGGAAATGTTTTGGAAGACTGGCATGTAGACATATAGCAGTTAGCAAGACTGTTCTCTCTCTTTTTTTTTTTCTCCCAATCCTAGTATTCTAATTTCATTCCTGGCAGCAGTTATGTGTTAGTGCAAAGTTCCTATCTTTTTCCACTTGAATTTTTTTCCCCTCCCTCCTTGTAATCTGCTTTAGGTTCACCATGAAGAACGATCCCAGAAAAGAAAAAAGAGCCAAAGGGATCAAGGGAAGCAGAAAAAGTTCAAGGCAGATGGCACAGCTGCTACTAAAGACAATGTTGTGAATATTGAACCACTCACTATTGAGGTTTGTGGATAAATGTTTGATTTTGTGTGCTTCTTTCTTCTGAGCTATGTAAAAATGTCATGTTCTTCCTCACTAAACCTGTAAAATATATTGGTGATTTGAGACAAACATATGTTTACCTCCCTGTTACCACTGACTTGCCAAAATATTCACCATTTGCTATTCTTCCTGCTTTTCCAGGCACTCTGTGAGGGGATGTTGCTGCTTGGTTGTATAAAAGAGGTCAGTGACTATGAGCTAGTCATCAGCTTACCCAATGGACTTTCAGGATTTGTTCCAGTCACACAGATCAGTGATGCCTACAGCAACATGCTGAGCAAAGAGGTGGCCCAAGGAGAACTCCTGGAGGTGAGGCCTTGGGCTGGGGCTGGGATTTGTTACCTGTGAGCTAGGGATTGTTAATAACACCTCAGAACCAACCCTGAGGTCTTGCTCAGGAGCCTGGTTTCTGGTGTCTTACAGGTGACTTGAATTTGATCAGTTGCAGTGCCTTAGCCTTGTCTAAATAACCTTTGAACTTACTAAACAGCCTGTTGAATATGGAGAGATTTCTTTTGCCTGCCTGCTGCTGAGGCTAAATACTGATCCCTGCCTGTAGGCAATGATGGGAAGAAGTTAGGGAAGTGGCTGGAAAACAGTGTAGGGATGCAAGTGTTTCTCAGGGGCATGGGGAGTAGCACAATCCTTGCAGTGCAACGTGTGTTGATGCATGCAATGTGCTGCTGTGTAGTGCTAGTGTAGACTGACCTTGGTTTGGAACTGGCTTTTCCCTGCAACCTTGGCAATTTCCTGATAATGCTCATTGCTAGAAAGATCGAGGATGGAGTAACCAGTGACTCTGTCTCTCTGGGTCAGCACTTTGTAAGTTCTTCCCAAGGTGTTGTGGAATGTGATATCTGCCAGGTACCCTTGCCTTTTGCTGGTGGTGTGTTTCTCTGCTAAAGAGGGAGGTGAGGTTAAGATCAGTTTGCTCTGTAAATGTTTCCTCAGCTGTGACCTCCCGACTCTTGCCCACACAGTATTTCTATGTAAGCAAAGCCTACCAGTCCTGCTAACATTGCATCGTGTCATACCTGCTGCTGTATTGAGGCCCTGGTGTTTGTGGCATGTAGTGTTGACAGAAACAGGACTTTCCATTGGGATTTTGATTTCAAAAGCTACTTCAGTAACAAACAAAAAAAATTAATATTGTAAAATGTGTATGTTTCTCTCTTGATCACCTTGCTGGGCAGGACTTGAATTCGCTCCCGGACCTGTATTCTCCAGGGACCCTGGTCAGGTGCATTGTGACCAGTGTTGAGAAAAGTGCTGATGGACGTTGGAGTATCAAATTATCGATCGACCCCAAGAAGGTCAATAAGGGTCTGAATGCTTCAGCACTAGCATCTGGCATGGTATGTGTTCTGGGGCTGTCACAGCCTCTCTAGGCTTTGGATATCCCTGTTGCACAGAGCGTGAGGGAAAATTTCAGTTTGTCCTCACATGGGATCAGAGAAGAATGTGGAGTCGCTCCCACCATGGAGACCTGGGAGGATAGGGCAGTACTGGGTCTTGACTTCAGGTTGTCACTCATGAAATCCACGCGCCTGATTCTGTTTCAATATAGACAAGTTATTACTGATTTCTTTCTGAGTAGGATTCTTTGTTATTTATGCAGGGAATAACACTTAACATGCCTTGCTTAACTAAGAGGTGTATAGCTTTTGTGTTTACAGCTTATGATTATAGACATGTGCCTGCAATTAGAGCACCAGCTATTTTTGAGTATTCTTATTTCTCATTTCTTTTTCCCCCCTACTGGTTTGTGAGCTCCGTACATGTGTAATTGGGTAAGGGTAGAGTTGAGACCTTGCTGCCAGATGAGCTGTGTAGTAAGAAAGAATGTAGTGTTCTTTCTGCTACTTGGAAAACTCAGTTCTCTGTCCCTATGGAACAAGTACTTGGGTGGGAAGTTTCTTACCAGATGTGCATTCCTTGAAGACCCTGCAATTTCATCGCTTTACTAAATTGTATTGCTTCCTTCCCAACAGCTGCTCTCTGGCTTTGTGTCTAGTGTGGAAGACCATGGCTACCTCATTGATATTGGAGTCAATGGGACTCATGCATTCCTGCCTCGTCAGAAAGCCCAAAATTACATCAAAGCAGTCAAGAAAGGTAAGAAGTAGTACAGAAGGAGCTGCTGGGGTTAAACTGGAGATGGAGCAATGATAGAGATTAAAGGGTGTTATGTCTGTGGCGTTAGCACATCTCGGTGAGATTGGGTCAAAGTGGAGTCTTTTGTGGCTGGTCTGCAGCAAGTCATTGGGTTTCAGCCTGTTTTCTGACAGACTGTGCTACTGTTCCAAGCTCATGTGTCCCTGCTGACAGTAGATTTCACTTAGACTGAGAGGAGATCTAACATAAAATAGAGGGAACTCTGAAGAACTTTTGGGAAGAGCAGAAGGGAATCCCTGAGTGTTCCTGGTGGAGGTTTTATGCTGTGACTTGTTTTTGTAGGACCCGACTTGAAAATAGGCCAGAACCTGAACTGTGTCATTGTGGAAGTAAAGAACGAGGGGCGAGTGGTCCGTTTGTCTATTGATCGATCAGAAGTTGCTGCATCCATTGCAACAGAGCAACAGAACTGGACACTTTCGAATCTATTGCCAGGGCTGGTGGTGAAAGCCCACGTGCGGAAGGTAAATTCTAGTGAGGGTTTGTTTGATTGGGTTGGGTTTTTTTTGGGTCTTGCTGAAGGCAGGGAGTCAGGTGAAGTAGAGATGGAAGTTTATGCCCTAGAAAATTTTGTGCTTGGGCTCAAAAACTTTACAATAGCAAATGCTATTATCTGTTAGACAGTCCCTCCACTTCATTCACCTAAAGTCTGTCCTGGCTGTGATGCTCTGAGTATAGAGACTTCAGCCTGAAGTTGGTGATGAAGCTTGAAGCAGAATGGGATCCATATTGTGCTTCTATGGCCTTTACCTGGACCAAGTATTCAGCAGCTTAGACTGAGTCTTTGGGTTACACACAGTATTACCAAAAAGCTAAAGGATTGTTTTTGTAAAGCAGTGTAGAAAACAGAATTGTAAGTGGCTTTCCTGTCTCTTGTGATGTGCTGGTTAATTAGCACTGACAGTGAAATGTGTGAATTGCTCTCTATTTGAGCTGCATGAAAACTGAATGCAAACTTCTTTTGGCATCTTTTCCTTCCCTTCTTAGGTGACCCCATTTGGGATCAAACTGAGGTTTCTGTCTGCCTTCACTGGTATTGTGGATTTCATGCACATGGACCCGGAGAAATCCATGAACTATTCTCCAGACCAAGTGGTAAGGAGGGTGAAGGATGGCTGGAGTTGATATGTTTTTTACAACATCTCTTATCTTCTCCAGCATTTTTGTGGAGTAGTCTCTGAAATCTTACAGATGATAGCTGTCTTTCTCACCTTCTGTTTGAAGAATTGCTTTAGAGTTGTAAGAGCAAAGCCATTCCTAGGGTAATCAAAGGCTTGTTTGGGAAGCATAAGAGACTTGCAAGTGGTAGGAAAGTGACTTCTGTGGTCTTGTTCCCCTTGCTGCATTGGTTCCAGACTAGTCCGTAAACAACAGACAGAAGCTGTTAGAACTGATGTCTTAGTAGTAATATTGGAAAGTGCTTGTACATGGACAGAAAGTTCAGATACCAAGCATAATGTCTAAACACACAAGCAATGTGCATTTCTCCTCTTTTGTTTACAAACTTGTGTTTAATGAACATACTCTCTTCTCCCAGGTGAGAGCTTGTATCCTCTCTGTCCATCCCACCTCCAAGGTGGTGCGGCTTACTCTACGGCAAGCCTTCCTCCACCCTGGGGGATCTCCAAACCAGCTCTCCAATGATCGTGTGGGGGCAGTGGTGGAGGAGTCGACAGTGAAAGCTTTCTGCAAGCAGTTTGGTGCCATCTTTGAGCTCGATGATGGCACTCTTGCATTTGCACGGGTAAATACCAGAGCGGTGAGGCAAGTCCTCCATAGCTATCTTAGCCTCCAGTGGAAGGAGTGTAGGAGGAGGTTTTATTTTATACCTTTATGTTCTACTTTTATGCACTTTGTGAGGCAAACACAACAAAATTAAGACAATGTGGAAGGTGTTTGCCAAATCATACCTCCCCTTGCTTGAATTGGAATGTAGGAGGGTTGTTACAGAAAAAACTGGTGAAACCTGCTGCAAAGAGGGAATATGTTAGAGGAACAATTTTGTCAGATGCTGTCATTTCAACTTAAGGTCTGTATCGGTGCTTCCATTTTTCTAAACACTAAATTGTAACTTGTTTCTTCTAGTTGAAACATCTCTCAAAAACCAGAAAATCCTTTAAACCTGGAGCATTTAAGACAGGATGCAAACATAAATGTCGCATCATTGACTACAGCCTGATGGATGAGATGTGTATTGTATCTCTGAAGTAGTAAGTTTCATAGACTCTTCTAGAAAATTTGATTAGAAGGATGTAGCTGAGAGTGGAAAATACTCCAGGGACTTCATTTTTGGGATTGAAACTCCCATTTGGAGTTTTTGGCTTGTGTCTCTGTTTTACATCAGATTGTTGGGACATCTTGCATATCCTCTTTGTACTAGAGGGAACTGGGACACAGTCTGTGAGCTGAGACACAGGGAGGCTAAACTGCTTCTGCTGGGATCACATCAGAAGATGTGGAAAGGAAAAAAGATGTGAACAGGAAATTGAACCTTGATCTTCCAAGTTCCAGACTGTTTTCCTTCTCCCTCTCAGTATTTCCATTTATGTGGCTTTAAGCAATGCAGATGGTGGGTTTCCCTTTCATGGAGCCATGACTGGTGGCCATATCTGTGTGGCTGTCACCTGGCACAGAGCCTGGTGAACCTCCCTGACCTTTATGTCCAGAGACCTGTTTTGGGAGGTGGGTCAGTTGGAGTAAAACACAGAAATCTGTAGCTCTAGAGCTGTAGGGTTTGTGCAATAATGGATATTTGGGAGAAGGCAAAGAGGGGACTTTCTCCTCTTAGTCTGGATTTCCTTTGAGTTGACTGATCAGTCATCTCTTGCTGTGTCTCTCCTAGTCAGATTATTGAAGCACGGATTCTGCAATACCAGGATATCCACACGGGGGATATGGTGCAGGTGAGCTTCTGAAGGACTTACACAGTACTCTGGCATTATACTTAGAACGATGATCTAGCTAATGTGTGTTTCTTTTGCCTAATGTGTATGTTTAACTTCTGATCCAGACTAGTGAGATGAAAGGGATTCAAAACCACATTTCTATACAGGACTCAATTAATGGAATACAATACTTTCTGCATTTTATTCAAGTTTTTATTCATGATGCTGACAAGGCAATAAAATTTTAGCCATAGTCAGTCATTTATTTGCGGCCATGAATACATTTTTAGAAAGTCTTGAGCAAAAGAAATGAAAACTTGGTGTGGTGGGCTCTGAAGTCCACGTGTGGACCGTCACAATCAGCTGATGGGCAGGAAATCACTCAGTTATGATCATTCTTATGTCTGAGTCATGACTGTATTGGATATGTCTCTGGAAACAATTCTGGTTTGCCAGAGTCAACAGAGATTTTGTGAAAGTAGCCTACGCTTAAGGAAAACAGTCTGTGAAACAACCTTATGGAATATATAAAGATTGGTTGGATGGAATGTGGGTTAGACTAAGGTTTTCTTTTTTGGAGAGTGATTAACTTTGGTGATAATAGGTGATAAAGTGTCTTCGCTGTTTCCTACACATTCACAGTCTGCTTTTCATGCTGAATTTACTGATTCTTTTTCCTATTTTGGATTCTAGGGGAAAGTGTTTGCTCTGAAACCTATCGGGATGCAGGTAAAAGTGACTGATGGGATTAAAGGTCTTGTCCCATCCATGCATCTTGCTGATGTGATCCTGAAGCAGCCTGAGAAGAAGTACAGCATAGGAGATGAAGTCAAGTGTCGGGTGAGAGCTGCCAGACAGGGTATTCAGCTGCTTTGTCCTCTTTTTTCTGAGTATTTAGCAGCTGAATTGGTCAGGCAATGGCAGACATGCTTTTTGAACCCTCTTGTACTCCATTCTTGCAGGTGCTAGAGTGCAGACCTGCAGTAAGGAGGCTGATCCTTACTCTAAAGAAAAGTCTTGTCCAATCAAAGCTTCCAGTCCTCTGCAATTATGAAGATGCAAAACCAGGTCTGATCACACATGGCGTTGTGGTGTGTGCAAGGGAATTTGGCTGCATTGTGAAGTTCTACAATGATGTCAAAGGTCTGGTACCCAAGAATGAGCTCAGCTCAGAACCCATATCTTGTCCAGATAAAGTCTTCCATGAAGGCCAGGTAATTAATGTACTTACGCCATGCCTTGTGTTTGAATGCAAAAGAGAAATCTGCAGTTGAGTTGGCTCCAATATGGAAGAACCAATTACCCCAGGAGATGTTTTTGTCCTTTCACTTTAAGTAATCGTTGTGCTTCGTTTAAACAGATTAGGCAGTGAAAGGGGCTCTTCTCTTAGTGTTTCATGGACCTGTCTTTGT
Source organism: Todiramphus chloris collaris (assembly GCA_025345505.1). Taxonomy (NCBI): domain Eukaryota; kingdom Metazoa; phylum Chordata; class Aves; order Coraciiformes; family Alcedinidae; genus Todiramphus; species Todiramphus chloris. The sequence continues at coordinate 2,141,610 of JANVCC010000077.1, forward strand.
TTCTCAGACTCTCTCTGTTCTGTTGTGAAGGAGACACCATGGTATGTCATATGGGGACTACACTTGGTTGAGTTACTGAGACCTTAATAGAAGTTTGGGGTTCTAGGCTGCAGTTTCTTCTAAGGAATTTAGAACTTTTACCTACAGAATCAGAAGGATGAGGGTTTTTCTGCCTCTGCATTATGCTGATTGTCCTGTTTATTTCAAATTCTGCACATCTTAAGCCAGGCACTTCGGGAACCATGCTCTTCACCAAGTTCTGGTCTTTGTTGAGGGCAAGCTTATAAAGATTTCAGCCCTCTTTTTTTTTTTTTTTTTTTCTGGTGCTTTTGTTTGCCTTTATCCTGTTGTATGTTGGTTAGATAAGGAAAGGGGTAATTTTCTAGTCAGGATTTCTGACTGCATATCTGGAGATCTGAATTTTATTCTCAACTCTGCTAACAGACCTGGTACATAGTTTTAGCTAGTCATTTAATGACTATGTACTTCCATTTTCCATCTGTGTGATCAGAAGCACATTTCCCTCTGGTTGAACCTGTTAAGTTACAGTCACTGCCCTGCGTCCTTAGGTGTGAGAGAAAAGTGTGCTGTGTATGCATTTTCCCATCTCATTTTGTAGGTGATGGCACACTGAGGAGCTGAATTAAACTTTTGTTTTATCTTTTTTTTTTTTTTTGCTACAGGTTGTTAAAGTAATGGTCTTAAAATGTGAGCCCCAGCAGGAAAGACTCTTGTTGTCCTTCAGGTTATCAAGCAAGCCTGCCCTTGAGGACAAAACGAAGTGTACTCCAGAGAAGAACCAGGAAGTGAAATATCAAATAGGAGAGGTATTGAATTCAATGACTGCTTCCTTTTTTGCCTTTTCCTACTTATTTTCCAAATAATTTGGTATCAATTTCAACAATTTTGCTTCAAGAAAAGATGCTGGTGGTCAGGAACTAGCATTAAATCTGTGCTTCTTATTGTGTGGTTGGCCTCCTGGATCAAAAACAGAACGTCTGTTGTCAGAGGTCAGGATAAAGGAGTCCCAGGACAGTCCTCCTGGAGGTACCAATTAGTGCTCCTACTCCTAATTTGAATCCTCTTTCTTCTGGATACTGCTGATATTCTCACTTGAAAAGCAGCTCCTGGAAAAAGACAACTTTAGAGAAATGTTTTGAAATGGTTGTCTGTCTTTGGAATAAGCACAATTTCCAACACCCGGCAGATGCCGCTCATGCGGGAACAGGACACTTCTAATCTTGTTAAAATTATTCCCTTTGCCCTTCAGAGAAAAAGTCACAACCATAAGAATGTTTCTAGCTCTTGATTTCTCTGGGAGCTGAGAATTACTTCTTATTTTACCATCAGTGTTGGCATGCTTTTTGGGCTCAGCTCTGTTGATGTAAAATATTCTCATATATAGCTGGCAGGCAATGTCAGAGCCCCACAGCGTGGCATTTGCTACCCTGTGAATCAAAAGAGATGACTTCAAAGACACTTGGAATTTTATATGACTGTAATTGATCTCTTTTCAGATGGTTGATGTGAAAGTCTTGAAGAAGAAAGATAATGGGCTAGAGGTTTCTATCTTAGAAGACGAAGGCAATGTGATAGCCTGGATTCCCACAGCGCACCTCTCTGACTTTGTTGGTATCTGCAAGCTCCTGTGGCATTGTCTTCAAGAGGGAGATGTCCTGCCCAGAGTCATGTGCCTAAGTGACAAGGGAGAGCGCATTGTATCCTTTGCCACCTCAACCAGTCAAACAAAGTGTGGGGAAGGAGATGTCTTCTCAGGACATCCAGAGTATCTGCAACAAGCAGCAGATATACTAGTATGTGAGTTGAAGTGGAAGTGCCTGTCAAGCTAGCAGTGCTTCAGAGTGTCTTTATAACTTGCTGGTATTAAAAGTGAGGTTCAGCTGCTGCTAGAATTCCATCAGAACCAGGATTTGGTTGTGAATTTACTGATCTTCCCAACCAGCTTCTGAGCTGTTAATCACACAACAACATTAGCAAAAATTTTGCTGGTTTTATACCAAAAATCAGAACTGAAATATTAGGAAGTTGACATCTCTTCTAATGTGAAGTGTGTGTCTTTAATAGTGAGCAGCTTAAGAGACATCGCTTGCTAAATTTTAGTGTGGAGAGATTAAGACAGAAATGGGAATTGCAGGATTTTGAGCTCCTGTACTGTCTAACCTGCAAAAATGCTCTATCCCAGTGGCTGGCAGCACCAAGAGATTTCCTTGGTATCAGTATCCTTTCATTTATCTTCTCTCATTTTTCCTAACTGGTCGTTCAGATCTTGACCAGAAAGGCTGCAGTCATTTCTGCTCTACAGGAGGAGCAAGTTGTGAGAAGTTTCTCTGAAATCCAGCCTGGGATGCTGTTGACTGGTTATGTGAGGAATGTGATGCCCTTTGGGGTGTTTGTGGAGTTCCCGTTCGGTGTGACAGGACTGGCACCCAAAGTGGTAAGCGATGTGCTGACTTCAGTAGGCAGCACTTATGTAAGTGGGTGTGCTTGAAACATGGCAAAGGTACAGGAGCAAGGAACGAGCAGTAGGGCTGTGGATCCTGTATTTGCACAGCTTCCTCCAGTAAGGTAAAAGCTGCTTTTAGGTTTGTCTTTTAATTCACTTCTAAAATGAAACAAAGGACTTTATTTAAGTGAGCTTAAGTGTCAGCAAGGATTTCATGTGACTTCATTCTAATTGATGCATTTCGTTAGTCTTTATTAATTTCTCTTATGCATTTTCATGAACTCTTAAATCCTTTTGAACAGCACTGCAGGGGGTTGACAGCAGCTGTGCTCAGTAACCCTTGCCCCTTTGTTTCCTTTGCACAGAGCATGAGTGACAAGTTTGTGACGGACACCAAGGACCACTTTGTGGTGGGACAAACGGTGATTGCAAAGGTGATGAGCATCGATGAGGAGAAGCAGCGTGTACTCCTCAGTCTGAAGGTGTCAGAGTGCAGCTCGGGTGATTCTGCTGCAGAGAGCTTTGCCCTGCTGAATCAGTATTTCAAGGAGATTAAAGAAATCAGGAACTTGTTGAAAAGAAAAGGTAAAAGATTGCACGTGTTCTGATAAAGGGGATCATATCACGAAAAAGGGTCTTCGGAAGAACAAGAAAGGAAAGCCATTTTCTTTTAAGTAAAAGAAAGGTCAGTTCAAGCAGATTTGGTTTCTAGGAGGAGACTACTGGAAGAAGGGTGTGTTTGCAGTGTCTGCCATTTGCAAGAAGGCTTTTTGGAGCTGTGGCTGAAACAAGCCAAAGAGTCTGCTCTTTTCATGGAAGTCTACTAGGCCTCCTGTCTTGATTTTTTTTTGGTTGAAGCTTAGAGAACTAAAAATAAGGGAATAAACCAGGCAAACTGGGAGATCCATGTACCGAAAGAGGAAGGGAGATACAGCGATACAAAAGGGCCTGTAAAGGTGAAAACAAGAAAGACCAGGCTGAGATTGGGTGTTCTGTGGACCAAACCCTTTCTCCAGCCTTGGAGATACTTTTATCAGTGTGAATATTTGTAATTACTTTATGAACCAGTCTAAAAGTTAATCAGCTAAGACATCTGGCAGTAGTTTCACCATTTCATTATGGTTTACATGAAGCATTGTCTCTGTTTATTTTGAATTTGTCCGTGGTTAATTTTTTAGTAATCTTTGATGTTGTGTTTTAAGAGCTGTAGTCCACAAACAAATATTAAACTCCAAAAAGCTTACAGTTAAAAGGGATGTTGGGCAAGGCTGTGAAACTTATCTACTGTGCCGATAGAGGTGTAGGCATATTTTCTGTTGGTTTTTGTATTGTTTTTTTGGGTTTTTTTTATTAAGGGGAAGAATGACCAGGGTTTTTTTTTTCTGTGCACAACTGAACTGCCCCAAAGCACCAGCAAAGCAAAACAGGCTGGTCAGTGCCCAAACCTGAATTTTCCTAAATACCTGAAAAGTGAATGGTGATAAGCAGTATGGGAGGCTCTTGTTGTGTGCAAACTCATGTATTAGAAACAGTGACTTGAAGACTTACCCCTGCTAATTACTTAGTTTAGGAAAACCAGCACTGGTGTCTGGATACTAGGGTCTTAGGCACATAAGAGTCAGAATGGACACGATGTCAATTTTCTGTGCTCAAAAATGATGGAAGGACAGAATATGACTGCAAGTGGCATTAGTGGTGCATTGGTGACACTTAATGTGACATTACAAAGGCTGGGCAAGTTAGCTGTCTGATGGTAAAGCCATGATCTTTTCTCCCCTGGTGCTTTCTGAAGAATAGTAGACCTGTTTAAAACGAATGATGCTTTTGGAGGGTTGAAATGATAGAAGACTTTGATTTAAGATGAATTTCCTTACTTGGCCTATTAGTGCCTGCTGCCTGCACTGTATCTTATTGTGTTAAAGCAAATAGGACTAGCTTTGTCCACCAAAATAGAGGAATCATTGAGAAGAGTAGCATTGTATTATTTGCATGCCTACTGTATTTGCTGGTAATTCATAACTGATGATAAATTACCATTTCTACCTTCATCTAACAGTGCTTTGTTAACTATGGCAGCAAAGGACACTAGCATTGCTTTTTACTGGCAGTCAGGAACTGCTGCTATTATTCTTATGGTGCAGAAATCTGTATTTGTGCACACTGTGATCAAGTTGGTTTTTATTGTTGATACTTGTGCGTTGGATGCCTCATTTTCAAAGAGGGATTTTCAACTGCCCCGAGCCTTAGCCAGGATCTGCTTAACTGGAAAGTACGAAGATAATTATGCTGGCACTCACGTGCTTGTGATAACCCAAATGCAGTAGGAACATGAGGATGAGTTTGTACAAATAGATTTGCCTACTTGCATTACAGGCTTGCTGAATGAGTCCTCCAGCAAAGACATTCTCACATGCTTTTTTTTTTCCAGTGCTAGGAATACTGGATGCACTGCAGTTGATTTTTGTCAAATTCTGACTTTGCCTGTTTAGGTTCTTTTTATATCCAGTAGTCCTTAATGTTTTGTTTCCTATAATTGTGAAGTGACAGGTCTGTTTTGTGTTTTTAGCATTAATCTACTTTGCTTTCACCTTTTTCTGCATGTGATGCTGTGTGCCAGTGTTTCTATAAGATTGGAAAATGTTCTCTACAAAGATATCAGATCCTTAATATCACGAAGTGTTTACATTTTTTAACTCCTAGAATTTACTTTGTGTTTCCACAGGTTCAGGAGCCTAAGCTTTGTTTTCCATTATGAAGGTGGCCATAAATGTTTGTTCATGCACTTTTGAGCAAATGTGAAGGGTATCTTTGTTGTGCAAAGGAACAACGTAGGTAAAACTGACTTTGTGCTTTTTCTTCCCTTTATGTAGGAGAGCCCAGCATGCCTCAAGGCCTTTGTGAGTTGGTGCCTGGGAAGGAGCTGCAGCTGGTGGTACAGAATGTGAAGGAGGATGGCTCAGCGCAGTTCAGTGGCAGCTGTGTCACAGGCTTGACTGTCACAGCCACTCGCTACCATTTGGGAGGTGAGGGGCTTGTCTTTGCTAGCTTTGGGTTTCACTCTTGTGCTTTGAAACCTCTGCCCTGAAATGAATACTGATAATGAGGAACTGTCATGGGAGGAGTCTGATCAGAGTAGGGATGGTCTTGAAAAGTAGTCTAATTTTGTACTATGTTGCTGACCCATTTGTGGGTTCAGAACATATCATTGCAGCCTATCTGTGCCTCTGTTACCCCATCTGTGAACTGGACCTAATCTTGCCTCATATCTTGGGCATCTTGTAATGTCTAGTTTGTGCTCCAAGATCTTTAGTTGAAGCGTATTGTATGTAGACAAATTATCAATACAAGCTCCAGCTTTCTTGTGTTTGTTTTTTTTTTCCTCTTACTTCAGAAATATGTTCCTTGGAGTAAACTCTATCTGAAATTGCTGTTCATTTTTCTTTTAAGTCTATGTGACTTTAAAATGGGACTACAATTTCAGTACTTTGCAATTGAAAAATTAAAGCAGAGAAGTGCCATATTATGCAGAACCAAAGAAGTGCATGCTGTGATAATGACTAAACCAATGACACCTGTATTAACTGCTAACTTCAGCAGTATCCCAGCACTTCTGTGTTCAGAAGTTTTGTTTCCTCAGCGACAGATAGACTGATGGTTTTGTGCAAATGTGTTACCATAATCTTTTTCAAAACCTGTATTACCTTGAATTTGTGTTCAGTCAGCCTTGTCTGCATTATCTAAGGGTCACATCTTCACAAAATCAATTCAGTTCTTCCATGAAAGCATCTGATGCTTTTTCCAAATGAAAAGGTCCCCTCTCTTCTTTTTTTTTTTTGTTTTTATTTCCTTTCCTTGCCATTAATCTTGGAGGAACCTGTTCTTTTCTTAAAGAGACTTATTTGGTACTAAGTTAACTTTGTTACAGTAAGCTACCATTAGTGATTAAGCAGTCTTTTTATCACTATGGTTTTCAAGGATTAAACCGAACCACAGAGAACCTTTTCCTGTCTTTTATCTGCCACTAGCTCAGTTACTCAACATCGTTCATTGTCATCAGGAGATAATCTTATTCTCTTTGTAGACAAAAATATTGTTCCTGGTGAGAAAGCCAAGGCATTGGTTCTTCATGTGGATGCCCTCTCATCCAAGGTGTACGTTTCTCTTCGAGAAGAACTGTTAAAACAGAAATCCAAGCAAGTATGTGTTCAGTTGGGTTTTTTTTTATTTGTAAGTTTCTCTTTGCCTAGCAAACTAAGCAATAATGAAATGAGGGGATGGCTGTTTCCGCCTGTAGAACTGTGGGAGTAGAGTGGAGGGAATCAGAATCTCAGCAGAAGTAGTCACTATCTCCATTTCTGTCTAGCAGCTCACAGAGAACTCCCAGCACTCTGCCACCGTGCAGCACATAGCAGAAGAGTTTGCCACCGTATCTTTGTTGGAAACAGGCCAGCTGGCAGCTGTCCCCATAGCATCTCACTTCAATGACACCTTCCGCTTTGACTCAGAAAAACTGAAGGTGGGACAAACAATCTCTGCAACCTTAAAAGTAGTGGAGGTGAATGACCACGGAGTCTTCTTAGCAGTACAAGGCTCAGCAAAGAAGAATGTTTTTGTAAGAGTCCGGAAGGAGTCTGAGACAGCATTAGAAGAGCTGTTTGTTTCTGTGAAACACTCGCTTTCCCTGGGGGATGTCGTTACTGGTACTGTTAAATCTGTAAAGCCAACGCATGTCACAGTTGCTATTGATGACAAGCTGACCGGTTCCATCCATGCATCCCGGATTATGGATGAAGTGCCCGTAGGCTCTTTTCCAACGTATACCCTGAAAGCTGGACAAAAGGTGACCGCTCGAGTCATTGGAGGCAGAGATGTGAATACTCACAGGTGGGAAAACATGGCCATAATATTACTTCTTGGGGAATGCAAGGGGTGAAATAGTTACTCAATTCAGATGATCTAGGCTGTTCCTCCTGTCAACTGATGCTGTTACAGCTGCCCTTGCTGGAGTAGTTGAGGCCTGAGGACATCTGCTATTATATTCTATCCCAGATCTAGGTTTCTGTGAATTAGCTCTCTACATGTGTCACTGTATTTATCTTTAGTACAGGTTGCAAGAAAAAAAGATCTCTAATTTTTCTTAAAGGTCCAGTGGAAGCCTTGAATACAAGGGTGATTTGGCCCCAGAGGCTAAATTTGATGGAGTATTTTGTGTACCTAAGTTGCCACTGAAAAAGTACTTGGAAGAACTGGAAGGCTGTGGTAGTTTTAGAGGGCTTACACTTTTTTTTTTTTTTTTTTTTTTTTTGGCCAATGCATAGTGATTATAGGTGGGTGATCGGGGCCTGGGGAGATCATGAGAAAATTGTACCCTTTTCCTTGTCTTTAGGTACCTGCCCATCAGCCACCCGCATTTCACACAGACCATTCCAGAGCTCAGCATTCGACCAAGGTAAGTGTTGGCCTCTTTGCTGTCTGCAGGTGCTTCACAGGTTTGTATCCTCGTACATTCCCTCCCTTGTTTATCCCATTTGTGAGGGAGCTGATGGTGAGCAAGGACCTCCATATCTATGTCATGTGCCAAGGCTTCTTGCTCTTTCTTACACGTTAGCTTGGGTCTGGGAGGTGAGGTGTGAGAAACCTCACAGTGCTCTCCTAGCACATAATTTCCTTTGAATGTCCTTTTGGCTTCAGGTTCTGTAAGTCTGGACTCTGGCATGTCCACTCATGTCAGAAGGGCATGAATCCCTTTTAGGCCTAGGGAAGAATTAATTTCCTGTAGAAGGATGCATCTGGGAAGGGGATGGGGGATGAATGTCACAAAGGCACTGTCACAGTAGTATTGGCTCACCATGATCTCCTGGATTTCTAACTCCTATCTTCATTATTAGGACCAAAACTGTCTTACTCATGTCCTCTTTCTTTGTTTACAAACAGTGAAATAGAAGGGAAAGTCACAGCAATGCTAAACCTTAAAGAAGACAGTGCCCTCAAGAAACTTGGTCTCTACAGTGTTGGACAGACAGTCACCTGCTTTGTAAGAAAGGTGAGGTCAGAGTCTTCCTAAGAAGTGTGCTGGGGGAGGCAGCAAGTGGGGGTGATCTCAGGGGCCTCATTCAGATCTAAACACTGACACTACTATGGCCTTCATCAACTGTGAGAGCAGCTCATGAAAAGTGCAGTGTCTTTTGGGTAGAGCAGGAGGAAGAAGTCACATTTTTTATACTAGGTGAGTTGAGCTGACTCACCCTCTTTGACGTGCCTGTTTGTTAACAGCAGATGCTTCCCACCCTGCACTCTAGCAAAATGGCCTTTGAGAAATTGAGTCTGCCACCAGCACAAAGTACGCTCGCTGCCGATCCCCTGCGTGCGCTTCCCAGTGAACCACAGCAGTGTTATGCTTGTAAGAGTAGAAGCAAATCACCGTTTTTGCTTAGTGCAAGAGCCAAGGCTGGAGTAGTTCTCTCTAGCCTTAAAAAATAGTGAATCTGACAGGGAAGGGCTTTTTTTCCCCAAGTTCTCATGCTGTCGTCTCTGTTCTTTTGGTGTCTTCTCAGTATAACATCCTCAAAAACTGGCTGGAGGTAGAAGTCACCCCTGACATTCGAGGAAGAATTCCTCATCTGCTGCTCTCTCTGAACACCAAGGTAAGAGGCCATTACAGATAAGCTATACAATATTTTTTTTCTGTGCACATGGCTGCAGGTAATGACTGCAGACACTTCTGACATCCATGTTAACTCTTGATCCAGTGTTCTGCCCTTTAGACGTCACTGCCCCTCACTGACAAACCTGTAGCTGTGCCTGTAGGTAGTTTGGCTCAGGGTTGCAGAGCTACTGCAGCAATGCTGAGCTGTCAGTTAAGAGTACACACCAAAGATGTGTATAGAAAGTATAAAGCTTCATAGGAGAAACACCAGTCAGAGATGTGCAATACTTATATTCTTGTAATAAGTGGAAAGCTGCCTTTTCTTACAGGTCTTAAAACATCCAGAAAAGAGCTTCAAAAATGGACAGGCGATATCAGCTACAGTGACTGGAACAGATGTCACCAAAACAAACCTCTGCTTGTCACTCACAGGTATAGTAGAGCCTTAACAGCAGAACCCCACTGCATACGATACTTTACTTGGGGGTGGGTCTGCACTGATCCATCAGATGAAGATGTTACACTCCAGAGCCAAGCTGCACCTCCTTGTAGGACAGAACTAACCCCTGGGACCCTGACCCAGAGGTAGCAGCATTCAAGGCAAAGAGAGGTCAGACCTTTAGACTAAAGAATCACTTTCCTGTTGTCTCAGACTGAAGCCCTTCTCTGAGCCCTTAGGAATATATTCCCACCTGATCTCAGACAGGGAGATGGTACATTTGTCCACATTGTCAGTTATTCTGGATCCTAGAACTGTGCGACTGGGGGAGCTTGTCTGGGCTACCAAGGAAAATGTTGCTGTGAACTGAGAGAATGTATAGACTGCATCTTACCAAAACTGAGAGAGTGTATAGACTGCATCTTACCAAAAGTTGGTGGGTTTGATATGTGACTAGGCAACAAAAATAAACTTCACTGATTCACTACCCCTGTTGCTTTGGTTGCAAACTTTTTGAAGTATTACAAAACCCTCTCCCTCCTTCACTTTTTCCAGGAATTCAGTCACTGGAGCAGGGCACCATCACTGTAGGGATGGTAACAAAGGTGACTCCACCCATTGGTTTGACCATTGCGCTGCCAGGTGGGAAGACTGGCAAAGTCAGCATCTTTCACCTAAATGATACTTACACAGAGAATCCTCTGGGTAACTTCAACATTGGCAAGATTGTCAGGTCAGTAATTCTCTTTCTCATTTGCTCAAGCCGCAAGGCTTAGAAATATCCCCCTTTGGTGACAGGCTTCTTGCTGCCATAAGATGTTGCCAGACCTGTAACATTCAGTTTGTAGCAAAGAAGTAATGTGAAATTGTGACCTGATATGCATTTGGGTGAAAGTCTTGTATTTTCCATGTGTGAAGAAGCCCCTTTTCAGGTGCCTTCTTGGACTGTGTTTTGAGAGTAGCTACTCTTTACATAAGTTGCTGATGGGACTGAGGGAAGTTTGTGTTAGATAGCAAGTGCTCCAAGCAACAGTGTTTTGTTTCCTTGAGAGTGTTATTCTGCTAGTGAAAATATATATTTTCTACCTGTGGCTTTATTTCACAGGTAAAAAAGCTTTTTATTTTCTCCCTTTACTCTGCCATGCAGGTGTTACATCCTCTCCAATGAGAATGGCAAAATCCAGCTATCTCTCCGTCAATCCCGGTATGTGTCATCCCTCCAGTCTGTTGATCTACTAGTGAAGAAAAGGATAGTGAAATACAGTAACTGTTGGTTTGGGCGGATCAATGTGAAGTGTTAAAAGGACAAGGACTACCTTTTTTGTTGTTGTTTTTAAGGGATGAGACTTCTTTGTATTTCAGAAAGATTTTCCTGTGTATTAGCAAATGTGAAGGTGTCTGACACTTATTGTAGAGCTGAGCAAGTAGGTTCAGACTTAATTTCTGTTTAAGTGGTTAAAAAAAATCAAGCCAATGCTTACAGAGTTTCAGACATCATTTTACTCTCCTTGTTTTCTTGGTGTCAGAGTTTTGGTTGGCTTTGTTTACAGCAGCATGTCTATTCCCTAATGCTATGTATAGCTGGACAGAGATGCAGATAGTCCATTAGTACATTTCAGTAAACTGAAGGGTGTCTCTGGTCCCATACACTTTCCGGAAAGTACTAGCTTTTGTTAATACTGATCTATTTCTTTGATATCCAGAGCAGAATGTGAATTATTTTGATGAGTGCTTTAACTTTTAACCTCTCTTTTCTTTTAGGCTAAACCCGAAGAGCCACAGCAAAGTGGAGGATGTTGAAATAACATGTACTGAGGATGTTAAAAAAGGCCAGCTAGTGCGAGGCTATGTCAAATCAGTCACTTCATCAGGTGTATTCTTTGGGTGTGTAGAAGAAGAAAACTGCTCTGGAAAATGAGGGTTCTTGGAGAACTTATTTTGGATGTAGGATTCTGGAATCTTCTTTAGGGGAGGTCTCTGGTGTCACGCGATGTTACAAAATGAATTTCCTCTTGGGAATCAAGATGTCATCACTGCTTTCTTAAGTCTATGAAGTTAAAGTAGGGAAGGTTTGTGTGACACTATATAGATAGAACTGATGGTGCCACAGACATAGTTGCTGCAATTATTTTCTTTTTTTTCTTTTCCCTCACTATAGAATACTTATTTTTTGGTTTCCCTTCTCTTCACAGCTTGTCCTCTTCTCTTCTGTGCCGAATCTTGTTCCAGAATGTTTCCCCGTATTTTGTACACAAACAATCCTTATATGAAAAGTATCTGCCTGAAGGAAAGCTGCTCACTGCCAAGGTGCTTGGGTAGGTACAGTGTTCTTTAAACGAGGCTTTAGTAGAAAGGAGATGGTGAAGGAGGAGAGAATGGAAAAGGGGAGGCTAAAAGCTAGGAAGATTTGGAAGAAGTTCATATGTTTGCAGTCATAGTAAATGCTTTGATTTTTTTATTTTATTCCCCCCGCCTTCTTTCTTGATACTACTGGCAACGCACCACAGTGTAAATGGAAAACATATTGAGCTCTCTCTCCTGCCTGAGGACACCGGGATGTCAAGTGTCTTGCCTGAATCTCTAGGCCTACCACGATATGGTGCAGAGGAAGAGGAAAGAAAGGCAAATGATAGGGAAAAGAAAGAAGAGCTTAAGCTGAAGACAAAGAGAAGAAGAAACTCTGAAAAAGAGCAGGTATGGGTGTTATTCCATAAGACATGCTAAAGGACTTGGCTGACCCAAATACTGAAGGGACTAGGAAGATACACTGGGATCAGGCTGAGGAATTACACAAAGTAGGAAAAAAAGATCAAGTTGCTTTGAAGACTAGCAGAGGTCAGAAACTATTAAATTTGGGTAGCAGTTAATTGAATTAGCAACCCAATGGTGTTGCCTGTGTGGCCTGTCCTCCTGTTTGTCTTGTCACCATATGTAGGTGAGCATGGATTTATTCTGTGTTTTCTCTGGACAGCAGGGGATGCTGTGCCAGGGCACCACCCTCTCTCTGCTGTCAGGCTCTTTACTTTGTGAACAGAATTGACTTTAAGATTCATCCCAGCTGTTGCCCTCCACTGTCCACTCATCTCCCCTTGTTACAGGAGGTGAAGCCAAAAAAAAGGAAGAACTGCCCAGCAGATGAAAATGACAGTGGAATTGAGGTATATTACAGAGAGGAGGATGATGACCAGGAGGAAGAGGCGACTAAAAAGAAATCCAAGGTAAGAAGTTTGGAGGAGAACCTGAGCCTGAAATTACTTTCCAGCACTATTGAGATGTGTCAGTTTTGACTTGGATGACAGTAAGTATCGTTGCTGAAGATAGAAGTGATGTGGTCTGGTGTTTGTGCCATCTGAAAATGGCTTGAAATGGACTGCGTTTAAATTAGAGCAAAGATGACCAGAGTATAATGTTTTTGCTGTTGGGCTGTTTGCAAGTGTAAGAAGTCAATAGTACTGGCCAGAGAGAAGTCACAAGGAAACATCAGTAGTCTGATCTCGGTGTAAAAACTTCAGATTAAACCCTAGGACATTCCCTGTCTTCCTTCAAACAGATAAAGAAACCTGGTGAAGCTCCCAGGCTTCAGATTTCCATAGGCTTCACCTGGGATGAGGACATGAATGCAATGGATGTACCTGTGCTGAATCAGAAGGAAGAGAGCTCAGACAGTGAGGAGGAGGAGGCGGATTCGCATTCAAAGGTACTGTGTACTAGTGTTGCTTGCACTGGAGACACCACATGGTGGCTCTAATGTGATTTTATGTGTCTCTCTGCCCCATAGCAAAACCTTTTAACACAAGGGAACATCTCTGACAGCTAATCTGGAACTTCCTTAACTACTTTGATCACTGGGCTTAGCAGCAGATCTCTCTGAAGCACAGGAGAAAAGGCCCTATTTTACCATGGGTGCATGAAAATAGGGCTTCTCATGTTGACATGCTAAAAAAATAATTATGTAGGGTCAAACAAATATTTTCTTGAAAGTCAAACTTTTGTATTTGATGTCAGCTCTGTGTTTTACTTTTCTAAGTGTTATAAATTTACATGAAAACCTGGAGATGAAAAACCTCTTCAAATTACAGTGTTCTTATTTAGAAAAACACACAAAAATCCTTTTATGCTGTAATTTTTCAGAAGTTTTCCAGTGTGAGCAATTCAGCAAAATCAGAAACAAGCTCATGAATTGCTCCACGTTTACTCTTCAGGATTTCCCCATCCCTCAAAACTCACCTCTGTAAAGGCTATGCATGGCCAGTGCTTTGTTACTCAAGGTACAGCTGCTGTGCGCAGAGAACTGTAGCACTGTCAGTTCCCAGTTTACACCTGAGTCACCCTAGCAGTCCAGCAACATACCCCAGTCTTGCACATTTTCTCTCCATGTACCCTGGATTTTTACAGAATGGAGGTTGGTGGTCAGCACTGGCCTGGTGGATAAAGATGGAAGAAATAGAGGGAGGGGTGAAGTGTGAATCCTGCATTTGGGGTGCAAGACTAGCAAAGTAGTTGTTTCTTCATTGTATTTCATTAAAAGAAATGAGATTTCATGTACTGCTTCTCTTGGAAGAGTGAACTGTGTGTGAAGGGCTGGAGGGTGTGTACCATTTTCTTTCCTTAAACAGCTGACCTCATCTTTTCTTGGGAAGACTTCCCAGCCTTGGACATAGTGAGGTCTGGCTGTGCTTTATCTGGTCCTGCCTGTTCCTACATGACATGCCAGCTTTTCCCCAGTCCTCCTTTTTTGCCCTTTCAGATGAAGAAACAAACAAAGAAAGAGAAGGAGCTAGAGAAGCAGAAGAAGGAGAAGGAGCTCTGCAAAATAGAGGCAGCTCTGATGGACCCCAGTCGGCAGCCCCAGTCAGCAGATGACTTTGACCGCCTGGTGCTGAGCAGTCCCAACAGCTCCATCCTCTGGCTACAGTACATGGCTTTCCACCTCCAGGCTACCGAGATTGAGAAGGCCAGAGCTGTGGCAGAGCGAGCGCTTAAAACAATCTGCTTCAGGTAATTACAGGGCTCTGCCTTTCTTTGCCTCAAAGAATAAATCATGGTGGAGCAGTTGTGGTGGGAGAAGAGCATTGGTAGTGTCATCAGCGTGTGTGGAGAGTGGCAGAGTTTCTTTCAGTGAGCTCAAAAGGATTAAATGGTAGCAATTGTCAGCTGGCCTTTTGTAGGTCTGGCCTGAGTCACCACAGTTGGCCTGCAGCTGACTTGCTGCAAGCTCCTGAGCGCATTAACTCCCTGAGGTACCACTGAGCACACAGACATACTTCTGAGCAGGCAGAAGGGTTTGGAAGACGACAATGCTGTCAGTGATGTTGTCCTTCAATTAAAACATGAATCAAACTGTGAAGTTCTTGTTGCTTTTTCTATAGGTCTGCACCCTTGTGTATGAAATCGTCTCTACAGCATGATTAAGTGTATTGTGCTTTCTTGAATCATCTCTGTGGTTTTTAATTACAAACAACAGTGACCAAAAGTTGTAGTATGAAACAACTGTTGTGCTCTGTTCCAAAAGTGATATTTCAGTAAGCAGTATGCTTTATTCCTTCTCCCGGAGGCAGGCTATAAGTCACTGAGTCTTTGTAGGGTGGTTTGCTAAAAGCTGATGAAGACTGGTAAAAAGCTAAATACTCTTGTTCACATCTGTTTTAAGGGAAGAACAGGAGAAGCTGAACGTCTGGGTAGCTCTGCTGAACTTGGAGAACATGTATGGTACTGAGGAGACACTGATGAAGGTCTTTGAGAGAGCTGTTCAGTACAATGAACCTCTGAAAGTCTTCCAGCATCTGTGTGACATTTATGCCAATTCTGAGAAGTACAAGGTAATATAGTGCAAGCAGGCCCCTGACATGTCTCCCATTCAGTCATGCCACTAAACTGCCAGTACTGGTTGTATAAGCTTTCAGATGTTAGGTCTGTCCTGTTCCTAACTGTGAATAATGGTTATGATTGACAGCAGATGAGGAACTATTGATACTTGCTTTTCTGTCAGAAGTGTTTGGAGATACCTGGGCCAAGAATAGGATTTGTGAAGCCACAAGGCTTTATTATCAGTCTGTGTGATCTAACCTAACTGTGCCCTTCCAGCAAGCAGAAGAATTGTACCACACAATGCTGAAGCGTTTCCGTCAGGAGAAATCCGTGTGGCTGAAATACGCCTCTTTCCTCCTGAAGCAAGGCCAGACTGAGGCTACACACAGGCTTTTGGAGCGTGCTCTCAAGGCTTTGCCCATCAAAGAACGTAAGTACCCTCTTTCTGGGGAGGAATAACACCAGGCAGTGGTACAGGTTAGGGGTTGTCCTGCTGGAAAGCAGCACCATGGAGAAAGACCTTGTGGGTACCAAGTTATCCATGAGACTGCAATGTGCCCTTGCAGCCAGGAAGGCCAATGGCATCCTGGGGTGCATTAAAAAAGCTGTCCAGCAGGTGTAGGGAGGTTCTCCTCCCCCTCTACTCTGCCCTAGTTAGACCACACCTGGAATAATGTGTCCAGTTTTGGGCTTCCCAGTTTAAGAGAGACAGGGATCTACTGGAAAGAGTCCAACGGAGAGCTACAAGGATGATTAAGGGACCTGAGTGTCTCCCCTGTGAAGAAAGACTGAGGGAACTGGGGCTGTTTAGTCTTGAGAGGGAATCTTATTAATGTCTATAAAAATCTGAAGGGTGGGTGTCAAATGGAAGGAGCCAGTCTCTTTTCTGTAGTGCCCAGCAACAGGACAAGGAACAATGGGTATAAACTTGAGCATAGAAGGTTCCACCTCGAGGAGGACCTTCTTTACTGTGTGGGTGATGGAGCACTGGAACAGTCTTCCCAGAGAGGTTGTGGAGTCTCCTTCTCTAGAGACTTTTCAAAACCCATCTGGATGCGTTCCTGTGCGACATGCCCTAGGTCATCCTGCCTTGTCAGGGGAATTGGACTCAATGATCTGTAGAGGTCCCTCCCAATCCCTAACATTCTATGATTCTATGATTCCCCATCCTTAATGGGGACCACTTGTTGCCAGATTCCCAGCAGCTGGACTGCTCTTTGATATCGCTGCTTGTGGATGTGTTTGTAGTAAGTGAAAAGTTGGTGCTGAATGTGCTGCCCTTGACTCGGGGGAGGGGAAATTTCAACCTGGACACTAATGCTAAATCCTCCTGTAATAGAATTTGCTGTGATGGGCAAAAGCAAAGCATCCAAAGCAAAGACGATGTCGAGTCATATAGTCTTCTAGAAAAGTTCAGTTGATCTAGTCCCAGGTTTCTGGGGCTGCCTGTGGATGCTGTAAGATGCATTTTGGATGTAAGAGTAAACTTCTATCTTCTGCAGAGACCTGACATGGGGAGTAAACTGTGACCCTTCTTTCTCCCATTCTGATCCCACCTTGGTCCAGAAAAACTTTACAACAGAAACTTTTGTGTCTGGGCAGAGGTGGTGCTGTCTTTGTGCCTGCCTCTGTTCTGTGTAATTATCACTCACGTGTTTGATCATAGGGAAGAATGGTTCTGTGATACCCTAACATGTCATTGCTTGTTCCAGATGTGGATGTCATTTCAAGGTTTGCACAGCTGGAGTTCCGATTTGGGGACCCAGAACATGCCAAGGCCCTCTTTGAGAGCACCCTCAGCAGCTATCCCAAGCGGACAGACATCTGGTCCATCTACATGGACATCATGATCAAACATGGCAGCCAGAAGGAAGTACGGTGAGTTGTGCTACAGCAGGCTGGGGCAGGACGGAGTACAGTGCTTGGAGCAGCACCTGAGAAGAGCAGATGTACCCTTCAGCATGAGGTTGTATAGGACTTCCCAGAGCAGAGCAAAAGAGAACTTTTATCACCAGAGAAAAAAACCTGGGGTGTATGGAATGCTTATCCTTACCAGGCTTGAGGAGTCCTCAAGGACATCCATCGGTCAAAGGGGGACTGATTTGTGAGTAGTGGCATGCATGACAGAAACTAGAGGACTTGTCACTGAGGTTCATCTGTCCCTTTGGAGGGATTGCCTTATAGTATCTGAAGGGTGAGGTCCAGCCCTTGTGTATCTTTTGACATAAAATGGAGAATTACTCTTTTTTTTTTTTTTTTTTTCCTTTTCTGAGAGTTGATAAAAGGAAGTCCAGTTTGGCCCACTGTGGATCCTGCAACATTCACTTAATGAGCGCAGTGTCAAACACAGTGGCTAGATCTTAGCTTAAGTTGACCAGAAGCCTTAGAGTTCTTCAAGCAGATAGAAAGCTTCTCCTTTGAGGTTTTGGCCAGTCGTGAGGAATTGCTTTCCTCAACCACCAGCACTTTGCAGCAGGTTGAATGTCTCCTCTGACTTTCTGGTCTTTTTTCAAAGGCAGGATGCAGCGCTTGTATCGAGTGTTGTCACCAACACAGCGACCTAAATCACTTTGGTTTCTTGCAGAGACATCTTTGAGAGGGTCATACACCTGAGCTTGGCACCAAAGAAGATGAAATTCTTCTTTAAACGCTACCTGGATTATGAGGAGAAATTTGGTACAACGGAAAGTGTCCTGGCTGTTAAAAGAGCAGCACTTGAGTATGTGGAGACCAAGAGTTCCCTTGCTGACACCTAAGTACAGCACAAGTAAAAGCATAGAAGCTTGGCTCTCCATGCCACGTGGGAACCGAGCAGTGTGGAGTTCTGCTGTGAGTGTCCATGGACAGCGAGTTTCTGGGGAGTATTGGTCTATGACCAAACCAAACTGTAAAGAACAAACAATCAAAGGAAGAGATTTGATGAATGTTTGCATCTTTGTCTGAATGCTACAAATAACCCTTATCTGTTGATGACTTTGAAGACATGTTTTTAAATATAGACTTTTATAATCAATACAAACATCAGCCACGCCTGTTCTGTTTTCCTGGGGAAATGGTGCAGCTATGGCGCACTATTTTATCTACAGCGATGTCTTATAAATTGATTTATCTCTTGTCAAGATGGCAGAGAAGATTCTTGCCTGTTGGCTGAATTAATGCTTTGAAAGATTTACGTCAGGTGCCTTTGTGCACTTAATTCTATATTGCTCTGCCAATTTCTGTGTTCAAACCCTGCTCAAAGCGTGGGTCAGTTAGACTAGGTTGCTCAGGATTGCGTCCAGTTTGGTTTTCATTTCTCCAAGGATGGAGATTTCACAACCTCTGTGGGCAACTTGTTCCAGTGTTTGCCCACATTCACAGTGAAAAAAGTGCTTTCTGGCATTTAAATGGATTTTTTTTTTAATTTCAATTTGCACCTATTTCCTCTTGTCCTTTCACTGAACACCACTAAGAAAAGTCTTTTTTTTCCATCCTTTTGTCAGGTATTTATACACATGGGTAAGATCCACCTTGAGCTTTCTCCTCAGGCTGAGCAGCCACAGCTCTCAGATTTTCCTTGTATGCTGGAAACTCCAGTACTATAATAATTTTCCTGTCCCTCTGCTGGACAGCCCATACCTTCTGTACTGGGGAGTCCAGTACATGACACAGCACCCCAGATATCTATACCACTGCAGAGCAGAAGGGAAGGATGACCTCCTTGCTGGTAACACTTTTCCTAATGCAGCCCAGGATGTTCTTATCCTCTTCAGATGAAAGGGCCTAGGCCTTTGAAGCCCACAGCATCCAGTTGTGCTGGATCCCCTGATTGCAACCATCTGTTGTGTCAGGGTGCCAGGGATTGATGACAGGAAAAAAAATAGTCATTTTCAGTCGTTGTTGTCCCAAGAGAAATCAGTGAAGTCAAAGAAAAATGTGTGGTTTTTTCTGTGCTAAGCAGAAGTCATCCCAATCTAACCTTCTGCTTGGAAAAAGCCAGGTATCTTGGGTACTTACATAGGCTGTGCCCCTGATGTCTCATGATCAATATTCTTGTAACTCTCCAGTAAGCTGTGGATGTGATCAGCCACGTGTTTTATAGATGAAGAACTGAAGGCAAGGGGAAAAGGAGGGTATGCAAACAGGTGTGATTATGCAGTGTGGTCACTAGAGAGTAGGCGTCCAGCTTCAAAATACCAAACTTGAAGAGTCTTGTTCATTGTAGGTGCTCTGGACTCAAAACCAGAGCTTCTCAGGACCCAGCTCTTCTGCCTCTCCAAATGCCCAGTGTTGGCAAGGCTGAATGATTCAGCATTTAATTCATTCCAAAATCCGTTGGGATCCAGAAACAAAGTCATTTCACTTCTTGCCCCCAGGGAGAGCAAGGTACTGTTCTAATAATTGCTCTAATGCTCTTCTAGAGGAGGAGGCGGCTGCTTGCAGCCAGTAGCAGCTGCTGCTTTTTTTGAGAACAGCTGGCTTTTTCTTTTTAGTTACATAATAGAATACATAAATAAGCGTCGCAATAGAAACCAAGATCCCTTTGAGGTATTGTTTCTTCTTGACTACTGGGGCAATTATAGTCTCTACAGTAGTCAGCAGGGAAAACGAAAGATCTGTGTGTAATTCTCCATACTGGTGGAGCCTGGTTTGAACCCTTCTTGCTGCTGGGCAGTGTGCCCTGACTGGTATCCTGTGGGCTGCTCTGTGATGGGTGTGTTTTCAGACTGGAGGTAAAGCAGAGTGTGAGCTTGCAGCCTGCGTGATCGGGCACTCCAGGAAGATGGGCAGCTCCATTTCCCTCTTGGCATTCTGGCGACAGTGAGCCTGGCCTGGTTGGTTGTGATGGTTTGTAAAGCTGTGTTGTTTAATGTCCCTCACCTCAACATCGTCACTGGGGGAGGATGAGCAGCAGGGATATTTGTGAGGGTGCCGATGGGCTACGAGGGCCAGAAGTCCAGGTGCTGTCTCAGCTGGACCTATGCAGCAGAGGAGAGGAGGCCAAAAAAAAAAAAAATGCCTACAATTGCAAACAAGTATTTCAGAGTGCAGTGGCTCACTCCACTCCTCGCTGTTAGCTGTCCATTTGTCCATTCAGACATGCCTCTCCAACAAGAGGAAATGAAAACAGAGCAGCTGGACAAGCCCCTAACCCATCCTAGCATTTGGAGAGTAGCTGTTTTGTGCTCACGGTTTGTTCTTGGGATTATCAAATCCATTCCCAAGCATTGCATTGTCTTGCCCGTTTCCTTCAAAGGAGGGAAGGGGAGGAGAAGGAACTGGAGTTAAGGTGATTGAAAGGAACAACTAGGGCTACAAAGGAGGAAGGCATGGGAAGTAAAGGAAGTAAGAGGAATGCTGCTTTGTTTCAGCAAGTTACCTTGCAACTGCCAACCGGTGTGTGGGGGTGGCATGTGTGTGTGTCTGCATGTTCACACTCGAGGGCCAAGGAGAAGAAATGCAAACAAACTCTTTCATCTCAAGTTGATGCAATTTCATTTAACTGCAGATTATTAGTTGTTGGTGCAGCTGGGAGCCAAGCCTTCCCACAAATGCAAGGCAAATCTGTAGAGAAGCTGAAAAGGGATCCTGGGATGCCTTGCTCATTAAGCAATGTTCCAGACTCTTTATGCAAGGGAATACCCTCTGGCTCTCTCTTGAAAGGGCATATATTAGTAAGAACATTTCTAAATGCGTTTCCTATCCTTTGCTGCAGTTGTATATCCTGATGTACAAGATTTGTGCTACTCACTTTAACTAAAAAGCAGTGTTACTAACTTGTAATATGTGGTAATGCTTTAAAACTTCACATTCTGGGGTCATCTGCATAGGAGAGGATCTGAATGTTTAACAGAAAGAAGAAATAACTTTCCAGTCCTTGAGTTCAAAGAGAATGTTAAAGTATGCATTTTGTGCCCCCCTGAAAAAAAACCCAACTCAGCAGGCAATGAAAAATAACTCTCATTTAATAATTTCTTTCACATCTCCTTGTGTATAAACTCCTCTGAGGTCTGTGGGTTTGAGTCATATTTTTAACAACTTAAGGCTTTTTGGTAAACAGCACAGTGTAGAAGGAAGTTGTACCTACAAAGAAACAGTACAAGTAGGAAAAACAGACTTCATTGTCCTACTGACTCTTGAAACAGTGTTAGGTACGTAGGGCTGACCCTCAGGAGAAAAGGGACTCGGCAGTGCCAGAAAAGCAGCCTTGAAGCCATAGTCAACAAAACATCACAGTGAGGGCAGTAATTTTACATCTTTCTAGATCTGCTTTCTTGGAATATGGCCAAGTACATAAAAGGGACCTTCTACTGCAGGGACAGTTTAAGGCAGTAGAAAGTGTTTAAGAAAATTCAGTGGCAGAAGGGCAGGGAGAAGGCTGCTTCCCCTGTCCTGTTCCTACTGTCCCTCATCACGCCAGGGCCACAGTCCCAGTACAGCAGATGGGTGCACGTCTTTTGGCTGGCAACTTTCTCATCCCCTTTCCCGCTAAGAATGATACCCCATTAATACAGCTAAGTACAAATACATAGTATATACACTATATATGTGTGTGTGTGTGTATACATACATGTAAAACTAACTCTGTTTGAGATCTTGCTGGAACTTGCAACCCAAACAAGCAGGACTCTCATCTGATGGTTGGAGGAGGAATGCAATTTGCTGCAGACAGTGGTGTGGCTCACTGTGGGTCCTGCTTCATCTCAGCTGCCACCTCACCTGAAAGCTGTTCTGCTGATGGTGCCATCTTCCAGGTTTATAAACTCACAGTTGTGACTATTTGGGCTCTTTAGAGATTGCCAGACACTTTTCAATAAGAAGGGGAGTTTGGTGGCCTATTCAAATTCCAGCTTGGTAATTACCAAGTGGCTTTCTGAATACCAGGAATATTGGTGATTCCTCCTGCCTTAGTCTCTCAATTATTCAGCGTGCTTCTGTGTTACTGACCCATTCCTTCCCAGGTGCTATTGCATCTGCCTTGCCACAGGAATTTACCTACTGCTTCCCTCTTTTCCCTGCACTGTAAAGTCTGTAAAGTGCTCTGGTGCCTGTGTGCATAGCAGGCACCACACAACTGCCTAAGAAACCAATGTCCATAAAACAAGTAGATGTGCAGGGTGTCTGGGACTAGCCCTGTGTGGGGGACACAAGTGGGACTGCAGGAGTCGCAGTTGGAAATGTCGAAATGTCGTGCTCATCTCTTGTTCCCCGAGGCTTCTGTGGTGCATCAGAAAGCAGAGTGCATTGGCAGCCTGGAGGTAAGGTGTGCATCTGCTCTTTCCTCCCCTTGTGTCTCTGGGAGCAGCACCGAGACGGCTGTCTCGGAGGGAGGGGTTCCCCTGGGGTTCCGTGTATTGCTTATCAGTCTCTGCCTTGAGACTGTTGATCCACTGAGAGAAGTAATTCTGTTGGGAAGTGAATCCCTCAGCCATGCACCGATAATGGTAGGTCTGCCAGGTGGTGTGGAGAACCGCTGCCAGTACCCATTGGTCTTAGGAAGCCAGAAAGAGCATTTCATGGCCTTCTGGGCTTGGCCCGTTCCCTTCCACCCCTTTGGCCCATTTGTGGAGACGGCTGTACAGGGGGAAGCCCTTGTTCTCCCGGTAGATGTAGACGCCTGTGATGGCATTCCACTGGGGGCTTGGCTGGACACCCTCCACCGGGAACTCCTGTACCAGCTCCTTCTCCTCCTTGTCCAGCGCCACGAAGCCGAAGAAATGCTTCACGTTCTTGGCTGCCAGGATCCTGGAGTGGACCTCAGCTGTGCGTCGGAAGAGCTTGTCCTCATTGGAGCGGTATTGGGCCCAGTAAGCCTCCTGCCGGTAGCTCAGTGGTGAGCAGCAGTGCTTCAGGCACTTGGTGAGGAAAACCAGGACTGCAACAATGCCTATGAGTAGCCAGCCAAAGAGCTGAGAGAGAAGAGAGAGGCTGTGTTAGGACATGGCAAGGTGGTCTTACCTACTCCATGTGACTTTCTCCCCAGCGTGCCTACCTGGGACTCATATCTCAGTCTCCGTGTCACCTCATCCCTGAACTTGGTGAGGTTCGCTGGCACATCTTTGCAGGGGAACCTGGCCAGCACCTCAGCCCCATACTCAGCCGGGAACTTGTCCAGGGAGGATGGCCTGACAAACTCGCTGAGGGCACAGATGTAAGCCTCCCCACGCAGCAGCGAGATGACTGACCAGGTGACAGGAGCCACAGCTGCCCGGCCCATGATGGAGCCGAAGAGGAGGAAGGTGGCGGCAGCAGAGAAGTTCTTGATGCCACGCTTGTGGCACTCGGCCACCAGGTTCCAGGTGTGGTTGTTCCAGATGACGCCGATGAGGAAGAGGGCCAGGGCTGGGACACCGATGGCAGCCAGCCCATAGATGTAGTTGCGGGCAGGGGAGCAGGGGCAGTTGAAGGCAACGACTGAGAAGAGCTCCTCACTCCCCACTGTGCCCAGGGCCACCAAACCATTGAAGATCATCACATCTTTGCTCTTGAAGAACAGGGAGAGGAAGCGGAAATTCTCGGCGATGAGGGCAGCCATCTCGTTCCGGGAACAAGAGGAGGTGTGTAATGCAATGGGGGGTTGTGCTGGCCCCCCTCCCAGCACACAGGGTCACACCAGTAGGGGGGTAAAATGGTCTTGGGTCAGCTGACGTGCAGGGGGTTGCACCAGGGGCACGACACCTTCTCTGCTGTCCCTTCCTCCAACCCAGTGTCCCAGCCACTGGAGCTTGTTGCTGATACCAGTGATACCTCAAAAGGAGCTGTCAGAAGAAGAGGGATTCATCCTAGCTACTGTGCGAAATCTCAGTCCTTTCCATTTCCCACTCAGTTCTCCAGAAGCGTCTCTACAGCGAGGATTACCAACGGAACAGCTCTTTCTGCCCCTGACACTTGCACGTTCATTGTCTTTCCTTCTCTTTGGTTTTAGTCACCTCCTGCGGGGGCGATTGATGTTGGCGTTGCTGCCAGACGCTCGATGACCTCTCAAACCTACAATGAAGAAGGACGCTATGTTACTGGGAAAACTGGACCTGAGCACAGGCACTAGGATGTGTTCCCAAGCTTGCCACTGATTCACGCTGGCACAGGCAGCACGTGCAAGCTGATGCCGCACTGGCTGGAAGGTGCTGTGTGTGCCTTTTTCCTCCCTCTTTAGGCTTGATGAGTTAATATTTAGTAATAGGCAAAGGTATGCCAGGGAGGCCCAAAGAGGTGCTGCAAGATGGCCTAGCAGGTTTGGGGGCAGAGAGGTGTGGCAGGGGAGGACAAGGCAGGAGGAGCCCCTGCTGACTGGGATGAGGGGGATGCTCAGGGCCTGTTGCAAGAGAAGTTACTCTCTGGGAAAGCAGAGCTTATCTTGGTGACCCAGGCTGCAAACACCAAATGCCTATACAGCTGGGTCAGCAATTATGTAGGAGTTTTTGCCAGGATTAGGTGTGGCAGGATGATCTCCTCTCCCACAGCTGGTTGACATAACCGTACTCCCTGTCCTGGACTACAGTCCTGGCTCAGTCTCTTAACTGCTGGCCTGAAATTGAGCCTCTCAACCTATGCACCCCAGTACCAGAGATGCACTTCACCTCCCTTCACCTCTGCTGCTTCCCCCACCTCCTTCTTCCAGTACAACATTGGTTATACTGGGACGCCCACTCCACCAACAGGGCTAGGCTGTGTGGACTGCAGACACTTGAGACCAAGCAGGGGAATGCAGGTGCTCTGATTTTTTTGAAGGACAGGGAAGTAATTTGGGAATCCCCTCTGCAGTGATGCCCACCCCTCTGTGCCACTTGCAAGCTGCATTTAATTAATTTCTGAGTTGACTTTCCATCTGCACTGCATCCCCACAGAGTTTCATCTCAGGAAGCCCCAAGCACCCTGCTAGTTCTGGGAACCCTCACCCATGTGATGAAACCCGCTGGCCTCAGAGGAACTGCTGTCACTGGGGTTTGCTGGGGACAGGAAGGACCCAGGCACCCAACTAACTGTATCCAGCAGCTTGTACAGTGCTGGCAGCACTGGGTGCACATCTGGGGCTCTCGGGGAGCCCTGCCCCAAACCCTGCCCTACTGGTGGCACCTTTGCCTACGTGCACAGAGCAAGGCTTCCTGAGGCCAGCCCCTGCTATGGCGAAGAAGCTGTGAGGACATTAATGCAGAGGAGACAAAGACACCTTAAGCCTTGTGGTCTCTTGTACGAGGCTGGCTCATGCACTGTGCTTTAAATCACTGCTGTGCTTTGGTTCCATCTGCTGCCCCACCAAATCCTGCTTTATCCCCTTTCTCTGGGGGGCAGTGGAGGGGAACAGGGGCAGAAATTTGTCCTTGGTTCCCTGCTGTGTCTAACCCACGGCACTCCCTTTTAAGTCATCCCAGAGTTCAAACACAAGCAGCCTGTAATGTCTTCCTACATCTTCCCAGTTTTCCATAGGCAAAGCTCTCTCAGGAAAGGAGACAGACCAGCCCAAAACCGCCATCACGTGCCGGGGAGCCAGGCCTCCATCTGCCTGCTGTGCTTTGTGCCACAGCCCCCTTTGCAGCCAGACACTAACCCTGCAAACTTGGTCTAGTGCGTGGGGCTCAAACCCCTGCTATTAGAGTTACCAGCCAGTAGCTCTGATAAACAGGGCCACGTGACCTTCCTGACCCTGCCTGAAAACCACCAAAGCAAAAATAAGGAGAGATGGCAAAGGGGAGTATGCTGTTTGGGGGGCTTGGTGGTTATGGTGCCTGACTGGCAGAGAGAGGAGTGGGTAGGAGGGGGTGAGAAAAGTTGTTTGCAGCAGATAGTCTTTGAGCAACCTCTGTTACAACTTTTCTCCCCAAAACATGCACGAAAGCAAGAAAAAAATGAAGTCACTTACTTGAAGTCGTTGAAACCAGTTCTGGATCCTTCTCAGCTTCTTGTGTGTTTTCTGTTTGGGGTCTGGCTGTGGGGGTTTCCCGGCAGTGCACGGGAGTGGGCAGAAGTGGAGATGTGTCTGAGGCTGGCCTGATGGGCAAAGCAAAAGCTGATGAAAACAGCCTCAAGAGTTCGGCAGCTTCCTTTTTCAGCCTGCGATGTGGCCTCCGCTGTCAGCGTTTGGGAGGAGGGAGGAGGTTGCTCTAGGCCGCTGTGCTTGGGTGGGGCGAAGAGCAGGCGGGTAGCTTCTGCTTGGGTGCAAGGCTGAGGTTGTGCCTTTAAAAAGAAAAAAAAAAAAAAGAGAGGGGGAGGGGCGGGGGGGGGGCGGGGGGGGGGGGGGGGGGGGGTTTTTTTGGGGGGGGGGGCAGGGGGGAAATGGTGGAGCCCCCCCAGGCTGGGGGTGAGTGCAGCCCCCATGGTCCCCAGGGGATGCAGTCATGCTGGTGGGACCCAGCTCAACTGAGGGTGGCACCCGAGCTGCATGGGATCTCCGGGCCACCCTAAGCAGACACGGGCAGCCTGGGAGAAGCCCTTGGTCCCATGTGAAGGAGCAGAAACTTCTGCTTTCATGCGTGGAGCTGGGTGAGCCAGTGGGGCAGACGCCAGCCTGGCTGAGTTTTCAGGAGAAGCAGGAACCTGCCGTCATGAACTCTGCGGGGCGGCCAGGTTTCGCTTCCCAGGGGCTGAGACTGAGCAGCGAGGCTGTTGTGAAGGTGGGGGGGCTGAGCAGGGCTGGGGGAGCCCTGCGTGTGCAGCTGGGCACAGCCCATGATTTGGCAACCTCGGTGCATTCCTGCCTGGCTCGGCTTTTCCGCTCGCTGCTTCCTCTGCAGAGCGATGCGTTTGAGGCAGCTGAGAATGCCTTACTTTCCCCTTGTGTCACTCCTTCCTCTCTGCTCTCTGTCTCTTGGCTCCAGCTCTCCCTGTTGCCTGAAGGCCCCTGTCCTCCTTCCTCATCCTCCTTTATCCTTGGGGATAAACTCAGCCCTACCCAGAGGATCTCTTCATCACAGGCGAATCTTGAGGAACACCCACGTTCCCCTCTGCCTGGAGCGAAGCTGGGCTCAGCCCGGCATTGTCAGTTCAGTGGGGAATTTTGGACTGAGTCCTCCTCCTTACCTCTGGATCTGGGGTCCCCAGGCGGGTTTTTGCCGCTCCCACGTGTTTGGATGCGGTGCACCCCTCGGCACTCCCACACCTCCGTGTTTGCCTGGGGCTGGGTCCCCTCCTGTCTGGCTCAGCTGGGGGCCCTGGGGCTCACTCTGTGCTCAGGGGGGTTCCTGCTAATCGGGCTTATCACTGGGACTGCAGCTCAGCTGAAATCCTAGGGGCCATGTCAGGTTCCCTAGTGAAGGGTCTCCTCTCGAAGGCCATAAACAATGCCCCAGAATCCAGCACGGAGAGGACAACCAGCCTGCTCTGTGGGTACTCTCTGTGACTGCTGGAATTGCTGCGTGGGGGCAGAGCTCTCATCCTCAAAATCTAAATTAAAAGTCCAAAAGCTTTTCTTTGCAAATGCATGCTTTTTTCAGGGTGTTTTGGGGTTTTTTTTTTTTGGTATCTTAATGGCTCAGCTATGGAGCCCAGCTGCCCTGCGCGCCGCTCACCAGTGCGGGGACTCTGAGCGCGCCTTTCCCGGTGAGCCTTTAAACAGCGCTGAACTGCAAACAGTAGGAGTGGAAACCGTCTTTTATCTTTTCATCTCCTTTGCTTTGTAAATCAGGTTTTGTGCCTATTAATTTCTGGGCAGGTGCCTTAATTAAAGTTTGAGGTGTGAAGATTCATGATAAATCTGTGTCACGCTCCTTTCTCCTGGGAGCCAGCCAGATTCAGCCTGTCCTTGATTACGGGCTTGCTAAGGCGCTCTTCCCGCAGCTCAGAGAATTTCCTCGTCGTTTTGGTCCTTTGTTCTCTCCCCACAGCCTCTGTGGAGTTACACACCGATAATTAAAGTTTATGCAAATGACAGTCACCTCAGTTACCAGCCACCCATAATAAGCTGGTTTGAGCAAGAACAAGGCAACAGAAATTTCAGGGGGGATGAGCATTTCAAAAGGGATGCGGCAGAGGTAAAACATCTCTCAAAAGGAGTTTGCCTTCTGTGTATCGGTAATAAAATCAGGGCCACCAGGGAACACTCTTTCGGGCTGCGATTTCCATAGTCACCTTGAGGGCCTGCATCCTGTCATCCTATGTTTCTACGGAAATGAGCAGCAACTGGCATTGCCTAGGGTCAGTGGTGGCTCCCTGGCCAGGGCTGGCTCACCGCTGGCCGCTGTGCACCATCAAAACACCCCAATTCACATGGCCTCAGCACCTTGGGCCTGGCCCGGGGGCCCCCCAGTCCTTTTCATTGCATTCAAATAAAGAAACACCAACAGCTTTTGTAAATAGCTTTTATAAATCCTTGTCCCTGAGAACAGAGCTTGAACAGTAAGCGTGAATTATTTATTTGGCTCCTTAAACAAACACCCAGGTGGATTTTTAACATCAGTCTTTGTGTCAGGGAGGAATCCAGGTAAAATTGCAAGAACAAACTGTCCTGCAGCAAATTTACGGCTGGAGATTGGCCTGACGCGAACCACACTGTTCCTGTCATGTGGAATGCAATAGTCCCTTCATGAGCTCACTGCTTGGGTCAAATTTATTTTAAAGCTTTTCTTGGCCTGTGTGTCTGTGGGGATGCAGTGTGTGCAGGGATAATGGGGAGACTTCTGGGGTTTCACAGCTTGGTGTGAGAAAGGGGCATCCCCAGCTTTTTTAGCCAGTAGGGGATTTTTAATACTGCCTAAACCCACAGATGCTGCCCAGCGTTGAGCACGTGGTAAAAGAAAGGAAGTTTTGCACATCTGATAGTGTCTGCCTTAGCAACCACCACAACCCAAACCTGGTGCTTGGTGGTGTAGGACACGTGATACGTCTGTCCAGCTGCCACATTGTGCCCTTCAGCATCCCTGGGGCTTGTCCATCATGACCTTGAGTAGCTGTCCCACTCAGCACAAAACTCATTGCCTGCATTACCAATGCTTTTGGGTCTGAGAGCAGATGGTATCACACAAGAGCTGCTGAGCCCTTTGGGTGCCCATCCCCCTGAAGCCTCTGTGGTGCCGGCCCTTGCCTCTGTCTGCCCGCCTGTCTACGCTCTCTGCAGTCCCTCTCCCAAAAGCGTGTCTCTGCTTGTGCTTAGCCCCATGTCCCCTCACACCCTGCTGTAGTAGGCAGCCATCTCCCTTCGGGGCATGGGGGCGTGGGGCTGCTTGTCCCCTGCCCAGCCGTTGTCACTGGGGAGGGCAGGTGGGTGGAGGTGCAGCGGGGGCTTGCATCTGTGCCAGCTCTTTAGGGCCGTGTTCATGGTGCCCTGATCGATGATGCCCAGGAGCTTCTCGGTGGCTTCCCCTGCATCTGCAGGGGCTTTCCTGGGTGGGTGGCAGCGAGCAGCTGCCAGGTCTGTGCTCATGCCCTCGAAGAACTGCTGGATGCAGACCTTGGCAAAGCTCCTGGCGTGCTCCGCACATGTCTCGTCGAACAGCTTGCGCTCGATGTCGATGTAGTGGGACCAGTACCTGCTCTTCAGGAAGGTGGCTTGGGTGAAACAGGGCCGGAGGGATCTGACCAAGAAAGCCAGCATGGTCATCAGCAGCACAAAGCACCAGCCCAGAGCCTGCAGAAATGAGATGGGAACCAGAGTCATCACAGGCAGGCAAAGCCCCCCAGGCTGTGAATGAGCCTGGCTCCACTTTAGGCTGTTTGGCATTTGGCTGCGTTTACATTGCAACGCTGGGCGAGGAGAGCCTACCTAGCATGTCAGTGCATCTGCACTGAAATTTTGTTCAATGCACCCACGCAGACAGCATCTCCCCTCTTCTTGCTGTGTATGGCATCAGCAGGCAGTCACCTTAAATAACACCAGACTGAGTCCTGCACCCAGCCCTTGGTCCTGCCTCCCATACCACCATGCCTCTCCTTGGTCTAGGATAGTCTATGTCCTCTGACTCTGCTAACATCGTTGCAGATACTCCCCAGGTTTATACAGCTGTCTAACCCTTTTCCCAGGCTGTTGGACTTAGTAACATCTATCGTGGGTAAGCAATGGTGATAGACTCCCCTGTTAATGAGGTCTGACAGGAAGAGTGATGTGGTGGCAGAAAATATGACCAGTCTTGTCTTGTTCACCATTGGTCTCAGCACAGGCTGCTGCCAAGCTGTCCAGGCAGAGCTCATGAGGGTGATCCCCCCTGTAAATGCAGCCCACTAAAAGAGCACCTGGAAGGTGGGCATCTATGTGGCACCTCTTGCTTTGCATCTCCCAGTGCTTCACAGCATCTGGTCACTGGGGTCTACCCAGGAAAATCTGCTTTGTGTCTTTGAAGAATTCCCTGTGCTTCCATATCTCTTAAACTAAGGATAATTCCTGGCTGCCCTAAGGAGGTCAGGGTGAGAAGCTGCCTTTAAGCAGGAGTACATGAGTGACTACAGTGGCTTGGACCATCCTGTCTCCAACGTGTCCAGAAGCAGAGGGCTTGAGAAGAATTAAGCACAGGACAAGCAGTTAATGACACTTCATTTATGATTCCCTGGGATTGTTAATAAACACACTCTGGCTGTTTTCCATGCAAGCAGCATATGCAAGTGGCGTAGATGGTTAACAGCCCATCACTTGCACACATTATAATAAGCAGCAAGAGCACCCATGGGCAGGCGGTGGGTTATGGGAGGGATTTACAGCCCACCAGACACTGAGTAACATCCACATCAGCCTCTTCTGAACTTACTCTAAATAAATCTCTGAATACAACTGCCCTGCAGCCCCAGACATCCCGGGCACGAGTGGGACCAAGCTATCAGGACAACCTACAGCTTCAGTCTCTGTATCCTACTGGAGACATAAATTCCCAGAGCCAAATTTGAACACCTTGTAGCCCTGCAAAGTCACCAGTCTCTCCTCCTGCAGCTTGATTTCAACAAAGAGATTCCCTCAACGGAAGAGCTAAGGTTGGCAGTGCCTAACCCTGAACCACCAGCAAGGGCACAGCTATGATGCCTCTTACCTGTGAGATGCAGCGCAGGTACCTGATGGCCACTTCATTGGCAATGAGCTCCTCTCCATCATAGATGTCCTTGCAGGGGATGCGGGCGAGGACCTTCTTCATCTCCCCTTGGGATAGGCTGGGGTGGCTGGCATTGCCCAGGGTCTCCACAGGCACTGATGTGCAGAAGGCACAGGTGATGCACTTGCCATCCAGCAGTGTCACCGAGACCCAGACCACCGGGGCGACCATGGCTCGCTGTGCCATGGAGCAGAACATGTAGCGCAGGACAGCTGGGTCCTTCCCTCGCTGGCCCCGGGGCCGCCTCCACTCCTCTGCCAGCACGGAGATGTTGTTGTTCAGCACGAAGCCCAGCAGGAACAAGATGAAGGGGGGCACCAGAAGGATGCCCAGCCCATATGCCAGGTTGTAGCGAGGCAGGCAGGGGCAGTTGAAATCAAAGGCTGAGTACATCTGGGCGCTGGCAAGGGCCATGATCCCACAGATGCCATTCATGAAGGACTCTTGGTTGGACTGAAGGAACTGGAAGATCATCCGAAACTTGTCCATCTTTCCTTGATGCAATTCCTTCCCCCATGGGGTCCAAACAGTGGCCTCACTTTACATTCTTTCAGCCCCCTTTTCAAAGATGGCACAAGTGCCTGTGCAGTTCACTGGTTCATTCATGCACTCCTTCAGCCCCAATATTTAAAGCAGAAAATTAATACATTCTTTTCTGCTGCTTTTGCTGCTTGCAGAAGTTCAGAGTTTGCTTCCTCCTGCTCTTTGGGTCTGTGGGACCTGTGTTGTTTCTGGTTTGCTAAACCTGGTTTCATTCTTCTCCACGTCCCCATTTCTGCAGTATCCCAGCCACTGGTCACCTTGGCTGGAGAGCTGCAGTGTTACCATGGCTGTGCCCTCCCCACAGCAATCTGTGCCCCGGGCAAATAGCGGAGTTGGATGGTCGGCCTCTGTGAACCTGTTTGCAAATACAGGAGGTGGGTGCTCCTCCCAGGACCAAATGGGACGCTCCACCTCTGTGGTGCTGACACACTAGGAAAAGTGGAATGCCAGATCTCCACCCCCCAACCCTTCCATGTCTGCATCGCCCCACCAGCATCTAATGAAACCACCTTGCAGGTCTGCCAGCCTCCTTCTCTGTACCTGCTTCACTGGGAGATGCCTTTTCTGTTTTATTCTTTGGAGGGAGGGTAAGAGAAAAGGAAAGGCAGAGGAAGGAGGAATAAAGCTCTTCGTGCTCTGGGATGTTGTATCTATATTGTTGAGGTCAGTTAGTGGCTCCCCTCTGTCCTGAAAATGTCTACCTTTCAGCTAGCCTTACAAGATGACACTTGTAGCTCCTTGGTTTTCACAGCCTTGGGCCTCCAGGGCTTTCTAAAATATCCTTCCAACTCTGGTTTGCATAGTCTGGCAACATCCAGAGGCACATAGTGCTTCTCCTAGCTTTGGGACTGGAGAAAAATAAGCATAGAAGGGAGAGAAGGGTGCAGGGACAGGGGCACCAAGGACACCCTGCTCTACAGGTAGATACTGCTGAGACCATCCAAGCCCTGGGTACCTCTGCTTTGTCAGGAGGTGCTTCCTACCCAGCAGAGCTCTGAGATTCAGATTTTTCCCTGGGATTTCTTCATTTCACCCACTTTCAACGAGCATTTCTGAAGGGCTTGAGCATGCTTTCCTCTGAATGGCAGCAATGGAAGCTGAATGATTTTCTTGCAGCCACCTCTTGTAGGTATGATCCCAGCCCCTTGATAAAGTTGTGATGTGCAGGAATTGGGAATACAAGGAGAATCCTTCTAGTGATCTCCCTGGCCCAAGGGCAGCCACTATCCCCTGAAGGACTGTGTTTCCCAGCGGTACCAGATCACCTGCAGGCATGGACTGTGCCCTTCCTGCCCATCAGGCCAGCGGGTACCAGCAGCCCCAGGGGCTGAGGGTGCAGTGGAGCTGCCACTCCTCTGAAGATCACTCAGATCATACCCGGAAAGGCAGAGCAAAGACTGCTTGAGCCAGTGATGTGCATCCATTTAGCAGGAGGGACTGAGGCTGGAATTTGGCTGTATGTCTTGCCTTGAGGCTAAGGTGTGTAAGGGCAGGTTTCCCATGCGACCAGTGCATGGTGCAGGGAGGACTGAGATAGACAGGCGCTGGGCTGGCTGGTTCACATGGCACAGGTTTGCTGGCAGTTTAGCCATTTTGCCTGATCTTATTAATTCAGTAGCAACATCAGATGATCTGGCCCCAAGCAGACCTACACTGCCCTCCCTGCTCTTTGAGCACCAGGAGCAGCCTGGCCAGAGACAGCTCAGGCCTGTGGTGGACATGTCCCATGTATTGATACTGGGATGACAAAGCCTCCCCATCACTTCCATCCCTGTCCCCTTTCACAAGGGCATGTCTCAGTCCAGCTCGTGGCAGTCAGCTCTGCAGAATCAGGGGACTTCCAGTGCAGAGATCCTGTGCAGATTTGGTAGCACAGGGCTGACTGGACAGGCTCCTCATCAGCTTGCCAGAACCGAGACATACACTACTGAGCTGTGATAGCTGTGGCTGGGCCAGGCTTAACTCCTACAGCACAAACCTAAAAGAAGTGGATTGTGTTGATGGTGCTTTCATGCATCTCTATTCCCAGTTCACGCAGCAGCTTTAATGCACTAGATTGCTCCCTCAAGCTGTCCAAAAGATGGGGGAATACTGGGACTACAAGTGGCTGTAAAACAGATGGCTGCAGTATTGACTACCTGCACAGCATTCAGTCCCCCTGGTCCAGGCTCTGCTGTCGTCATGAGTATCAAGGTAGAGCTGACTGACTGTCTGGGCACCAGTGCGGCCACACTGGGGGCTGTAAAATGCATCACCAAGGCAAGCTGAGCATAGGTGGGCGGCATGCAGAGGATACTATTCCCCAAGGTTTCGCAGTGTGTCAGTGCAAAAGCAGGAAGCCAAAACAGGTATTTTGACCATTAGTCAGCACTGCAGTTTGTGACACCTCCCCTCACACCAGCCCCAGGGCTCAGCTGATAATGTCAAGTTCACCCTGAGTTGCCAGCACAGAGGTGAGCACAAAGCATGCAGATAATACCTGGGCAGTTTTAGCTCTGCTGGCTATGGAGAGATTAATTTCTTGATGTCATCAAATGGGAAGAGATCTGGGTGCATGAATATAGATGAGGCTTTTTGTATTGCTAGCTAAGAGCTCAGGCTGGCGTCCCTGTTCACCTGGTGAATGGCTTTTTGAAGGGCAGTTCACATCAAAGCCTGCATGAATCAACCTCGTAAAAAGCAGAGCACTTTTTGATCTCAAGGAAAACTCTGCCTTTCATTAAACATGAATGAGGGGGTCTGAGCCTGCTTGGTGTACAGCACTGGCAGTTCTTGCTGAAGCCAACAATACATCAGTGGGATTCAAAACCGAACCCACAGAAGAAGCCGATGTCTGTGTCTTTTTTTACAAGTTGTCATGGTAGGGAGGACCTTGTTTTCATGAGCTTTCCAACAGGAAGTTCACTCCAACTGATTTGCAAGAGAAGAGAGAACCTGTGCTTCTTTCCATGATCTCAACCTGCTCATGCTTTGGAAACCGTGTCCTGGGAGAGACGGTACGTGCCAAGATCCTTCCCAGCATTTGGCCCTGCACCTGGACACCAAGACAGACAGCAAGCCAGGGAGCTGGGGAGGGCTTTGTGTGTCCCAGTCAATGTAGGGTATGAAAGGACATGATATGTAGCACATGAAAACAGGCATAATTTCCATCAGAAGGGTTTGGGAAGAGATTGGAGAAATTGTCTTTGCAGTTGTCCCTGCTGTTTCACGGGCTGTTGTCAGGTGTAGATTACTCAACACAACCAGACCCATCTGTAGATCAGGCATCAGAACAGCCCTGAGAGACAGAGAGCTGCTAAAGCTTGTGACTGACCCTCTCTGCTCTGACTTGCACAGGAGGGTACACACCTCTAGCAGAACTGGTAGGAAGGGACCTCTGGAGATTGCCAGGTCCATTCACCCTGCTCAATGCACACTCAGGGACACATCTCATAGGGCTGACATATCTCCATGGGTGGAGGTGCCACAATCTCTCTGGGCAGCCTCAAAGTAAATAAGAGTTTTCTTCTGTTTAAATGGAATTTCCTGTATTTTGGGTTTGTGTCTGTTGCCTCTTGTCCCATCGTGGGGAGCCAGATACCGTTTTCCACGATGGAGAAGAGTTCTCTAGCTTGAAAAAGGAACACAGCACAGGACTTGGGGGTTGCTGGGAGGGGTGACCACTCACAGGCTCAACCAACTGAAACTACTCTGTGGTCAGGCTGACCCTCCTAGCAGTGTGTGAGCCTTGGTAGACCTGCAAAAGTCTATGGCAGTGCCCTTTAATCTTCCGGTTTTCTCCCTCCTGATACAGATAACAAAGCTGTTCCTCTCCCCCTTTTTTGCATGTTGTATTTTGTGGCTACTCTGGGATGACTTAAAACCTGAGAACATGAAAAGCAGCATGCAAAAGGGAGCTGCGGACCTCTGCTCTGAGCTGATTAGGAAAATAACCCATTTGACTAGTGTCGAGTGGCAAGTCGAAACTGAGTCTCAGCCTGAGATTTGTGATGTTGTGTCTGATAAAAATAAACCAGAGACAAAATTCAAAGTGCAATTCCATTTTCAAAAGAGCTCAGAAGCTCCCTGGACCTAGAGAACTCCCCATGGGAAGACCACTGTGTTATTCCTGATCAGCAAGGGCCAGAGCTGGCTTTTTGCCCACTTTGAGCATGACCAGGGGAGCTCAAGGATTCAGCCAGAGCTGATTTTGCTATGCAAATAAGAAAAGCTCTGCAGGCCGTCCCTCTGCACCCCACAGATCCTGGCTGTGCCTTGGCTGGCAGAGGGGTGCAGCTGCCACAGATGGGCCATGGAGTTATGTGGCCTCCCTGTGTTTTGCCGAGCATCTTCTCCCCCCCGGACCCCCTGACCCCCTGCACAGAAACATCCTGCAGAGGAGGTGACTCACCTCCCAGCAGCTATACAAATTGATTTGGGGGATTAATCCGTGTTTTCAATTTGACCCCTCGTTTTGGATATAGTCACAATGTGGTGGCAGATTTCTTTGCCCCTTTCCCACCCTCTTCTTTCCTCCTGGAGGGCCTGCTTGTCCCTTTATCTATGCATGGCCAATGAGATATTTCTTCTTCATCCCAGCTTCTCACAGCCCCTCCACCTTGTGCTCTTGATTCACAGGGACAAAGTGGGCATCAGTGTGAGCCTCAGCCTGGGAGAATATATGTGTCTGTACTGGGTTAGTTTGCAGTAAAGAGTTTAATGCATCTAAGCAGCAATGCTGGACAGAAATATCAGTCAAACTGGCACCATGGTTGGCACCATCTACAACAGGAGCTGCAAAAAGGCATATAAGAAAATAATTAGCATTAGAGGCTCAGAGGTACGGTTACATTCAAACAGTTTTGAAACTAAGGATGAAAATGCCCATCTAGGTGATGCAAGGATGATCCTCTCGATAATTTGGTTTGTACTAAAATCTAGCAGAAGAGTGTTTAAAGTATGTATTCAGACCTGTCAGGCTGAGTCAGTGTGTCCTTTCCATGGCCTAATGCCAGTGTTTAGAGCAGCCACATCAACCCCACCACAGTCTCATGTCTCTGGATATGTTAAGCAAATTCTCCACCTCCTTTTTCTTCTGCTAATTCAACCCAACTCAGGGACACTTACCCAGAAGTATCTTCAATCAAGTGTATGCTGCTGTATGAATTTCAGTGTGTTACTGTATTCTGTTTTGAAAATGCGTGGAAGTGTTGTTGGGTTGTTAGAGGGAGGCTGAACAGTTTGGCAGCTGGGCTGGGGGCAGCCAGAGCTCTCAGCAGATGGGAAGACGTGGGAGATAGTTTTGCCTTTTTCAGTAAACACGTTGGTGTGGTACTAAGATAGTTGCCAATGAAATAATTTTGGTGTCACCACAGCTAACTCTGAACTAGGTTTCACAGAAAGGGGCAGGAGCTCCGCACACCTCTGTGAAGCTGCTGCTCCAGGCAGTTTGCATACACAGACAGATGTTGCTGCCTTGGTTAAATCCTTCCTTGAGCCAGAAAGGTTTTATCACAGCAGTAAGGAGCTGCAAATTCTTTAATATGACAAAAGTGCTACACAGAGCCCGTGGTTAAGAAATGTCATTAACAGTGACTGAGTCTGAGACCTTTGGATCTTCGCAGTTGGTTTATTTTGTAGGTTTTGTCAGGCACACCCTGGGGTGGAGTTTTTGGGGTTGAGACTTTGGAGGAAGATGTGAGCACAACTGTCATCTGCCTTGCTCTGTGCAGAGGTATGGTGGTGCCCCTTCAGTGTCTGCAGGACAAAGCTCCCTTTACATGTTGGTGTGATGGGGGAATCTGGACCGGCTAATGGGGCTATCTGTCCAGGGCAGAGGAGATCTCTCTCACCCCAGCGTAAGCCTCTGGATCTCCTGGCTGATATCCAAGGGAGGTTTCTCATAGTACCACATTTTCAGAAGTTTGTTCATTTGGTCCTGATCTGTGATGCCTTGGAGAAGATCTTCCTCTCTTTCAGACCTCTCTCCCTCCCTAGGCAAGCTGAAGCTGTGCAGTTTGATCTCCCGGCGCATGCTTTCGAAGAAGTGGAGGATGCATTTGTGAGCAAAGAGACGGCTGTGCTCACAGCAGGTTTCCTCAAAAATCTTTTGCTCAATGTCAATGTAGTTGCTCCAGTGATGTGCCTGCAGGAGGGTGGCCTGGTTGAAGCAAGGTCTGAGCCAGCGGGTGAGAAAAGCTGCTACAATAAGGATCAACAAAATGCTCCAGCCGAGTGCCTGGGTGATAAGAAATAGGCAGTGGAACAGAAGCACGACAGGCACAAGGACAGACGTGAGCTCTTTGCCTGTGTCACTGAGATAAGGAATTTATGTGGCTGGAGGGGAGATGTGACATATCTGAACTCCTGTTCTTGATCTTTTTCTGAAATCCAGCACCCCCAACCTGCACTCAGACTGTCAGTGTAATCTCCTCACAGTGAACAGAAGACATTTATCTGTGCATCCATCATCCAGTAGGGTAACCGTTTGCAAAGTTAGCCTGGAAAAGCCAGACGTTTGCTTTGAGCACAGGATTACCCTGGGGCAAGGGGACTTCAGTGTCCTCCTTTGGCTCACTTATCTCCAGTGCAACCATCATCTGCCACCTACACTGGCTCCAGGGCCCAGGAGTCCTGGGAGCAGGGTGAGGATGACCCAGACTACCTGAATCTCCCTCTTGTAAAAAGGAATAGCTTGTTTTCAATGCCCTCCCACCAATCCTCATCCCTGAGCTGGCACTTCTGTACCAAGAGCAAGGGCTGGCCAGGGCTCCACTCCCCATCGTGTCCTATTCTGTCACTCCTGAGCAAGCTGCTTTTGTCTGTCTCAGCTTGTGCTGTCCTTAAAACATCAGGTGCTATCTGTGAGGTTAGCAGTTAGAAAGGTCTTCTGACACTGGTCAGGCCCTCAGGAGACACCTATATTCCTTGCAACATGCTTTTTATTATCTGGGTTATAGAAGTTGCTGATTCTTCTAGAAACAAAGTTCTGTTAATTAAACCATACTTTATTTCTTTCTTTTACCCCACCTGAGTGACTCTGGAGTTTATCACTGAAAGTGACAACGTTTGGGGCATAAAGAAGCAAAGAGCTGTCTTGCTCCCAGACTGACCATGGTAAAGCTATGATGAGGAAGAGCAGAAGCAGCTGAGTGTCCCCCTGGCATCTCACCTACATGGGGGGCTCTGCGGACAGTGACCTACCTGGGACCAGCAGCGCAGGTACCTGGACACTGCCTTGCGAGACGTGTTGTTCCTCATGAGCTCGTCATCCTTGCAGGGCACCTTGGCCAGCAGCTGCTGCACCTGCACTGGGCTGGTGTTGGCAAAGCCCACAAACTTCTCGGGATCCACAGAACAGCTGAAAGCACAGATCAGGCATTTGCCATCCAGGAGGGTCACTATGATCCAGACAACAGGGGCAACCATGGCTCTCTGCATGATGGAGGAACACATGTACCTGGGGTAGGAGAGAAAGAAGTGAAGGGGTAAATCACAGAATCACAGAATGTTAGGGGTTGGAAGGGACTAGTCCAACCCCCCTGCCAGAGCTGAATTGCTTAGAGTAGATTACACAGGATCTGGGAGCTTTCTTCTCATCCTGAGCCTTGATGTGTGCAGGCTGCCCTATGCCAAGTAGCCCTCCCAGAGACAGGGAGCTGACTGCCAGGATTGCTCCCAGCATTGGTCCAGCTAATGCCTCTTCTGCTCTGGGATGTCTTTGTTGGTGCTGCCTCCCAGTGAAATCTGTGCCAATGCCTGCCAGTGCTCTGCGTGCTGCCTCCATTGAATGCAGCAAGATCCTCTCATTGTGTGCTTACCTCGTCTCTATACCTATGTCTCCCATGGGCAAATCCTTGTCAGCTCTCCTTTGTCTTCTACATTCATTCCTTTCATTCATTCATCATCTCAGTTTCTACCTGGAAAATCACTTTTCTTTCCAGCCTTTCTTGCCCCACTCTGTGCCAACCTGTGCACTGGGTAAAGCTTTGTATGTAACAGCCTGAATAAGGTTCTCCTCTGCCTTCTACCAGTGTAAGTCAGTAAAAACTCAACTGAAGGGAGGGAAGCCTCAAAGCCATCAATGAAGAATGCCGATGATGGAAATGCCACCCTTTCTACACATGCCAGTGTAAATGCCTTGTCTTTTTGCATGCGTAAACCCCAGGAGAATACCTGTATGTGCATGACAGGTCAGGCAGCAATGCAGTGTCCCATGGTGGCAGCAGAAATACAGCTGTTGGTGTCGAGGTGCTGCTGCCCTCCTTTGCTGGGACGGGATGAGTCTCTTACCTTCATCTCTGCTGTTGTCATTATATTTACCATGTCCCTGCCCCTCCAGGTTCATGGGGAAAGGTCTCAGGAACTGAGCTTAGAAGAAAATGAATTACCAGGAGAATCAGAGCTACAGAGGTGAGACAGCTAAGCAGGAGGTGAAAGGAGGGACACCACTCCTGGTGCAAACCCCACCTGATAACAGCTAGGTCCTTCTCTCTGCACCCCTGCGGCCGCCTCCATTCCTCCAGCATCACCAGCGACTGTCTGTTGAGGAGGAGGCCGCAGAGGAAGAGGGTGACGGGGGGTACGAACATGATCCCCAAGCCGTATGCCATGTTGTACCGGGGCAGACAAGGGCAGCTGAAGTCAAAGCAGGTATACATCTTTACACTAGCCAGAGCTAGCAGCCCACAGATCCCATTCATTACAGACTCCGAGTTGGACTGGAAGTACTGGAAGATCATCCGGAAACGATCCATCGCGTTCTTTTGGCCTCTCC
The DNA here is from genome assembly GCA_025345505.1 of Todiramphus chloris collaris. Lineage (NCBI taxonomy): Eukaryota > Metazoa > Chordata > Aves > Coraciiformes > Alcedinidae > Todiramphus > Todiramphus chloris. The sequence goes on from JANVCC010000077.1 coordinate 2,182,248, forward strand.
TGGGAAATCCCTGGGCTTCTCCAGCACAGCCTGTCTCCCCTCGTCCCTGCTTCTGCTGCCTTGGGGCAGAGGATACAGCTCAGCTTGCAGTTGGTTGGGGCAGAAGGATGGGGATGGAAGAGAGCTGCTGTGGCAGGGGAAAAACCCTGTGCTGGTGCTTCCCCACAGGGCTTTCACAGGTCTGTCTTTCACCCAGTGCTTATCTTCCAGCGCAATTAGTGGCTTTTCTAGGTGAGCAGATGGACAGAGCCTCTGGCAGCTGTTTTTTCCACCCTGTTTTTCATTTCCAGGGCTGTCCCATGTGCCAACCAGCAACAGCCACCAGTGGCTCTAGGTCCCTCCCTCCTGGAGATGTTAACTGTCAATGGACAGGCAAAAGTGGGTGCCTGTGAGCTACCCTCTCCACTGATTGAGGGCTGTTGAGTGATTCATCAGTGGGGAGAAACCAGGCGAGTCAAATGAGCTCATATGTGTTACTGCTGCCACCCCTGCTTCTTTTTGGTGAAGTGGGTCCCCAGCTGTGAGCAGAGCAGGGGGGAGGCAGGGAGCACATTCCTGACTCTGAGTACACCACATCACCATGAGCTCAGATTTCCCTATGAAAATGGGCTGAAAGGACCAATCCTTCACTCAGGGAGCTGTGAGAATTGAGAGATTTCAAAGCCTGGAACGGCATTTCAGGACACGGGCTGCTTTCGGCTACACATTATACACACACTGTGACATTTGTACCACACCTACAGCCGTGTCCGAGGCCCTTGCACCGTGGCTCCTTCTTGCTCCCCATCAGAGGGCATGGTGCAATCAGAGCAGATGGGTGATTTGTCCCACAGGACTGGATTAACATCTTCCATTTGAAATATCCCAGACTCAATTTCTCTTTTCCTCTCAAAAGTTTATTCCATAGATAAATACAGCTCATTGCCACACAAGGAAGATCAGGTTTTTTCAACACAATTTTCCTCTTCCCACCTTTCATCTGAAAACATATTCAGATTTCTACTCAGCTCAAGTTTCCACACATGTTCAGGAAAGGGAAAAAAGAAGGGTGTCACATTTACCTGTTTTGTTTAAAAAGCGAGGATCCACCTCCACCGAAGTGTGTGTGCTGCCAGCGCTGAGGGTTCTGCCCACGCCAGCTCCCATTGCAGGGCTGGTTGCCTTGATGGGATCACACCGAAAAGGAGCAGGGGGAAGGGTACCTGTGTGTTGCTCACAGGCACATGCAGCTGGTGTGAGACACACGCAGACCAGCAGGCAGCGTCATCACATCCTCTCATCTAAACAGCAACTCGCACAATTGCTTTAATGAGAGCAGCTTTAATGAACCAGCCATAATATTAGTGTTCTTCACCTGCGAGCGGAAACGACTGTTAATGTTCATCCATCAGCAATAAAATCCCACAGCTAATCAGCTAATGTTTCCATTTTGCCATTACAGGACATCAAGACCCCTCCATTTTGCTGTCATAGGACATCAGGACCCCTGGCTGAACTCTACTGGTTATTTTTATCCAGGCTGCAGCTTGTCTCGGTTTCCAACTGGTTTAGTGCTCGTTGGGTTTCTCATTTAGCGACTTGCGTTCTTGTGCTGACTTGGGTTCAGAAAGTGTTGCAGACTTCCTGTAGAACAATTACTTTAGAGAAATAAATTTGCCTTTCCAGCTCTCCTAGGCAAAAACGTAGTAAAGGCTAAATAGTTTCTCACAGCTCAGGAAAATAAGATGTAAAAAGAGAAGGAAGCAACCTCTGGATAGCACAAGTTACAAGGGACTTTTACTTCCCCAAATGCAGTCACCTGGCCTGGATGTTAGAGGTCTATAAGACCTCAGGGTAATTGCCCTGCTCTGTTGTGATCTGGGATCTCACCAGTAACTCAGAGCTGAGACATGAGATTGATAATCATAGAAGAAAGGGAGTTTTACTTAATTTGCAGCAAAAGACATCAGGAGCTTCCTGGGGAGAGAAAGGACCCTTGGGGTAGGTAAATTGCTAGACAAGGGCAAATGTTCAGAATGATTCTCAAAATTAAGCATATTTGATTACCCAACTTCTTAGGGTGAAACAAAGAGGAAACAAGGACTAAAATCATTCATCTCCTCTCCTCCAGCAAGGGGCCCTGCCTCATGTCCTCAGTGGTGTAGTCACCCTTCTGAGCCTGCTGCAAGGACACCTGCAGCTCTCCAGGGCTATTGAACAGAGGCACCATCCTCAGAGGAAGGCAGCTGCTCCTTGGCAGCAAATCTTCAAAACCATGCTGGAAGCTGTGGCTTTTGGACATCCATATTGGACAACCCTGTGCTTTTGTTTCAGCACTGCAGAACACGGGGATAGGGACTCCCTTCTTTGCTCCTCTATGGAAGTAAAATACCAGCCATAGGCTTTTTGCCTCAGATGTCAGAGAGAGTGGTGGGTACAATTGTCAGAAACCCTCACTCTAGAGGTGAGAGCCCTTTTGATGCAGCACAGCCATCAGTCCCTCTTGCTTTGGGGAAAAGGATAATTTCATCACCACAGTCTGAGTTGGTGATTTCAAATGGATAAATTCAGCAGAAGGGTATAGTCAGTTTTGTGCATGAGCCTGCAATGCTGGAGCAGCACTGATGCTGTGCACGCAGGACGCATGCCTTCGAGGGGTGTGTGTATTCAGAGCAAGCCCTTATATTTAGGTGGTGAGCAGAGAGCCAGCAGCGTGGGCTCAGTGTGTCTGGGGCTGTGCCCTCAGTCTGTGCTACCAGCTCCATGCTCACCGTTGGGCTGGTTCCTGAAGGACAGAGGCCAGAGCACCGTATCTGTGCCAGTAATCCTGCTTGCTCCCTGGTGTCCCCCAAACCCCAGCAATGAGTGAGCTGCTTGGGATATGAGGTGCTTTGTCACACTTAGATCTCTCTTTTCTGTGCTGGGACTGGACCTTCTTTCCCCCAGGAAAAGGTGTCCAGAAGCAGAAATTTCACCCATCATGAAGCTTGCTCTGATGGAATCCAGCCATTGCACAAGTCCCAGGCACTTGTCTCAGCAGTAGGGAAGGGCCCCAGGGCTCTGCTGGGAGTGCTCCTGGCCCCTGCCATGGGAGTTGGTGGCTTACCTCATTAGGAGCCATTTGCAATTGTTTATAACTTTGACAAATTATTTAATTACCAAACCACATTTTTTCTGTCCTGAACATCTGCCTCAGGCAAAATATTTTTAGGAAACTGTTACATGTGTTGGTCATCTGCTTCTGAGATGATGTAAGGGTACAAAAATAGGGGCTTCTTTTCCATTGTTAAGAACAGGGGATTTTGTAATTGGTCTGCAAAGGCTCAGCAACTCTGAGACCTACCTTGAGGGTACAGTGGTGACTGTCCCACTCCAAGCGGGTGCTGCAGCTGGGGTCCTGCCACCAGCACCCACTCAGCAGGAGGCTGAGTTATCACCCCACTCCTATTTGTGCCTCTGTTACCAGCCATGGAGTTACTTGGGGACAAACAGGTATGCAGAACTGACCCAGGACATTCCTGGATTGCAGGGGAGGGCTATGAAATTAATTTAGCTCTGAAAGTCTCTTCCTTCCTGATTTCTTGGGTCATTAGTTGCTGCACAGGGATGCCACCTCCACATGCTGTTTGGTTAAAATGAGCACTGTATGGCCACAAGGAGCAGGTACTGAGCAAAGTGTGTTCCTTGCCTTAGTTTCCCTTTACAGGATTAAGTGTGGATCCGTGTGGCGCCCCACACCAGGTGCTTGGAGTATGAGCAAGTTACTGGTGAAATGCAGTCCCTGTGGTGTGAGATCAGCTACATTCTCCAGGTCACCACGGAAGGACTGTGGTCCGGTCCCTGTTTTTGGCATCTCTCAGCTGGTGGATTGGAGACCCGCTTCCATCCGGCCGTGTTTATTCAGAGGACAAGGGTCAATGCTTTTTCCAAGGTTTAGAGGAAAGATATTGTCTTGTGTTTAAGTGAAGGCCATTAACATCATAAATCACCTTTACCAGCAACAGTGCTTGCAGAGCAATAGCTTCTTCTTCTTCTGTAGTTCAGGTGAGCCTGTTGCTAACCCTTGGGCACACACCCCTGAGAGCCTGTCTATACTTGACCAGCAGGTTGCAGTTAAGCTTTACTTTCTATTACCTTTTCCAGAAAGTTTGGGGACCAGTCTCCCACTGGTATCTGAGGACAGCAGAACAGCATCTTTGCCTTCTTCCACTTCAAAGGCAGAGGATTTTACCTCTCACTGCCTGTAAAACTGTCAGCATCTTCAATTTATCACAGCTGAAGTCACCTTCCATTTCAGCTGCCCACAAAGAAGGACATAGGCAGTATTTTATCCCTCCAAACACTATGCAAACTGCTGATGGTCACTGGCAGCAGAGACAAGTTAAAGCACTGTTGGCTCTGTGGGGCAGGGACCACTTGAATTGGAGTATTTTTGTGTGGCTGAGTACACTGCCCAGGCTAAGCAAATAATGAGTAATGACCATTAAATGATTAATGAGATGCTAGCAAAAATAATGACAGCATTGTAAAATGTAGTTTGTCTTCACTAATAATGTTCTCTGGAGATTAGATACTCCTGTGTTCTTCCTTGTAACTTCATTAAAGCACCAATATGCAGCTGACTGCCAGTGAAGAAATATATGGCTTAGTTATGCGTTGTTCTTCTTAAGACCTCATTATATATTGCTCTCCTGGCTATTAGCATTTAGCTTTTTGGCTTATGTAGAAACCCTGTTTCCTGATCTCTGCATTATCCCAACCTTGACCTAATTTACACCATTTCTGACTGAGACAGCTTTTTGCAAGGGCCATTTATCTACTTGGCTTGGAACTGATGCTGCAGTGAGATCATTTAAGATCTCCTCTCATCTTGAGAGTGATTTAGGGAATAAGATGAATAATTAGGGAATCAGGCTGATCTTTTAATATCCAGGCTCAGTGATTTTCAGACTTTTTCTAATTTGCTAATGCTTGTGTATCTTCCAACAAGGGTGCAGACCCCAGACAGGAGATTTAAGGCTGCTGAAATTTAACTAGCTTTTCTTGTTATTTTTTCTCAGACTCTTAAAATTGAGTTTGAGTCCTGGAGAATCCACAGTTTACAGACTGAAAACCACTAACAACAAACTTTTATTGAGACATCAGGTTGTCTTCAGTTTGCATAGGTGTCATAGAAATTATCTGGATGTTAAAAGAGAAATGAAGGTTGGGTAATGAAACACATCTCAGTGCTGTGATCCTGGGCCTCTGCTGCTGTTGGGCTTTGGGCTTGACATAGTCCTCATCTGGTATGACTACTCCAGGAAGCAGACCAAGCTGCTGGATTTGTGGCTTTTAAGCCAAGATTTCTGTGTTGTTAATTCACCAAAGACTCTCGGGTAAGTCACAACTAAGAGCTGATTCTGTCACTTATTTTTTGCCGCCATCCAGAGGTGCTCCTGGTTAGCAGTTGCACAAGCACACAGCTTGCACATCTTGTCTGCCAGTGCTCAAATCCTCTGCACATGTTGGTTTTACTGTCACTCTTCTCCTGGATGTTACGTTGAAGTGACTGTAAGAACAAAATCTTGTTTGATATAACCATAAGGAATATGGCTTTATAAATTAACCTCCTGATTATGTTTCCGTATCTCACTACAAGTTGTTTCACATTGGCAGTTAGGAGAACAGGTCATATACAAAGTCAACATTTTGTTGACTCTGAACAGTGATTCAGGCAGTAACCATTTGGGGTGCTAGATAAGGACTCTTGAATGTTTAAGATATAATTCATAACGCAGATTCTTTTAAACACTCCTGTGGCTACAGTTATGTTTTTATGACATGATTTTACCTGCGGTGTCTATGATCGTGGTTGAATTTAGATGCAGAAATAATGATGTATGAGTTCCCTAGAGACTAATTAATGTCACAGATCTTTTGTAAGGAATGATCCTGTATTTCTCAAATGGAATGGAGGAATGGAAGATGTCTGCAGAGACAGAAAAAGAAATTTGTTAGGAAATTTCACTACTTTTTTCCCCAAGGCTTTTTTTTTTTTTTTTTTTTAATTGAGACCTTAAGCAAAACTGAGTTTGTGAGTCAGGCATAGAGTTATGAAGCCACATCCCAGTGTCATTGCTGTACAATCTGGTGCGATAGAGCAAGGGCTTTAAATACGGGGAGCTAGGTCTGTCTGCACGCAGAGGTACTAGAGCTGGGGGTGTGTGTGTGTGTGTAAAGGGAGCAGAGCAAAGCCTCTAAAGGGTGCGGAAACACCTTTTTTTGGCGCAACACACAGTGATGCACGGGTCTTCAAGGAGCGCGTTCGAGGAGCGAGCAGTTGCAGCGGGACCCATGGCCGCGGAGCGGCGCTGCAGCCCCTGCCTGCTCGCAGCCGCTCCGGCACCGAGGGCCGCCCCCCCGGCCGTTCGGTCATACTCGGGGGCAACAGCGAGGGGTTTCAGGAGCGCTGAGCATCCCTAGCAGTGGTGCCGGGCACACCAGCGCTGCCAGCCCCGCCGCCGTGTTGCTCAGTGATAGGGTTGCCAGAACTCGGGCAGCTTCGGTGTGATGCTGGAGGTTAAAGCGCGGCTGTCATTCAGGACTCTCGGGCTCAGCGCGTTTGTGTTATCTCAGAAATCTTTAAGAGACATCAGGCGTATTCTGAGGTACAATTGTGGTAAGGCAATGGTGACTCTGATGCACTGCAAATAAACTGCAGAGGTTGTACTGGTAACTGAAAGTGAAGCAGGGCTGGCTGGTGAGAAGGGTTTGCTCCTCTGTGCTGTAAACCAAGAAGCAGAGTTTCCTCAGAAAAGTGAGGTTTGCATCAAGACATCATAACCAAAACACTACAGATACTTTCTTGTTACAAGAAAACCTGATCTCTCTTCACAAGGGTTAAAATTCATCTTGTCTCCCTGCTTGGTGCTGTGTGAGGTAGGAGATTTACCCTTCCAGTGCATTATGTAGTCATTTACTCTCATATACAGTGATGGTTAAAACTCCCTACCTCAGTGAGAAGAGGACGTGCATGTAGTGAGGCACAGTGTGTTTTGTGCAGATGTGTAAACCATCACATACGGGTGTATATAGTCTGTCTGGGGTCTGGGTTTGAGTTCTCTCCATGTCTCGGGTATCCTTCAAGCACCACTGCTGACTCCAAACTTGCCTGAGAATGAACCGCAGCCAGAAAATTCAGCTCATTGCAACATTTCTCTGCAGAGTAAAAAGCAAAAACAAACAAAAACCCACAAAAAAACCCCACCAGCGGCTCCTTTTCATCAGAAGCCTTTAGTCATCTCCTTTGACAGCCCCCTTTGCCAACCACTCTGGCCTCCGGCCGTGCAGTCAGAGGGATGAAGGCTCTGCCACTCCTCATCCGAGCAGACACGGGCCCCGCACGGGCGGCAGCTGCAGCAGCCCCAGCCGCTGTCACCCGGGATGGAGCCTGCACGGGAAGGGCTGAGCTGCTCTGACATCTCTCTACCCTCAGCTGCTGCTGCTTTTCTAAAACCCTCTTCTTCCAGATAAAAATCTATCTTGCTTTACGGACTCCTGTGGCTCAGAGTAGCTCAGCTGGAGGACGGCTATCTTTTTAGGCAGCTCATTCAAGAGTAGCGATGAGAGAATTGTTTAGAAACTGTGAAGATGTCTTAATCATCCAGGCAAATATAAAACTTTTCTCTCCTCTTCTCATCTCCTTATCTGCTGCAAAGAAGGAGCTTTTCCAAGTATCTTGGGATCAGGCAACAGCTTAAATATGATGAAGTTGTGAGAGCTTGCTACTCAGCATATCTGTACACACACACACACACACACTGCTGTCTGGTCATCATTTCTTCTGCAGAGTAATAAGAGATTTCTGATCCCAAGTAAAAGTCTATGTTCTGATATAAAAAAATACTATTTCCTTCACCTACTGATGCAAGAGTCACCTGGGCTAAAACACACATCCCTGAAGCATTTAAAACTTTCTGCTTCACAGTAGCTGCAATTCATCTCCCAGCAAAACTGGAGTCATGTTTCACAAGGTTGTCTTTTTATCTATCTCTTGACTTTATCTGTGTGTATAACCCACCTTCTCACATCATTAGTCTTTTCCATGTGTATTTATGATATTTATATGGTGTTGGATGCCTCCAGAACACTGCGAACACAAATGCAGTTATCTGATTGTGGCAATTCTGTCTTTCTCCCAGTCTGCTTTTCACCAGCAGCAGATATTCTTTGTGATGACAAGTCATTTGTGAATGATCCCCGTGGCAGATTTTGTCTATGCTTGGTCATGATATATGGGAAAACAACAAATCCTAGGAATCTCAGGGTGTCCAGACTCAAAGGAACAGTTTTCCTTTCTCTGACCAGCTATTTCTTCTCTCTCAGACATTCTGATTTTAGTGCTTGTCTCTGAACTTAAAAACTTCAGAGACTGAGCTCTAATACCTTAACAGAGACAAGATGGGAGGAGAAGGTAGCTGTAGGTTACTGTGGGTTTACTGCTATGTTGCTGGTCTCTGGCATTTTCCTGCTCACTGTCCCCAGGTACATAATCATGAGGAGTAAATCATACATGGTTTTAGAAGAGGCAATCCCAAGAAAGCAATAAACTTCATTCAGAGCAGGAGGTAATCTTATAGAAACTATATGGTAAAAACTACCAACCAACCATCCCAATCCATCATGCCCAAACTCTTGTAGACAGTTAAGGGCAAAACCATGCCATTATCAGAGACAGATGGTTCTTCACAAAACAGACTCTGCCCTCTCAGTCCTGGTCCTCAGTGCAGAGCACAAAATACCTTTGGAAGACAATATTATGAACTGCAGTTTATAACTTTACTCAATGCTAACAATCATGGACTCAACAGAAATGGTCTTTTAAGGCACATTACAGTTTTCTGTATTCTCTGTCCCAAGCTAAACCCTTGTGATCTCACAGGCAGTAATTACCTGCTGTGCCTTGTGTCCTGCAGAGGATAATCATCTTCTCACTCTGCCTTTGGTAACATCCCATCTCTGTCTAACCATTTCTGCCTTTCTGAAGCAAATAGCTAGAATCATATAATGTGGGATGATAGGGTCCTGTGGTGTTGTAATAGCCACCCCTCTGCTTCTTTAGGCTGTATCTGCAGTAAAAGTGCTTTGGGTATGGGCCTTTTCCATGAGCTCTGAATTCCCCTGAACTGTTCTGCATTAAACCTCCCAGGAAAGTCAGTGTCTTGACTTTGGTGCCACACACAGAATTAGCTGTGCTGTTGTAAATTAATCCCTGTCCTGTCATCAAGCCTTTCATGGGCAGACCCCCATGGCCTCTTCCCCTCCCTTCTCTATAATGGGAACTTGCTCCTTTGAGACATTTCCTGTCTTTAAACCTCATTAAATTTTCCCTTTTCTTTAGCTGATGGCAGCTCATCTCTGCAAAATCACATCCTGTAGTGACTCTGAGGGGCACTATGGAAAATATTTGAGGTCCGCATCAGAAACAATGATGCAGTGACAGCATAGGTGAGTGAGGAGGATCAGGAGAACTGATCCCTCCCCATAGAATCATAGAATTGTCAGGGTTGGAAAGGACCTTAGAGATCATCTAGTTCCAACCCCCCTGCCAATGGTGGGGACACCTCTCACTAGAGCAGGTTTCTCAGAGCCCCATCCAGCCTGGTCTTCAAAACTTACAATGATGGGGCTTTCACCATCTCTCTGGGCAACCTGTTCCAGTGTCTCACCACCCTCATGGTGAAGAAATTCTTCCTAATGTCTAACCTGAATCGACCAGTCTCTAGCTTTAATCCATTCCCTCTAGTCCTATCACTGCCCCACAACCTAAAAAGTCCCCTCCCCATCTTGGTCTCAGACAGAGTTCTTAGCAGGTAATGGCTGAGGAGCTTTCTTGCAGCTAATTTCCCAGCCTTGAAGCAGCACCTTCAGCTCAGCTCAGTGCCTCTGCACCATTTCTGTTATTCACTTCCATTTTTCCAGCCCTCGTCTTTTTGCCTTGTCTCCCTGGGTTTGTTGCCAAAAACCACCCTTGCTCAGTAGGAGTAAATCATCTCCGTGTGATTGAAACTGATTTTGGGAGGAACCAAGACAGCAAACAGTGGCCACAAAACAACCACAAACGGGCTTTGCTGCCGCTGGTTACAAGCAGCATCCAGAACTGACTTCTCTTAGATGTTTGCTGGCTTCCAGCCACAGCTTTCTGACCTAAGCAGCGGAGCAGAACGATTAAGCCATATAAGTGCAAGGCAGGGATTGTCTTTTGGGTTATTTCAGATTATCAAACTCTCAATCTCTGCATCTGTCACAATCATTGTTTTAGTGCCCGCGCCCTCTTTTAGCTAGAAGTGCACTCTGGAAGCAGACAGAAGCATTGCAAACCCAGCTCTTGCGATCAAATTCCTTCCCAAAATGAGTCTAGATTCTACCCTAAGGGGTTTTGACTACTACGAAGACAGAGAGGGTGAAGAGAAGAACTGTAAGAATTATATAAAAGGCAAAACCCCTGCCTTGGCAATTGGCCTTGAATACTAGGAAGGCTTCAACTAGGGCCTTGACCTGTTCAATTTGTAGCAAAGAAGGCTGAATGATGGCACCACAACTCATAAGTGTCTACTTTGCCTGTTGGATCAAACAGAAAAACACCTTATAAGCTCCACTGACACGGAACTTGCAACTCAGCAAATTCAGACTGGAAGGGAGTTGCAATTTTTTAAGTCAGTCATTTAAACACTGCAAAATTTAGCCTAATAGTGTAGTAGCTTCTCCTTTGCTTGCAAATTTAAAATTAAAGAGGAATTTGTTTTCTAAATGTCTCAGAGACACTGTCTTGTAATTAATTCATAGGCAGAGAAGCAAAATTTCCTTTTGAATCCAGTAGGCATAACTCATGCAGTAGCTTTTAGAAGAGATAATAATGTCAGGAATATGTTCGTCAGTAAATGAGAGCTGAAAATCTATATCTGTTCGTGAAGTGAGTAATGATGGGTGATGCTCAGTTACTAGGCTGTAATGCTGCCTGCAGGATTTTAGTGACAGCATGAACAATACAAGTGGTGCAGTTTGAACTGGAGTATTTATTCATATGGGAAGGGAGTGTTTAGTCCTTATGTTCACATTTATCAGAGACCAGTGACAGAATCTAATTTCATATTGTGATCTGTTGTGCAGACTGGAAATTTGGAGAGAAGAACAGATCTGTCAGCAAAATTATTCAAATAAGCCCTGTCAGAGATTTGTGTTCTCTGCTCCTAACTGGTTTAGTTGTGCATTTCAAGATTACAGTTCTGCAATGCATGCTAGTTGGTCCTGGCTGTTAAGCCAAAATTTAGGCTGCTATTTGCCTGTGGGGTTAGTCTTCACTGCTGGGACAGGACTCTATCCTTGGAAAAAAAAAATTGTTGCCCGTGTTTTGCTGAATTCAGCAGTCCCTGACATTCTCCTGGTGAGAAGTGCTTCATGGCATTAATGCACTATGAATTGTCTGTGAGAATCAATGGGGTTTTATGATACTAAACTTGACGTTTCTGAGTTTCTGTCTGGCTCCCACCATTTGAGTCACAGAGCAAAGAAGAGAAACAATGACTTCAGATGCTACCAGCAGGCTGCGTAGAGTGGGAAGAGAAGCTAATTGCTGGTTCCCAGTTCGTCTCTTTGAGATTCAGCCAATTCCAGTGCGATCTACATGGGACTCCTCACAGTGGTCAGAAGGGAATTAATAAGCATGGCCCATCACCATGCTGGCAAAGGGGACAGAGGCTATCAGCAGCCTTTTCAGTGAGGTATGTGTTGAGGCAGAAAAGGAGCTGGACCAGAAAGGTAAAACAACAAGGGTCAAGGACATGCTTAATACTTTGACAGTTGTCTACTGACTAGTATACCAAAGCTGTCATGTGCCTTCCCTTTGATAATCTAAACTACCATTTTAGGTATTGAGGATGTCAAACACATTTAGAGGCACAGGCTAACAGCCCTTAACACACTTCCCCTTTCTCTAACTGACCACATTTAGTGAGTTTGTTTTTTCTCAATATTTCTTGAGGATGCTGACTTCTCAGCATGATGTAAATTTGGCTAGGGAAGACCAAGTTAGAAATCTGAGCACCTCCACTGTTAATTTGGGCAGTAAATTTAATTAAAAGCAAATATTTGGATGCAGAAATAGGATATGAGATTGGCACTGGCATCTGTCATCAAAGTCTTGATTTGTCTCTGTGTTAATAGAAACCCATTTAGATCTGCAAAGAATGTAGGGTCTTCTTTAGAAGGCAATTATCCCTCAGACTCTACGTCTGCTACAATGGTCTGCCTGATACCTCAGTAGAAATATCCACCACCTTGACAAAGATGTGAAAGTGAGACTGAAGGGCAGTTCCACTGTCCAAGAAAACATTTCAAGGGACAAATTATCCAAAAGTCTGGCAAAGTTCCCACAGATTGGAAAAGGGGAAACAAACACCCCGTTTTTAAAAAGGGAAACAAAGAAAACCCAGGGAACTACAGACCAGTCAGCCTCACCTCTGTGCCAGGTAAAATCATGGAGCAGATCCTCCTGTCTCTAAGATGGAGAGACATGGACTTGAAGGACGGACCACCTGGTGGATAAGGAACTGGCTAGAAGGTCACACTCAAAGAGTTGTGATCGATGGCTGGATGTCAGAGTGGAGACGAGTGACAAGTGGAGTTCCTCAGGGATCTGTTCTGGGTCCAGTGCTGTTCAACATCTTTGTCAGCGACATGGCCGTGGCATCGAGTGCACCCTCAGCAAGTTTGCTGACGATACCAAGTTGTATGGTGTGATGGACTTGCTGAGGGAAGGGATGCCATCCAGAGGGACCTGGACAGGCTTGAGAAATGGGGCAATTCAAACTGCATGAGGTTCAACAAGTCAAAGTACAACGTCCTGCATCTGGTCTGGGCCAATCCCAGGCACAGTCACAGACTGGGTGCAGAATGGGTTGAGAGTAGCCCTGAAGAGAAGGACTTGGGGGTGTTGATTGAAGAGAAGTTCAACGTGATCTAGCAGTGTGCTCATGCAGATCAGAAGGCCGACCATATCCTAGGATGCATCGAGTGGGGCCAGCAGATCAAGACAAGTGATTCTCCCCCTTTACTCTGCTCTCGTGAGACCCCACCTCAAATACTGCATCCAGTTCTGGTGTCCCCACCATAAGAGGGACATAGATCTATTAGAACAAGTCCAGAGGAGAACCACAAAGATGATCCAGGGGCTGGACCACCTCTGCTGCAAGGATAGGCAGAGGGAGCTGGGAGTGTTCAGCCTGGAGAAGAGAAGACTCCGGGGGGACCTTAGAACAGTCTTCCAATACCTGAAAGGATACTACAGAAAGTCTGGAGAGGAACTCTTCACAAGAGTGTCCAGTGATAGGAGGAGGGAAAATGGTTTTAAACTGAGGGAAAACAGGTTTAGATTGGATTTTAGGAAAAAGTTCTTCAGTACAAGGGTGGTGAGACTCTGGAATAGATTTCCTGGAGGAGTTGTGGGTGCTTTCTCCTTGGAGGTGTTCAAGGCCAGGCTGGATGACGCCTTGAGCAATCTAGTCTAGCTGAGAGGTGTCCCTGCCCATGGTGGGGAGGTTGGATTAGATGATCTCTGAGGTCCCTTCCAGCCAAAGCCATTCTGTGATTCTATGAATAGAAGCAAAAAAACCTGCAACACTAGTCAACCTATGGAACTGGTAAATTTGCTGTGATCTGCTGGGGAGGAACCTCTGGCTCATATTGCTGGAAGTAGGGGTTCAGACTGGCTGACAGACAGTGAAAATCCAAAGTGAGATCAAAGGCTCAACTATTAGCTGTGCTAAATTCCTGTTAGATTTCCCTTGTAGATCAAAGGACTCTCCCTTTAAATAGGGAGGAGCTGGTTCCCCTGGAAATATCCTCTGCTCAGTACCGGCCTTTCATGTAAGCCCCAGCTTAGTAGTGAGATCTGTGCCTCTGGGGTATGGCACAAATATGCTCCTTGAAGCTTTCTGCTGTGGAAGGAGGCAGCCTTGGGGTTGCCTTAGCATACACTTGGGGGTCAGCAGACCCCACTGAGTTCCCTGGTGTGGGGAGCACAATAGGCTTGAATTAAAAGGAACTTACATCCTCCTCACTTAAGTATTGCGAGAACATAACTGATATTTGCCTTCCAGAGCTCAACAAAGGTGACCAGTATGTGTGAGAGAAATTCCTATTTTCTAACCACCATATTTATTCTCCTTTGTTAATAATTTTCATTGTATTATCAGCTTATAGTTCATAACTAATACATAAGTGGCACTTTGCAAAATGAATCCTAAAAAATTGTGAAAGATCTGCAGCTTCTGCTTGTGAGTACAGGATTCAGGCCCTTACTTTGACCTCTGTTGCATAAACAGACTGACTTTGTTCATCAAAATGGAACTTCCCAAAGGAATTGATTATCCAAAAGAAACTATTTACTTGCTTTTTCTCCTTTTCTTGAACTTTCTTATAGTGCAGTTATTGGATTTGTATGTATTTCAGACAAGTAGCTTCAGAGAGAATGTAGCAACCCAGTGAAAGAAAATGAAGTCAAAAGGTGATAATATAAAGGCATGTCTACCAGAACCAGCTGTTTCTGGTTCTGGAAAGCCTGTGGGAGGACAAAGACTCCTTCATCTGTTGGGCAAAGACATAATACAAGGCTTGGAAGTTCAAGATGGCAAACTTAGAGAAGGACAGTACACACGTTTTTAACTGTGAAGTCAGTTGTTGCATTAAGTTCTCTTAAGTATGAGATCTCTGCTATTGCATGATGCTTTCAAGTTGGGATGCACATCTTCCTGGAAATGCTGCTGTGGATGAGACCCAAATTGTTCCTGCAGTGGCAGGAATCATCAGGTGGAATACTGTGCCCCCTGTTGCACTGGAGTGAGGTGTTGTTGGAATGTTGGATGCTGTGGTCACTCGTGGTCTCTGCACAGCCACAGTGACTGCTGGGGAAGGCTTGCAGGGCACTGCATGACAGTAGTTTGTTAACTTTTAAGGCAGACAAATGAAATGGCTTTGCTTGCTTTTATGGAAAGTGTCTTCTGAACAGGAAGGCCAGCATGAAAGAACTGCCCTCCATGAAGCTGCTTGGTGGAAAATTTAATAAGTGGTTGATACAGGGCATGAGATCTAAACCTAGCAGCTGTGGAGTATGAGAGGGGGGAATGTGGGAGGACAGGAGGAATAAGAAACCCTAAAAAAAGTCCATGCAGTCTCTTTATAAAATTTTTCCCTTTCTGGCAAATGTGAAATAAAATGTTGACTTTTAACAGCCAATGGGGATGAGACTCAGGCAGGGCTAGGACAGGCTTTGGAGAATTCACAGGGCAGGAAGGAGTATGAATTGTGTAGTGTGGGACTGCAGAGTGGAAAACAGGACAGAGGCTCAGGGTATATGAGTGGGCTGGATGGAGTGTGAACATGAGCAGAGGCTATTTTCTACAGAAAAGGAGAAGAGGGCATATAACACGCTGGTGGATGCTGACAGTTGACTAAAGGGTTAACTAAAGACAGTAGTCAAACCTGTTGACCTCCAGGATAGAGCTTGGGCTCTGCAAAGCTTAGAAAAGCAAATCTAGTAGCTTCATGTCATCAGGAAAAGGAACCTGTTGGGCTGCACAAGCATCAATTCAGGAGAACGATTACTCCAGCAGTCTCTAGGATGGATTTCTTCATATATACAAGGCACCAAAGTGTCAAGTAAATGCTTCTGTGGTTCTTTCTTGAAGGCTGGGTGGCAGCTTCTGCTCTTGTGCAAATCCTGTGATGATGAATGGGAAAACTGCTAATGTAAAGGTCAGAAAATAAACAGAATTGATCTGAAGCATCAGGCTGGCTGTACAAAACATGTTTTCCTAGTCTGCACACTCTAGAGCCAGTGTGTTGTGAAAGATGGACACTTCCCTATCCCACTTGTAGAAAACAAGTATGTACATTTCATACAAAAGAGGTGTACCAGGTTTTAGCTTTCTCAGGGAAGGAACACCAAATTGGATGATCATCTGTCATTGGGGATCTTATTAATGTTTACAAATATCTGAAGGGTGGGTGTCAAGTAGAAGGGACCAGTCTCTTGTCAACTGTGCCCTGTGATAGGACGAGAGGTAGGAAGCTAAAATACAGGAAGTTCCACCTCAACATGAGGAAAATCTTCAGTGAGAGAGTGACAGAGCTCTGGAACAGGCTGCCCAGAGAGGTTGTGGAGTCTCCTTCTTCAGAGACTTTCAAGACCCTCCTGGATCTGTTCCTTTGAGGCATGCCCTGGGTGTTCCTGCATTGTTAGGGGGGGTTGGACTCAATGATCTCCAGAGGTCCCTTCCAACCCCTACCGTTCTATGATTTTATGACTTTTTTGACTACTGTCTGAGACTAAGCATTTTGGGAGTCGGACTAGACGACCTTTAGAGGTCCCTTCTGGCCCAAACCATTCTATGATTCTATGATTTTATAAATGTTGATGAGTCTTTACATCCACAGATATGTTCCTCCTCTTCACTCAAAGCTAGTATTTCTAAAAGTATCTTTGCAGACTGTGCTGGCTGCTGCTGGGAAATCTGTAGGCACAGAAACCCGCAGACAAGAAGATGTTCACCTAAAACTGAGAGCTGAGTCTTTGTCATCCTGTCCTATTTTAGTTCATAATGCTGAATTTGCTTCTATCCCATCTGAGTCTTACATCCAGCTCCACACTGGTTTCAGAGGTTCCTGATGTGGCAGATGCAGGGCATTTAATTTTGGGGTGATACGTGCCGCATCAAGAAGGCCATTGGCCAACTGTCATTCAGAAAATTAAAAATACATAAATTGGGAGATTAGACAAACTATTAGGAGCAGTGAGCATGTCCCAAATGATCTTTTCTCCCTGCAGCATGGAGAAGTGCACATTTCATGGATAGGTGTGGCTTTTTCTTCCACATCTGTTGAAGTTCTGCTGCCAGGCATTTAATTACAGTAAAACAAGCAACAGCTGATTTCTTTTGATCCTTCTTCAATATACAGGGGAAAGAATTAGTTTAATGGGTGTGTGAAATCAACAGGGCCCAGTGGATCAAACCTTGCTCTGGAAGGGACATATGGCATATCCCTATCCTCAGCCCCTTTGATGCTTTAAGTGCCACATATGCCAAATCAACTTCTTCCCTCAGTTTCTCCATCTGGAGATGGGGGAAAACAGGAAGAATGAGTAAACCACTCAATCCTTTGGATTATTGTTGAGATTAACATTTCTAATGTGTGTAAAATGTGGTCAAGCCATCGTATCTCCAGTTTCTTAGTGTCTCTGATCACATGCATGCCAGTGAGAGGTCCAGGCTGCTGGGCTATAGCCAAAAGGATCTGGGTAGCATCCACTTCACTACTCTGTGTTTTATTCTGTAACATTCATTCCCTGGGTCTTGCCTCCTGCTCCAAGAATCCTCTCAGGGTGTAAATTCCAATGTGCCCAAATCTCTGGCAATGGGGGCTCATGCTTTGTGAACTCCTGTTCTTATGATTCTTCATAATTATACCTTGTTTGTGGTTGCCTGGTTTCTTGTGTAACCCCTTGAGACATGATGTGCCTAGAAGGCACAAACGCAAGCTTTTTGCAAAGGGAATTTTTAACTACATTTGCTTCATTGCTGCAGAGCACTTTAGAGTTAGAGATCTTTGCAAAATACCCTGAGTCCTTAGATCTAAATGAGCTCATCTGATCTTGCCCCTTTCATAGTCTGAAAGTACCCCTGTGTACCAAATCTAGCAATCTGGCCATCCTTCTCCAGTGAGTTCTTTTTGCATGTATATGCTACCCTCCAGCCATCTCACAAATCCTCCTCTCTCCTCTTTCACATATGCCTGAACTGAACAGCTGGAGTGCATCCTTGCACCAGGCTTTTGGGTAGAGGATTCATGGGTGATGTTGTGACTTAAGGCAATGTTCCATGAGCAGATGTAACTGTGCAGTGCCTTTCTCCTTATTTTTCTTCATAATGATAATCATGATGTTATCACCCTTCCTGGAGCTGATGCTCATTTCAGATGAAGTTCGTGGACTGACTGCATTATCTCCATCGACTTCTAAGCACAAATTACAGATTGGTGGTTAGCTGCCCATGCACAAATACAGAAGGTGGAGAGGAATTATAATTCAGTGCAAACTCATCCTGCTCTATCACACAGCATGCTCTCTCCATCAGACCCCCACTACCTGACAGGATTGATACCGAGAAATTTTTTGTCTCTAATTAGCCAGTTCAATTGATATCACTAATACTAAGAAACAAGGAATGCCCTGATTTACTGGCATGAAAACCCTGCAGTTTTGGCAAGCTGTTTCAAATCTCCCTGTTGCTACAGCACAGGAAAAAGGCAAAACCCCAGAGTCAGTGTGATCCTGTTTTGTCTATCAAGGGCCCCTGTGATCACAGAGCATATTTATCGCTCTGCTCAACGTTTTCTGCAGGAAGAGCTGACATAAGCTGGCAAGGACAGCAAGCAGCCCCTCCTTCTCACTCCTTCTCCAACCAGTGTCAGGAGCAAATTCCAAGACTCTTTGAAGAAGTGAACTAAGATATGATTACAGCAAAACCCTGGTGCTGTTTTGCATTCCTCCCCACACTTCAGCGGTGTCAGGCAAAGGGAAGTCCATACCTCACAGATGTTGAACGTGTTGCTAAGGCAGAGCTATTCAGCTTCCTCCTTTCACTCACGTAACTATTGGTTCTCCAAGGTGAAAAGGGAGCTGGTTGAGCACATAATCTATCAGCTGTGTGGGGTTAAGTTTAACATTCACACTATGGTACTAAGATTAAATGAATGCCTGGTGTCTAAAGCTCAGAGTGGATTCAGTGGAAGCAGAAAGCACTTGGTGCTTCTGGGAGTGGATCTACCATGTGGTGAGCTATCACACAAGGCATAGTTAGCAGCATGCATGATGCATGCGTGAGTGCCTGTAATTTAATGGATGACTGCACAGAAATATTCCCTGCGCTATTATATGCATGTCCTCTATGCCTCCAGTCCAAAACTCTGTTACCTTTCCTTTTTCGTCTTGAAAATCTTTCATCTGTTTTATACAATGGAAAGATGCCTCTTTCCATTATAATTTGCCTTATGCTGACATCTCTTTCTGTCACATAAAACATGAAGCTCCCAGAAAAATAGCAGTCCTTACTCAGGACCTCTTACAATTTGAAGACCAACACAGAGAGAGATTAGAGAAAAGGAAATGAGAAAGTACAGGGATTTTTTTCTTGGTTAGAGACAATTAAGTTCAACAGGATGAAAGGTACTGTATGATGAGGAGCTGGAGTTGCCCATCTAACAGCCATTCCAGTCCTGTGTTTCTTTGTGGGCTCACTGTAATGGCTGGAAATACAATGTTCACAGAGGATATAACTAAAGATGTGATTTAGTCTTAATCTTTGTCCCACTTCTAGAAGCTCATGAGTTTCCTGCCCATCCTGCTGATGGACTTCTCATGGGGACAGAGAGGGACCTGATATACTGGCAGCATTGAACATTGAGAGGCTTGTGCTTGAGCAGGAGTCCAAGGCCCACGCTACCATGGCAGCACTCTGGCACAGGCATCCCTTGGCACTTCTGAGAGAATGACAGGATGGCAAACTATGCTGCACATCTCACCCACATTGCGATCCAAGGCTGATCAGGACAGTAATGATTCTCAGCCTGGCCTCCTGCATCACACATACCAAAAGAATCCTCATCCTGCTTTCAGAATCAGATTTTGGTTGAGATTTTCAATGTTTCTTATCAAGTCTTATTTAGCCTCAGAAGACTTACCCTTCTCTAATAGTTATGTGCTTGAGTGATTTCTGAGAACAGTGGGGAAATTGTGGCAGCAACTGTTTTCAAAGTGAAAATGTTCACATGTGGTCCCTGACCACATTTACTAGGAGGAGGGAGAGTAGTGTGGAGATGAAGGGATAGATGGGCAAAATTGCCTTTCGGAAGGAAGCTGAACATTACATATTTGCTCAACAGAAGGAAGGAAACAGACATTTTACAGCCTTGATGTAGATGACCTGAAGCTACCCTCAGTTTTCAGCATTCTCTGGAACTCCAGATGAAGGTTGCAAATGTGTGCCTCTAGAACCTATGGTCCTCTTTAAAAGGAAGGTAATATAAATATGCAATAGACCAGGATCAGGTGGGGATTTATTTTAATGTGGTACTAACTGAACTCCTCCAGGTCCTGGGTTGTATTCATCACAGAAGAAATCCCTGTATGGATGAGGTGTTGCTGGGGTAAGGACAAGGGAAACCTTACTACACTGTATGGTCCTGGCTGCTTTTGTGAGGTGGTGAACAGGCGTGGTATTAACACAGGACCTTCCCTCTCATGGCAAGAGAGAGAGACATGTGGGCATGGCTTGTGCAAGTATGAGTCAGTTTGTGTCTGCAGGGACATATGCAGCTGTGCAGAGGCTCATCTCTGCACAGAGGCTGCCAACCACACAGGGCAGTTTCAGTTTGTGTGGCACGTATTTACATTGCAGCAGCTTTCAGAAGCCACACATGCCGGCAGTGCCCCATACTAGTGCGTCACCAGTACAAGCTCCTTACTCTTCATAGGAGACTTGCCAGTGAAGTGTTTCCCTTTACTCCATTTCTACCCTAACACTCTTCCCTGAGCCTGGCTCCTCACTGCTTTGAGCCACCAGGGCAAGGAAGGTGGTTGGTACAGGCTCCCATCCACCTTGCGGGGTAGGCTGGGCACCAGTAAGGAATCTACTCACCCTGCAGACTGTCTGCCTTCTTGTCCACCTTCCCCAGGCCTGCTAGAAGGAGCTGCTTGCCCCCCTGCCTTTCCCTGACATATTTGCATCTGTGAGAATCCTGACTGCTTTAGGATAGTAGCATTCCAGCACAGCACATCTGCTTGGGTGAAAGCTCGTGCATGATGCAGCTTCTTTGAGGGGCCTGGATTCTGGGGTCAGATGGAAATTTCCTCTCTGGGGGGGTCTGGTCTGGTCCTGGGGAAGCAGGTTTCAGGCCAGCAGGGGTGAGGGAGGTCCAGCCCATCATCGTCCCAGGGAGGTGGAGGTGCACCACTCCTCGAGGTTCTTTCCCCGTGGACTGGGGAGGGGCAGAATGCCCCTGCCCCTGAGGCTGCCCCTCGGGGTGTGCCGTCCTGGCCACCGTTGCTGTGGAAGGGGCAGCCGGAGCTGCAGCGTGCTCCGGGGGAAAGGCTGAGAGCGCTTGCTGCCGACACCCCGGGGCCCGGGACTGAGCTGGGGGAGGGTGAGGTGGGTGTCGGGAGAGGGCCCTGCGTTTCTACCTGTCGCGCCAGCGGTGGCACATCTGGGCGGCGCGCGGCGGTCCGCCCCCCCCCCCCCCCCCCCCCTGGGGAGGAACAACTGTCTCCATGGCGACGGGGCGCGGCGGGGGGGCCCTGGGGCCGCCGCCCCGCCCCGCCGTACCGAGCCGAGCCGAGCCGCGGCGGAGAGGAGCGGAGCCGGGCGACGGCACCGCGGAGCATGGGGCCGGGCGGGCGGCGGGCAGCAGCGGGGGTCTCGGCGTCGCAGTGAAGGCGGGAGACGCCGGCGGAGCGCAGCACCCCTAAGCCGCCGCCACAGCCCCTGGGGAGAGACCCTGCGCGGTGCCGCCCGCCCGGCCCGGCCCGGCCCGGCCCGGCTCGGATGCCGCCATGGGGAGCCGCTTCTCCAGCATCCCCGCGCTGCCCCGCGGCGGCCAGGGCCGCCTGCACCGCGCCCGCCACCACCACCTCAAAGGTACGGCTCGGCCGGCACCCCTGGCGGGACGGGCACCCCTGGTACACCGGGCATCCCCACACTCCCGGCAGGATGGGTACCCCCGGCAGGATGGGTACCCCCGGCAAGGATGGGTACCCCGGTCGAGCACCTGCAGTACCCCGGGGCACCCGTACGGCACGGAGCGGGATGGGTGCTCTGAGCACCCTGAGGTGGGTTGGGCACCAAGGCAGGGCACAAACCCTGAGATCCCTAGGCACTCCTAGCACCAGACGCCAGACAGACATCTCAGGCACCTTGGGATAGAGGCTGGGCTCCCTGAGCACCCGGGGTGGCATGGCTTCGTGCCTGGCACCCCATGGCCTCTGGTGGTGTGGGCCCCCCTGCCCTACTCCCAGCCCTGCCTCTTCCCAGCAGTGCCCTACGGGTGGCTGATCAGTGCACAGGTGTGCCCGGGCAGTGGCACCCCAGGAAAGCAAGGGATGAAATTTTTGTTGGAGGATCGGGACAGAGTGGGACAGTCCCCAGGTGTTTCTCTGTGGCGTTTTCTGGGTGCTCCCGGATCGTGTCTGTGTGTGGGACTGTCAGTCCTGTTCAGAGGAGTGCAGGGGGTATTTGGGGCTCCTTGTGCAGCTTACACGGTTATTGCTTATGTGACTATTCTGTTCCTCATTTTCTGAAATTCTTGGGACTAAATTGGTTGGGGATGACTTCTGTAAGGTGAGCAGGAGAGACTGGCAAAGGTTTCCTTTGTCCCTACCTTTTTTTTTTTTTTTTTTTCTTTTTCTGTAAGCTGGGAGGGCGTTAGCAGAAAACAACCCATCATTGGAAAGGATTTCCTTGGGCAGCAGTACGCTACCTGGGTACCTCTTCACTAAGCCCATTTTCACAGCCAAAGGCACTGAATGATGGGGGTAGAGGATGTCAGACATCTCTCTAAACAGGAAATGAGGGAAGGTGCTGCTCCCACAAACATTTCAGACGATGAAAAACTTGTTGCACCTTCCCCAGGTGTGCTGCAGAATTTGCAGCCACCAGAATGGAAAATAGAGATACTGCAGTTCACCCTTGTATTTACTGAGCTTTTGGATACTCCTTTTCCATGGTGTAGGGGAGTGGAAGTGGTTAATGGTGAGCTGGGCGACTGGTTGCTATACTGAAGGATTTTCTGATACTTGCATTATTCTTCCGTTACATGTCTCTGCTCCCTTCTTCTGTACTTGGTTGATTTGGAATTGGTGCATGAATTGAAGGTGATTATATCATGGCTTTTCTAATGGCCGTGCAAGGAGACGTTAGGAATATTTACTGCACTGTCATGGACAAAGTCAGTCAGAAACAGCCCAGACAATGGCTGTGCTTAAAATTAGACTTGCAAGGAGGGGGATGCTGAACCCTAAACGGTGAACCGTCATCCTCTATCAATTCAAACATGAAGGCACACTCGATGCTGTAGTAGTTGGTATGTAATTATAAACTGCCAGGGAGGATTTGTCTCTTAAGAATCATGCTGTCAGCTGGAAATCTTTCTGGAGCAACCTTAAGCAGATAAGAATTTATAAACTGGAGCCAGAAGGGACACTGCTACTTAATCCATTATCAGTGGCTTATGTGAGATTTTGAAGATGCTCTTCTGTATGAATCACCTGATTTTCAGGGGATTGCTGGTGTGGGGGATGCAGAATGTGTGTTAATGGAACTTTGTTTCTTTCTTTCTTCCTTTAATTTTCATTTTAATTAAATTTCTACCTGTGCTAAGGCAGCAAGCAGAAATGTTCTCAAGACTGTAATGTAGCAGAGCACTGACATAATTTCGATTTGCATTAAAGAGTTAACAAGGCATTGCCTTTGTTGTAAAAAACAAGCAACTGCCAGGGACAATATGTGCCTTTTCTGTCTTTTTTTTGAAACCAGACTGCCTCAGGTCCTACATTTAAATGCAGAATAAACAAGTCTGATTGCATCTGACAGGTTCCTGTAAAATGGTCTGGAGGCATAGCAGTAAAAGTATGAATGTCACACAGTTTTGTTACATATCTGCCATTTAACATTTTGTAATGTGTATTTTAATTGAAAGTCCTCAGTTGTTCTTCCCTCAGTGTTGGGCTTAGTGTTAGGGATACTGAACTTTGATAATTCAGCCACCATCTAGTACTTTTCTTCAGTGACTTCTTCCTCACCTGGTGCCAGGGGTGATTTAGGCTCATTCTTGCTAAAGAAGACTCATTCTTGCTGTGATTGCATTGTTTCCCAAAGTGGTCTGGGGACTCTGAAGTGTGCCCCTGAACTTTACAAGTTCATGTCTGCTATGTAAGAAATAAGACCTCCGTATATAGAAGAGCTGTTGCCCACGTGTACTGAAAAAACTTAATACCTTTCTGTTAGTCCTGCTAAAAATGGTCACCTTTAGTTAAGTAAATGTTCTGAAGACTGTGTGATACTTTTGGTGGTATTGAAGGCACAACACAGAAATATCACTGAAGACTGGCATGACTGGCAGGACACTTGCTTTGCTTTTGATGGCCATACCTAAGAAGGAAAGCACTCGATTCTCAGACTTAAGCGGCAGCTTTAAAACTAGGTGGCTGAAATAGGGAGGTCTTACTGAAGGTACCTGCAACAGTAAACCTGGAACCTTGGGCTGATGATTTTGGAGTTGCTTCCAGAGTAGGTAAGTACTTCAGAGTCTGCTATTTCCAGCCCTTTATGAAGGACTTCGCATTGTTATTCACTAGAAACTGCTAGATGCAAGAACTTTGGTATTAACTATTCCAAAGCAGTATGTAATAGCTAGATTGTTAATCCCAATTTTGGTGTCACAGTTGTGGCTGCAGGCTTTGGCCAGTTTAGAGACAGTGAAAAGTGAAGTGAGTGGAAACAGAAGTCCCTCAGGACCACAGTTTATCAGATGCCACGATCCTGATGTGACTGTTAATCTTAAAGTCATGGGTAGTTGTTGGAAGGAGGTTGTCACTCGATGATATCATGATGGGGAGGCTGAGGTGAGATTATTTTCAGCATTCCTGTGAGTATTTCCCTTCCTGTAACCTGGACACAGCTCTTTCTCTGAGGTGATGGAAGGTGATCCATTGTGTACTTTGCTAATGCTGAGTAAAAGACTGTGATTATCTGGTAACAATCTCCTTAACAATGCAGACAAATAAACTCCAGGAAATTTTTGCTGTCCACCCTCTCTGAAATGTGGTTTGCGATAACTATCAATTAAGGTGTGTATGGCTGCTTGGAGTGGAACCAAGTGGGAAAATTCCAGCTGTATCTAATCTCCTGAATTCTGTGATGAAAAAGATGAACCTTTGCATCAGTGGCTCTCTGTACTGTTTATTTACTAGTGCCAGGGCAATCTGGCTTGAACTGTTCCAACCAAGGAGTTTCTATTATGTCTCAAGATGTTCAACCCAACTCCCTGCTCCAGGGTTCTTCGGAGATAGTCTATTCAATCTCCTCTCTTAAGTCTTCTTTCTAATCCTGGTGTAGCTCAGTAAATTACCCTCATTGCCTAGTGTTAGTTACATCTTCCAAATCTCTGTGACCGTTTCATTCCTTCCTTAGCTACTGCTCAGTCTTGCTGAATGTGTTTCACTCTTCCTACTGTGACGTGTGGGCTGTATATCCTGTTAGACCTGTTGTGTCATTCCCAGATTTGCTGGTCCAGGATGCTAGAAATGGAGTTTTTTCTAGCCCTTGGGTTAGAGGTGAGGCATGGGACCTGAATGTCACCCTCCCATGCTCCACTGGCAAGCAGCTCTTTATACCCACTTGTCTCTGTGTCCTCAGCTTCAAGAAGGCTTAGCCATTTCTGTGGACAGCAGATGAATATTACATTGTAAAAGCTAAGAAGTATTACTGCTTCCTCTCTTAAATCCTTTCCTCTAGCCTCGTACTCAAGTGTGCTGCTCTTTCCTGAGCCCTGTCTTGCCTTGGAAGGTAGATTTTCACAGTGAGTGACAGCAAGCAGGATTTCTTCCTGTCAGTTTTCTCACAGGTTAATGCACCTATGATACTTACGCAGAAGAATGGATGTGCTGTATTACAGCCTGAGCTAGGCAGAGATCCTCTTTACAGCAGTGGCTGATTACTCATGGGTGATTCTTTATTATTTACATTACAGTGTCATCTGGAGGCTCCCGCTGAGATCCGAGTTGTGTTGTTGGGTGCTTCCATGGCCCCCTGTACTTACTGCTCATTCATATAGATAGCTCTTGCTCATGTGTCTGGGTGATCTCTGTGGGTTGATGTGGAGTTTGTATCTCCAGAGTATCACATGAAGGAGGCTGGCATCTTGTCGGGACAGTTGTTCTTGGTCCCTTCTTTTGCTAGAAAATCTGAAGCCAGAGTCAGCAGTGGTTTGCTGAAGGGTGTGTGACTCTGCCTTGGTGTCTGCAAGTCCCCAGAAACTGCCTGCTGTGCAGCACTTCACCAAAACGGCAGTGGCTTTGCTGCTTTTCCTGGCTCACAGGGGATATCAGTCATGATTATACAGTCTTTGCTGGCATTTTTGCAGTTGCTGTTTCAATCTTTATATCCCACTGACACATAAATACGTCAGATTTTTTTCTCCTTTCACTGGTATTTTATGAGCTCCTGAAATACATGCAGAAGATAGTAATCTGGCTGGTGTAGGCATTTCAATAACTGTATGTTGTTGTATGCTGTATGTATATATCAACATATCATAACATAACATAATGTAACATAACATGAAGTTACATACATCCTGCTGCCAGCTCCATTTTGTGTACTTGCTAGATAAAACTAACTGGGGAGTGAAAGAATATCAGCAGCTGATGATCACGTGGATTAGAAGTTGGGGTGTAAGCAATGTGCTGGGGGGGATGCCAATAGTGATGCTGTGAGATAACCTCAGCTCCCATTGCTGTCATAATTGGTTCTTCTTTGAAGTACTATTTCATTTTCTTCCAGCCTTAGAGAGTCAGAAGTTTCATCATTCAAGGCTTTGAAGGATGCCTTTTGTGTCCTGTCCTTCTGCTTTCATTCTGTTCTAGGTTGTGCTTGTTTTCCTCTGACCCATCAGTGTGTCTGGGTTGTAGGTATAAAGTTTTTCCTGCCTGAAATTCTCAGGTTTATATGAAGCTTCTCCCAAGTACTACATTTTTTCCCAACCTATTGAACTTTGATTTATTGCATTTGAACTTCATAAAATTGCTCAGTGCCCCAAACACAACACTTTATCGATCTTACTTTTGCTTTCCTATCATCCTTTTCATAAGGTGCTAAAGCCTCTTGGTGGAGTAGCTTATGCTGCAGCTTGTCAGGAATTTCCCAGGAAGTCACGTGGTGCTTTGCCAACAGGTGATGCTATGTACTTCTCAAGGGCAAGAAAATCTGCTTTTGAAAACCATCAGGAATCAAAACATCAGTGGGGTGATTGAACTGAAAATGTTAGTTCAAGGCTCAGTTAAAGAAAGCAAACAAAATACTAGAAATTATAGGGAAAGCCCAACAGAAGAAAACAGAGGCCATGATTAAGTTGTATAAATCTGAATATGTGTAGTTCTGGTTCTCATTCTTCCCCTTCCACCATCTTCAAAAAGGTACAGGAGAACTGGAAAAGGTTCAGAGGAGGGCAACAGGGGCAGTCAAAAGTCTGGATTAATTTCATATAAGGAATGATTGAATAAACTAGGTCTCCTACCTCTGGAAAAAAAGGGACAACAGGGGTGGGAAATGACTGGCATGTGGAGAAGGGGCAGAGCTTCACTCTTCACTGTAATTTCCAGTGCAAGAATTAAGAGAACATCACATGAAGTTGACAGATTCCAGCTCCTTTTGAACAAAAGGAGGTTGTAGTCATCTGCAGTGGCTAGTATCTCTGTAAAGCTCTTTAATAGCAGATGTTATGGAAGCTGTAATGGGTCCAATTTAATGGGAGATTGGAAGAGGTCATGAAAGAGGTATCCTTTGAAGTTACATACTTGACTACATACAAAGACCACACACTCACCTTGCTCATATGGACTTCCCAAGGGCGTCTTCTTAAGGATACACATGTTCAGCAGATAAGGAGAATGCTGAAATGAGAACTTAAAACTTCTCCACACCAGATGCAGGTGGAGCTCAGTTGTTCAGACATGGCAGTGATGAATGGAGGGATAGAGTCTGCTCTGATGTTAGCTAGTCTATCTGGATCCATCCTGTTTTTCATGAACGTCCCTGCTTGGGTGTTTACAAAGTGGTTCATTGCCATGGTAGCCTCAAAGTCATGCACAGAACATCTAGGTTTTAAATAAACCTAGGGAGACAGTAAGGGTTGTGACAAGGTCCCTGTGCAAGCTCCCATCACATCTTTCTTGGATGAGACTGTGCCTCCTGCATTCTGTGGTTCTGATAAATAAAGGTGCTTTTGAATTTGTAGGCTTTTCTGGAATAAGGGAAAGCAGGTTCTCTTTGCTTACATTGACCTCCCAAGTGACAAGGGTCTAAGTAGCCCCCACTTAATTTGTTTCCTAGGCTATGGAAGTAGCAGCTTTTGTGGATATCCCTGTACCTGGGAAGCTTTCTAAAATAGAGGCTTGGAAGATTTCAGATTTGGCAGCTGTTCTTACCTACTGCTGCTAGGATAATTGCAGGAACCAGCTATTTCTGCATCACTGAAATTGTCGCCCATGGCAAGTACATAAGTACATGTTGTTTTACTTACGGCATATACCTTCGGGGTGGCTATTTCTTTCAAGCTGGGGATCCACATGTGCTCTGACTTGGTCTGCCTTGAAATTTTAGGATATCAGAGCAGTCTAATTCTGAACTGTCCTGAGGAGTGGGGTCTGTAACACCTGTGTTTCCGTCTTGTCTCTACCCAGAAATGGTTGATCTAAGATTAACCTCAATCGCAGCAGTGTGCAGGTGCTCAGTGCTGTGCTGTGAACTGCCAAATCCCAAAGCACTTTCTTACTTTAATCACAGCACTGGGCAGGTGCCTGGTTCTGTGCCACAAATGAACAAATCCCAAAGTAGTTTTGGGGACAAGAGCTGAATTTTAACTGAAACTTAGTGTCTGGCAATGGTTGTTTTCTGCTGTGGCTGTGATGCGTATACGTGAACCTGAGCTACCTTTTAATCTAGCTAACTAGGATAATGCTGGCAGTGTAGCTGTGGAGGAGGGCAGACACTTGGATACTCACCCACACTAAGGTCTGGGTTGATGCTACTGCAGTTAAAATTCAGGTGGGATAGGTTTTAATCCCTTTTCATTCTTGGGGATGTCTAGCTGATAAAAGCATGTTATGTATAAGATTCTTGTTCGTGTTTACACTAGTGGTTATTTGGCCTTCCAGTTACAGGATTAAAACAGGATTATGTTTTAAAATTACAGGGTTGAGGATGCCATAGTTGTATAATGTTTATACAATTCTCCATTAGTCTGCCTTGGTTCAATTTTTTGCTGAAGCATAGGGAAGGATTCTTAGCTCTCAGAAAACTGTTCAGGTTAAATCTCAGGGCTATTTTATGCAAACCTCTGAAAAGTAAATATTAATAGTTCTCAGCCAGCCTCAGAGATAAAATACTATGCAGGATTTTTAGTTTAAAAAACCCAAACACTTAATGTAAACATAAAAAAAAAAAAAAAACCAAAAAAACCAGTAATGAAATTTTAGACAAAATAAATTCTAAAGTACTGGCATTGCTTGCAGAGCCTCTTTCCTGTCTTTGATCTTTAGTATTCAGTATTTGGGTTTCACACTGCTTAGCACTGACACTTCCAGCTGTTCCTGCATTTCCAGGCCTTCACACATGTGCACAAGCATATGCAGGGATTCCCTGTTGACTGCTGATCTCATAATTTTTATGATATGACCAGAACACATACTATGTAGCATCAGGACTTGAGAAGATCAATTCAGCAAAGCAGTGGCTGGGGAGCTCTGTAAGTAGCCAGCAAAGAAGGAGCCTGGCTTCTGAAGAGACAAAGAACCATGGGATGCTGAACAGAGCTGAAATCTGGGATCCTTTGACCCAGTGGATTTCATCAGGGCACTTTTGGGATACTGGCTTCTTATGTGGGGAGCTAAATGGGAGCATGAATGTCTTTGCGAGCAGCCCTTGTCTGGACATTGCTCTGGCTTCACCATATTTGAAAGCTGTAGCTCACCTCTGACTCAGTCAGAAGAAACGTAATCATGTTATGCTTGATTCATTCTAATTTACATAGACTTCCCATATGTCAACATACGATTTAAAAACCCCACTGATCATCTTTTATCCTCTGTTAAGCATAAGCTCTGCTTGATTTCCCTTTAACTGCTACTTGGATGGAGATGTGACTATGTTTTGTGCTCTGCTGCTCATCAACACCATCTAATGTAAAGCTTAGTGTTCAAGCCTTAACTTGCTACTGGACAGGCTTTTGCCAGAGAAGCCAAGCAGCTGTACATTCACACCTTATTTACCATCCAGATTCCACCTTTTCATCAGAAGGTTAGTTTACATCTCCTCCTTAAGGGATACTTTTTTTAATATAGCATTTAATTGTATTGATATTGCTCAGAATTTATTTGATTTGAACAACTGTTTCCATTGCTTTTAAAAATATCTGTCTATCTATCTTGCAGTATCATTTTTGTCCATGATGAATGGCTGGTTTTTGTACTTAACAAGTATTTACTAGGTAGGATGGGAAGAGACGGTTTCCCATAGAAATATTGAGTCACAGTGGGATACAAATAACTGTAAATGTTGCAAACAGAATCTGTGTATTATGTGAGTCACTTGAATAGATGTGATAGAAAATGTAAAAGAGAAAATGTGCCTGATTACTTATGTTGCAGCATTTCAGCAAACACAGAAAGAGAAGTAGTTGAAAAAAATTTCCTTTCTTTATTAAAAAACGCAGTAGATGTATTATAAGGGACCTGGATAACCTCTGATATTAGTACTGGATTTCTACATTCTCACTTCCATTTCTGCATATCATTTAGTGTACCTGTATTAACGATACAACCCTTCACCATTCTAGGATTCAACAATTACATCCTTTAACAGGCATAAAATAAAATAAAGGTGCAAAAAGTTCTCCCTATTAAAATTCATGAATGCCTTTTGTTTATAAAGGTTTAGAGTTGAGATGCCAAGTGGTAAGTACTGACAGCTGAGAGCTTTGCTCCTCCACTGGAAATCTGCCCTGCATTAGTTGTGGCAGAAAGTTCTCACCATCTGCTGGATGCCTCATGGCCTGGAGAGATCATCTGGTGTGCAGTGCATTTCCTTTGGACAGTTGTTCTCAGACCCTATTGGCATGCACTGGAGGACTTAGCGGAAAGATTAAAAGCAGCTTGAGGTTTCAACCAGAGGAGACCTGCAGGTGGGACCTGTAGCAGTGAATGGAGTGAGCTCTTGTCCACGCTCTGTGTGTTTAGTAGCTGAGCAGATATTGTCAGTCTCTGGTTGTCAGTCCACCACAAAGCCTAGGAGGAAAAATTACTGAGTAATAGGTGGGAACATAGTCTGAAGGTAAACTCCCAATCTGGAAATCGTGATGCTCTCTTACATCCATTATTAATAACCCCACTGAGAAAGAAATAATGCTTTGCTGCAAATGAAGCTGTGACACAGGAAAGAGCCAGGCAAAATTAAAATTTCATACTTGCCGTGGTCTTACAATAAAGGTTTTGTGATACACACCCAGCAAGGCTGCTATAAATAGTCTCGTTATCTAATCTTCCAACTCAGAATATGACAGAAGACTACAAGCAGGAAAACAGTTCAGTGTAGCTTTTAGCTATTTTCCCACTGCTTCCCTTGCTTCTGCTGGAGCATTATTGCTGTGCCCCTTGTAATTCATATGAAGACAACATTATTCAGGAGTACAGAATGTCACTAGGAGGAGGAGAGTTCAGATAAAACCCAGAAGATTTATGACATCGTTTAGATAAGGCCTTGTAGGAGCTGCGATGAGGGAAGCACCGATAATTCACAGTCCAGCTGTGTTCCTTAGGGTGCGGTGAGGACTTCTTTATGCCAACTCCACTGGGTCAGATGGAGAGCAGGGCATGCTTTAATCTGGTGCTCTACATGCTTGATTGCAGAGGGAACCCTTTTGCTAATAAATAATCCAGACACGTCATGCTGTGCGGACTGTGTCCACACGGGTCTAGGACCTGATCCAAAACCAATATAAAGTCCTTAGAAAATTTCACAGAATCATAGCTAGCAGAGTCAAAACCTCTTTTTCCTTTTGATCTTATTTACCATGGAAGAAGGAGGAGTGGCAAAGATGATACCTCCTTTCCTCCCCTTTCTGTGCCTTGCTGGTGATGAACCCTCGTTTCTGACCCTTCCTTGGAGCCCTCTCCGGCCTGTTTGACATGGGGCACCTAAAGTCATCAAGGAGGGCTGAGGCCTGGGAAAGCTCCCCTTGAGCAGGACTAGCTACAAAGCATTGTCTGCAGCCTTTGTGCATGGACACAAATAACCCCCTCCCTCAGTGGACTGCCGATTGCTTTCTGAACTGTCGTGAAGTTTTCTTGGGGCAGCCATGGGAGGAGGGATGAGGGATTATGGCTGTTGTAGATCTGAAGCCCCATGAAACTTGAACCCTCCTCTTTTTTCTATATGAGGGGAGTTAGGAAGACTTTGAGTGTTTGTTCAAATGCCAGCACTGCTCACCTGCTGCAGGGTGGCTTCCCCACCACATGCTTCGGAGGAGGGTCTCCACCAGCACCATGTCAGCACATATCCAGGTAGCCCAGTGGAGCATGACGGTGGGCACACACATGTTCTCCAGCCATGGTCAACTACAGAAATCCTCTTCTGTGCCTTTATCACACCTTGTGGAGTAGCTAAAGCAATGACAAAACTTGAGGGACTAAGCTTCATCACACTTGTTACAGGGAGGCAGGAAAGAGCTTGTGCCATCCCCTCAACCTAAAATAAGCTGATGTCTCGGGAGGTAAAATGATTTATTTATATTTTGCACAACAATTCATCAGAAAGAAGACTTAATCTGTTAACACAGTAGTCCTACATCCACCATTTCCATAGAGTTAATGTGATCCAGAGTCAGGATCCATTTTCCCCTCCTAGGGAAATGCTGGGACTTCAGGGCTTCCCCCTGTATTGCCAGTCCATTGATGCAGCTGAGCAGGCATTCACCTCCATCTGCCCTCATCATCTCCTCTCTGCTAAGCATCAGCAGCATCCTTCTGAGAGAAGGCAGTGGCGTTCAGCTGCCCCTGACTCAGATGGGCACTTTGTTTCTTGCAGCCATTGGAAAAGTCCTTAAATATTGTTAAAAGCACTAGAGCCTGCCTGGCTAGACTGGGGCCCAATACTGCTAGCAGATTCTTTACCAGCCCAAATTCTGGTATTTCAGCTTAAATTCCCAGGCATATGCAATTACAAGTGCTGGCAGGTGAACTGCTTTCTGGACATGGGCTTTCTTGTTCTGTAGCCTGTTCAGCAGGAAGGAGAGTTACCTTCTCATGATTAGATTCTGCAGGCAGATAAATTTGCTGTTGGAACAGAGGTTTTATATATAGTAAAATGCTCCCAGGTGTGCTTTTTAGTAGTGCTTCTGGGCTAAAGCAAGGATTTATTAATAAGAGGCACCCAAACCCTATTATACACTGAAGCAGAGCTGGAACAGGGTGCTTTTGCTCTGATTCAGGGTGCTGATTGAATTTAGTGACAGATGCCAAGTATTTATGTCCTTGTCTGAGTTTATCTGTTAAATTTGAAAGTGTTAAAAGCAGGAGTTATTTTTGGAATAACCATATTAAATAGCGATGGAAAGTTCCATCTGGATGTTGGTAGGATGGTATTTTGTTATTATGTGTGGTTGTCCAAAGCATACTGCTCAGACAGTCAGGCTAGAAAGCCGTGGGGATAATACATTGCTCTAGATATGCACCAGAATACTTGAGTTGAGTTCAGAAAGCCCTGTGTCTTTGCTTGTGACATTGCTTGGCATCATGAAGAATTCAATTAAATGATATTTACTGCATATGTATACCTGCATATAATATATTATTGTTATGCAATTGTAATATTTGCTGCAAAGTTCCTGACAGTTGTCCATTTCTCTACAGTAACATTGAGGGTGGTGGTGTTAAAATTAAGTATGTTTTTTAGCATATTGACAAATGTCCAAACTCCAGAGAGGCTGTTACTTCCCTTGGAAACTATTGCAAGCACACCTCTTGGTTCCTTTTTGCTCACTCTCCCTCCTACCAGCTGTCTTTTGTGCTTCTTTGTTTAATTCCTACTGTAACTTCACCTAAAATGACCCTTGGCCTTTATTTTTGTTTTTAGCTTGTTTATAGTTCTAAATAGTTTTCAATTATTTTGATTTTATTATCACCTCCTTAATGATTATTTTACCCTGTTAGTCATTGTTTAGCCTTTTAATCTTTCCATGGGCCATCTTGAAGCCCTTGAGTGGTGATGCTTTATAACTGAACCGAAACCCAGGGTGAGGATGAACAGCTGACCCATAAACTTCAGGCAAATTGTCGCATTTCCAGTGTCTCTGAGCCATCTTGTGCCTCAAAAATTAATGCTACTTACAAATTGCTTTCTGCCATGCTCCACAAAATACTAAGATGCTGTAATTATTTATGACAGTTAAAATCGCTTGATGTATTCAAATAAAAGCCAAACAGATAGTGAAAATAGGTCCTGTGGAGGAAGGTTATAGTATGAAAAAAGATGGCTTGCTTTGTCTGCAGGTCACATGGACAGACAAGCCAGGAGACCTAGATGTGCTAGATTTAAGGGGGAACTCCGTAGCTGCTGCTATTGGACTATTTTCAGGTGTTCAGATGCGTGAAACAACCCAAATATAGTTTAAGCCTGCAACTATTTAATTTCAATAGCAAAGCAAATACATTAGGTGCAGGCTAAGAGTGCTGCATCTAATTTAGCAGTGTTGCTTTAGCAACATCCTGCAGGATGCAAATAGTCTCCTTGGTAACATTTCCTAAGTGTTAGTGTCATTAGATAAGCGATGGTTATAAACACAGAAGCAGATCAGAAGGAGAGACATGCTCTTGTGCCATGCCTTTTTATAGCCCCAGACATCAGGATTAGCAGGATGGCAAAAGAAGAGAGGAAAGCTGTTTGGAGGGTCATAACGCTTGTTAGCATTTCATATATTGTGCTTTGGAAAACCACACCAGTGGCGATGGGTTTTGGTGATGAGGTTTTCTGACTTGGTTTAAATAAGGTTTTAGATAAAGGGAGAGTGTTGTCCCTGCCCATTGCTGGTGCTTGTCAGACACATACACTAAAGTGTCCTTCTGTCTCCAGGGTATGCAGATTGCAGATGTTAATCCTTCTGGTCTCTACCCTAATGGCATACCCATGCCTCGGAGAGTTTTGAATCTACAGGTTAGGAAGGAGAGAGGAAAGGAGATCCCAGAGCTCAGCATGAGTGTGACCCTGCTGTCTTCACCCTGCAGAGGATGTAAAGGTTGAGGTTGTGGAGGGTCTGCTTGTGGGCTGGGATCAGGTACAAGATCTGCTCCCCTCTGCTGAGTTTCTCCTGCCCAGCTATCACTGCCAGTGGATTACCTCTCCAGAACCAGGTTTTGGTTTCTCTGTTGATTTCTGAAGACCCTTTCCTAGGAATCAGCAACACAGTAGGGATGAAGATGAGAAATTGGGTTACTTAGTGTTTGGAAATGGCAGTTGTTTCTTCTGTTGGCATTGTCAGGTAGAAAAGAGTCATGAACTGAGTCAGCTTTTCTAGCTTTCATGATAACTGATTTTTGTCCTAAAACGTCAGATGCTGGGCTGAAGGGATTACATGAAAGTCTGAGCTTTTGTTTACCCCCCTCAATATTATATACTTCTCTCTTACAAACAAAAGCTTTAAGGCATAAAGGGAATACAATCTAATGTCTCAAAAATCAGAAAGTGTACAAAAGAGCCACCAATGCTTTTGTTTTTAACTAGTCTTTATTTTAATCCCACTGGTTGATGCTCGAGGATCTCATCCATGGAATCTGAATGCCTGATGATATCAACAGGAGTGCATGCAAGACAGTGGAAGGAGCCAAGTCCAAAAGAACATCAAAATGAGTTATTTTGGTTTGGGATGAAAGTCTGAAAGAGCAGATGGCTTTATTTTACCATGAACTTGATCCTGCTTCAGTAGAGGCAGACAATTGGTGGACTTTTGGTTTTTGGGGTGGGTTGGTTTTTTTTTTTTTTTTTTTTGTTTGTTTGTTTGTTTTTTTGTTTTTGTTTTTTTTTATTAAAAAAACCCCTCTGAACCACTTTCAGCAAAACATCTTCTGATCTGTGACCTTCAGGTTCACACACAAGTCCAGGGACTGGAGACTGGCCAGTCCAAGGGTCCCTTTGTAATTTCAGCAGTGTGCACCACCTTGCCATTTAGATACATAGCAAAAGACTGACTGCAATTTTTCCTATTCTAATGCAAAAGAGAATTCAAATGTCAATAGTGTCCCTTTACAAGAAAAACTTGGAACCAAAAAAAAAAAAGCCTAACCATCCCCCACAGCCCTTTTTTTGCTCCCAAATCCTCTTGGAATTCATCCATCTTCATATCTCTCCTATCTTGTGGCTTCTGTTGTAAATGTCAGTGCTAATTAATGAGACCTTGGACCTCTGTGTAGTTAAGATGAGTAACAATCCAGCATTTGTTTGAGAGATGGGTGCCCTTACATCTCCCCTTCCAGGGGAAGGCACTGAGGCCTTGCATGTGACAAGCTGCAAGAGCTGAAGTCCGAAAAACTGCTCTACCTCTGTAGCATCAAAACCATGCAGGCGAAGCTCTCCTAACCTGGGTGAGAGAAGTGTTTTTTAAACCTTTTAGAGATTAGAATGGAAAGCCTGGCATTCCCTGACTGAATTGCTTCAATCCCATCCCTGTGCTGGGCTCCTCGGAGCCCACTGGAAGGCACTGGTGAGTTTTCTGCTTTGTGAAGGAGACATTGGGGTCTCTGGACCATGGGATGCTATTGCAGCCCTAAGGCAAAATGATGCTGCTTTCCCTGTGCAACGTAATGTCCTTCATGCAGTGGGTCTTGAGATTGGTTTGAAGATGATGTTTGTCTCTGCATCCAAATTGTTCTGCAGTAGAGGGACTGAGCAGCTGTTCCTCACCACCATGGCCCCTGGCTTAGTAGGACATGGGAATTTGAACAAATCACTCTGCTAAATGGGAGCTCAGCCCTCAACCTGCCCTTCCTTCTGCTGCATGCAGAATAGAGCATTTCCTTCCAGGACAGCCAAGTTGCTGTATTTCTGCCACATGTCATCTGGAGACCGATTTCTTAAACATTTTTGGACATCATTTTTTAAACCAGCTTGGGATAGGAAAATAATCTTTCTCCCCAATATTCCTGGCATATTTCTGCTGCAGAGAGATGGGGTGAAGCTTGTGCTTCCTGGAGAGAATCAAAGAGCGGGAGGGCTAAGTGAGGTTTTTCTGCACTCCCTCTGATGGTACTTTGGGGTCTTCAAATAAAAATGTATGGGGGACGAGAATAGACCTAAATCCTCTCCTTGTCACTGCGTAACACCCATGTCTCTGTGTCTTTTCACTGAGCTCTGATTTTGCAAAAAAAAAATGTGAAACTATCCAGGATGATTTAGACCTGAATTCTAACTTGGTCTAGATGAAAAGCAGTCTGTCATTTTATTCTCAGAAACACCGTA
Source organism: Todiramphus chloris collaris (assembly GCA_025345505.1). Classification (NCBI taxonomy): domain Eukaryota; kingdom Metazoa; phylum Chordata; class Aves; order Coraciiformes; family Alcedinidae; genus Todiramphus; species Todiramphus chloris. Next base: position 2,219,594 of record JANVCC010000077.1, read on the forward strand.
AAATGCAAAGCATCGTTGTAAGTGACACTAGCACTTTTTCTCACTAGTCAAAGCCCAGGGTATAGTTCAGCCTGAGACTCGGTTTCCATGACAGGTAGGGCCACGCCAGCTCATCTGAATGTGTGCAGTCCTTTTTCCACCTGTGGGGATCCTGGGGGGATGCACTGGCCCTGCCCACCCCCTGCAGTCGTTGATGCAGCCACGCTGCAGCCTTGACAGAGCCTGTTCGGGCATTTCTGCACTGGCACCACAGTCTTATCCCAAGTAGCACCTCTGCATGATGCTGGTTCATTACCCCTTCAGCAGAAAGAGCAATGCTTTTGTATTCCCAGCCCTGCTTCTTGCAGCACATGGGTTTTCCTTGGAGATCTCCTGCTCATACATGGAGCCAGCCCCACTTCTCAGGGCTGACAGGAGCACAGGGCCCTGTGGTAAGGCTGTGAGCCAGAAATCCCCCAGCCGTACCTTGTGCACCTGAGACCGAAGGGCTCTTGCCATTGTGAAACTGCAAACACCTTATAAATAAGAGTTTCGGTACAAGCAAGGCAGCTCTGGCTTTTCTGAGACCCTGTGTTCTGTTTTTGTCAATAGCAGGAATCGGGAGTTTCACACCCCACTGGGCGTTAAGAAAGCACAAGGAAATCCCTTCTTTTCTTTCTTGGTCAGTTGATGCTGTGGTTTGGCAATGCAGCTTCTGTTCTGGGTGGAGAGCAGTGTGAGATAGCACCATGGCTCTGATGAGGGATGCTCTCTCCCAGCTGGGGCAGTGACAGCTGCTGCTCCCCAGCTCCTCACCCACACTGCTGCTGCCCCTGTGCACTGGCTGCTCCATCTCTGCCAGCCAGGCCTCCTCTGCCAGCCACACGGGGCCAGGTGCTGCCCCTCGCCTACCTCTTGGAAACTGGAGTGGTCTGTGGACTTCTTCAGTGGACTGAAGTGTGTTCCCATAATAGGAGGGTATTCTGGTGCCCAATCCAGCACATGAGACTTATCTCTCTAACCCTGTGTCCTGACCTCCAGTTCTCCCTTTGAGTTTCTGTGAATATGCTCCTTTTCCCGTTTATTCACAGAAAATCAGAAAAGCTTGCAGACAAAAATCCTTCCCAGGCAGCTGTGGGATGACTTTCCCTTTGACCCTCAAGTCCCTCATTCAGTATTCACCTCTGACAACAGTTGACTTTTGGCCACTCTCTTCTTGCATAGATATCACTTGCTGGATGCTTCCTCTGCAGCTGAGAGCTGCTTTCACGCTGTGCAGTCATCCACTGTGTCTTGAACTGGCACCCTTCTCTGGTATTTTTATATTTTTAGTGGCCTTCCTTGTGCAATAACATGAATTATCTTTTTCTTGGTTTTTTTTTTTTTTTTTTTTTTTTTTTTTTTTTTTTTTTTTTTTTTTTGATAAGCATCTTCTTAGCAGAATATTAATGTATGTAATTAAGATAGTATTTGGCTCTTGAATCACACTGTTCATCCCAAAATTGGCTTAATTACACAGCTGCTCCTCTAGAATGATGCTGTGTTTGTTTAAAAGCTTTAATAGGGAGATAGGGGCAAAATTTCTTCTTCCGAGGAGAAAACCTGCATTTCAGATTTCTAGCTGTGTTGTAAACAGTGGCTTCTCTATTTTAAGGAGGTGAAGAAGTCAAGGGAATGGTACTGCGGAATTTTGTTTTAATCCTTTATATAGTGAGTGACCACAACCCCTCTTGATTTATTTTGAGGGGGTTTTTTTTCTGCATTATTGAAGGTAAAAAGCTGGAGAATCTTGCATTCCTTGGGTTGGCTCACATGTGATTCCTCTTGTTTTTCTCTCTCTCTGATGTCTTGAAGCTCAGGTGTCCATAACAGCCAGACAAAATCTGTTGCATAAGGCACCTGATTTTCACCAGCTTCTGGTTAGTGAACCATAAAACTAACTTTAACATCAGCCTTAACCTCTCAGTGTTACAACAACATGGAAGAAAAATGTCTCCAGATAAGATTACTTCAGCTTTCTGCGAGGCAGCTGAGAAGCTATGTTCAATTTTATTGTCATTTCTTCTGGTTCAAACAACCGCTGCTGTAAACTATCAGCCCCTGCTGCAAGTATGTTCATGTTTGGCACTATGCAGTAATTCAGGTTATAGCTGGTCTTTATTAACTCTGATGCATAAGATTTCAGCAGTAGAGGATTGATTCAGAGAAAATGAATGAGGATAGTTAAAGTCAAATATAAATAGAACTCATTAAAAAACAAACAAACCAGCCTCTGTTTCATTATGTGACTCTTAACTGCACCATGAGAATGGAAGTAGCTCTCATTAAAGTCCCCTGGCAGCTTTGTTCTCTTCATTTTCTGCAAACTTGCTCACGAGTTCCTAGGAGCTCTCGGGGACGTGAACCCAAACTGCACCTTGGAATAGGAGAAGGATGAAAGCAAACAGGAGCAGCCTGTGTGCATGCACATGCCATAAAGTGAGCATAGTCCTGCCAGCACATCTTCATCCCACCCCAGCTCCTAGTTGTGTCTGTGCAGAGTATCACTGCTCCTCCACACCCGAGACCCCTGCTGCATTCAGCAGCATCCTGCCCTCTCCCAGCTGGGGTAAACCAGAGGAGCTGCCCAATTTCTCCTTCTTTGCCCAGTGCCTCAGCTGGGGTTTGTGCTCAGGGTGCTGGTGCTGCTGTGGATCCAGCTCTGCATTTCCCCCTCCTGCACACTACTGTTGTACCTGGGGACAGGCTGCGTGATGGGGTCAGGATTACTCCCTGGCTGGGTGATGAGAGCATCCCTTCTATTCTCTCCTGACCACAACAGCAAAGCTTGGCGTTGCCTGTAAAATGAGAATAATCTCCTTATTCCTGAGCAGAGTCTGTGGGAAGCCGCTGCCCTTTCACCACCACAGCCGCAAGGAGAGCTCAGAGTCTGATTTACACACTCACCATCCCCATGTATGTGGGTCTGTTCATTTCTGGTGGGTTTTTAAGGACATATGTTTTGGGGGAAGGGAGAAAGTAAAAAAGCAGTGATGTAGTCAGAACATGGAAAAAACCCAGCTACAGTAACAAAATATAGCGCATAGGAGTCCGTGCTGAACAAGGAAACATTGCAGAATGGTAGCCAAAGCTTCCAGTTCGCTAATATACAATCAACCATTAACTTTAATGAGGCTTCAGCTCTTGCCATAATGAATAGGACACACCTACCTTCATGAGATCCTGAGCGTGCAGGTACAGCGAATGGGAAGAGAGTCCTGGAAAGGATACTGAACAGTGTTTGAACCTGTAGTTCTGGCAAGGAAGATACTTTTAAGCGAATAAAACTGCAGTATCTCTTGTGCAAAATCTGTTCCCACATGAACGAGAGAGCTCAAAAGCAAACAGCAGCTTTATGCTATTTACAATCACACTCCTGGAACACATGTGGATCCTGCAAGGGACCTGGCTGTCTCAGTTGCACTTTTCTCATGGTTTCCCCGCTGTTACAAGCACCAGTTCAATCCCACTGTTAGCACCAGTTCAATCCCAGCATTGGGAACATAAAGTCATGGAGTCCTTGGTATTTTGAAGGAATGCATCCTCTATTCCTGCAAGCTTAACTGGCTTGATGCCTGAGCGCCTGCCACAAGGGCTCCCACTGTTCCAACTTTATGTGGAAAACCATTCTAAAATTTTAATTAATTTTAATTCACGATTGCAGAGCAATTTAATATGTGCAGATGGAAATCAGTACTGAAGTGTTAGTTCATCGCACTTTAGTATTTTTTTCTGTATACATACATATGTTTCACAAAAAGGAGTTGCAGCTTACTCAGAACCTGGACCGGACTGTGCCTGACTGTTTAATTACTGTCACACACAAGTAATTTGCAAAGTGTTAATTTCCAAAATCGATGCATTCCAGTTCAATAAATATTTAATGCTTCCATCTGCCATTTTTAGGTTAGTTACCAACCCTGCTGGATTAAGTCTGTGAAACAGTTGTCTTCTGTTGACATAAAGAAGGGTTTTGAGATCCAGCTTGCATGGAAACCTAGAAAAAAGCAGATTTCCTGAACCCAGTTATATTCTCTTTTCTAGATTAAATATGGATAGGGAGAACATTGCATGTGGAGACAGGTTTATAGCAGGCAGGCCCATGTAGAATTACATCTTCACTTTGTGAGGGGAAATACATTGAGTTTTCCCCTAGTGAGACTATGACTGCAGGTCCTAGGTCTGAATTTTGGGAGGAATCTAGCTGGAGTGTGCAGCATCTTTTCCAGTGGGAAAAGACTAATAAAGTGAAGGGCATGGTGGCCACTTCAAACAGCAAAGAGGAGCTGGAGAAGCCCCCTGCCCATGTAGGCAGGAGGGAGCGCGTGGGGCCACTCAGGCAGCCGGGGCTCCCATGTGCCATGGCAGGATGTCAACCTCACTTTCTGCAAAACTGAGGGACAGCAAAACTCACTTCCCTCTGGCTGCACAGCAGACTATTTAATTACTGATATTCATGGAGGATTTGGAGCTCTCTGGATGGGAATGCCCTGTGCCAATGCAAATGTCACTGCTCGCGGTACGACACAGGGGCCTCCATGATTAGTTCTGTTTTACTGTTTTTCTAGTATAATTATGTTTAATTCATGTGTTGTTTCATCAAAGTGGCTGTCACTCAGGGCTTGGCCTCATCTTCTTAAATAGCTGGCTATAAAATTACAATGTGTTCTTCCAGTGAGACCATATTTCCAGAACATCATGACAGCTTTATTATGACACAGGGCTTTCTGTTTAGTTGAATGGATACACTGAATTATCCTTTTAAAAAATCAAAATCTCTTATAGTTGGATCATTAGACTTGTCCCATATTCTGTACAGGGCTATCCTAAATCACCATAATAAGGACCACCATGCTTTAAATACCAGACCCCGTACCATTGGTGTGGGCTGCTTTGAGATGGGTGGAAGCCTGTGCCTCTGTAAATACTAATTTGTAGTTAAGATAATGGTTTCAACAATGCATTCAAATAATTGCCCAAAGCTATTTCCCACTATACTCTTGCATGTAAAAAGACTAACCTGTCTAAGCCTAATGGGACCCTAATGGAATTGTTTCCTGTAGCTTTGTGCAGTGCAGATGAATGTAATAACTCCAGGTAATGCACTGGGGATGTGCAAGACCAGAGTTCTTCTCAAAGCACTTGATGAATTTGCTGCTGTAGTGGATGGAGGACTTTTGGGATAGGTAGATGTGTCAATCAGTCTTCTAAGGCTTCTGGATTAAAAAGTTTTGCTGGATTATGGAACAAGCTTTTGAATTGCTACTGTTATGGGCTATCCTTGTGTAACCAGGTACTACAGGCTCTTTTTGGCTTTCATGTGGGTGGTGATGTGCCAGAAAGGGAGAAAAAAAGAGAAGCACAGGAAATTGTGTTGGAAGTATAATTTGCAGTCTTGCTTAGGCACAAGTTCCTGGGGGTTTTTTGGTGGTTTGTGGTTGTTTTTTTGTTCTTTTTTTTTTTTTTTTAAGATAGCTTTAAACTTTGTGGGGCAGCTACTGACTGCTCTACTGCTCTATGACTTGATTAACCAGCATCTTAACCTCAGCAGAACCTCAGTGGCTGGAAACAAATATTAAATGAAGCAGTCCTTTTGGCTAATGGCTGTGCGTCGACTGCCAGTAAAGTGGTGTCCTGGGCAGTTTTCTTGTTGCTTTTGTCTGATTTTCTGAGGGAGCTAGGACGACTGCAGTCAGGTGAAGTGCAGGGGAGCAGGAAGCATCTCACTGTTTCTTACTCTTGATTTGGACATGTGCATGGTGGTGGGGCAGTCCTAAAAAGCATGAAGCACTTTCTGTCCCCATCCTCTCTTTTGCAGCAATCTATGCAGGAAAACAGAATCTGAATACTGCAGAAATCTGATTGTTAATGTTAAGACAACATGGTCTACTAGTCACAGTGGGGCTTAGTAGAGATAAATACCTCTACTTGATGTTCCCATCTCTCCCACATAGATAGCAAAGCGTTTCACCTCTTCATGCCTCACAGTGCCTATGTGTAGGAATGGAGGAAGGAGGGATGTAGAGTTGTGTGGTCTAATTCTAACCAGAACTGAGTGGCAGGAAAAAGCCAGCAGCTCTAGGTTCCTGCTGTAATCATTTAGACCCAAATTAGTGACTCAGTGTGAGTTCAAAGGAGGTTTGAGCTCATCAGTGCTGGGTCTGCTGCAGGCCCCTATTTCCTCCCCCCACCACTTGTGGCCACGTAAAAGAATCCATAATTTTTTGACAAAGCCCAATTCCCTACTCTCCCCCTCTTATTTTGAATGTTTATTTTTTTGTCTGGGTCCCTAAATGGGCTTGCTGTGCCATGTAATCTGTTTGGAGGCAAGGGAAGGGATGGGATGGTCTGCCCAGGGAGAAAAGCCATCATCCCTGTGAAGGACCATCTCATGTAGCTTTGACTGAAGGCATGTTTGAACTCAGGGTGTGGTCAGTAGTCACTTGATTAGCTTGCTGCCTTCATTCGATGACTGTTTTGTGAAATTCAGGGGAGATTCTCCTCCTGCTGACACTTCTTCTACTCTCTGTGACAGCCCTGTGCAAGCAGGACCTTCCTGGAGATGACTGTATGTGGACTGATTTGCAAGGCTATTCCTCCTGAAGGACAGTTTCCCAGGGCTGTGATTTTCATGTATCTGTGAACCAGGAGTTCACCTGTGCATCATGAATTCGGCAGCTGAAACCAATAAGGCAGCTTTGTCATGCTGCTTCTTTCCCTGTGTCTCCACCACAGGAACCCATCTCCTTCCTTGCACAAAGGTCAGGTGAGACTGCTCAGTTTGTGAAAGAGCAGGCCTCTTGCAAGACAGCACTTAGCTGCTTCTTCATCTCACTACAGAGTCCTGGTAGTGCCCCTCTGTAAGCTTCAACTGAGGACCTTGCTCTCAAAGACCATATTAGCATCCTGTGATGAAAACAGGAATGCTTTCTTCATTGAGCCAGCTCAAAGGACTAGTGTGTGTCAACTCTTGTAAGAAATAAAATGGCTGCTGGAAAAAATAAGCTTTTTAAAAAGAAGTTCTGTTCTGCATCGAATTTTTGAGGTTCAAAAAATAAGTTGGTTTAAAAGGGTGGGGGCTGATGCAGGACAGCAGGGCTATGAGAGCTAGCAGCCCCCTAAGCCTGCAGGGTGAGACCTCCAGGTACAGCTTGACTTCTGTAGTCTCCTGCAGGCCAGCCAGCACATGAAGAGCCTTGTGGAAGAGCAAAGCAAAAAAAAGCTGGGGAATAACAGCACTTCCAAAATACTGCATTTCCTAGGTATTAGAGTAATTCTATCATACAGGAATTTAATAGTATGAATCTGGCTGATAACCGGTTTGGTAATAATAATAAAAGAGCTGTGACAGTTCAGCTCTAGCTTGACTAATGTGGTGATAGTATCTAGCATGAAGAGAAAAATACAACAGCACAGAAGTTCTTTCCTGCCATTTGTCAGGTTTGCAGATATCATTGGGTGACATTCAGGCCCGTGCAAGGGACCAGCACACTCTTACACACCTTTGGGTCCATTTTAAGCCTTCTTAAAATACCCTGTTTCTATGTCTTGAACCTTTGTGCTTGATGCTTTTCACCCATTGTATGGAAATCAGCAGCCTCCTTCCTATTTCGTGAGGGGATTGCTTCTCTCTAACAGGCAGGAAAGAATGAGGTAGCAACCCAGGCAATCTGTTTCTCCTTTACTACATTAATAGCATTTGCTAGTGCTAAGAGACCTCTGCAGCCCTGGGCAGCAGTATGCACTGTGTGTTTTTCTTGTCTAATGACCGAGAGGAGCCAGAGATAGGTGATAAACTTGGCAAAACAGCAAGTGCTAAATTAAAGTTCTTGCATCTGACCAGGTGGGAAATGGCAGGTTCTTTGCTGTGTATTTCTGTACTTCCCCAGGCATACCTTATGGCATTAAAAGCTTGGTTTTGCTTTGTGTGGAATTAATTGGAATGAGCTGAGTCCTCTCCACCAATCTGCATATTATTGCCACCTCACATTCTTCCCTTCCTACCTAATTTGAAAGCAGAGGGATGGGAAGGCTGCCTGGCAGTATCTGTGCAGCAAAAGGGAATGCTGAAGCTCTGACACCCTGCTCCCCTCAGCTGTGCTGGAACTGCTGGGAAATACTGCCTTCCACTAATGCATTTGCTTTGCATTTGCCTCTTCTGCTTGCAGCCAAGGTACCCTCATCTTTATTTTCCCAGATAGCAGTGATGTTCTTGTGTCTGCTTTGAGCAAGGAGAAGATGTTGGGAGCTCTGCAGCGGTTCCTGTTCTGTAGCCCAGATGATTTGTCAGCTGTATTATCATTTAAATAATGCTTCTTAGGACAAAGAATAGAACATAGAGACTAATTCTGCTCTCATTTACTTGAATGGGAACAGGCTCTGGCTTTCAGAGTGGCATTAACCAGTGTCATTGGAGTTTATTTTACGGTAAGACAGAAGCCCTGTCTAGGATCACTGTCAATGCACTCTGGTTCAGTGAGGAACATACAAGCTCTGCCTTGGACAATGTGCACTCTTCTTGAAATGGTCTCCGTAGATCTGTATGACTTGATTGTTAACCTTTAGTTAACTCCGTGTCAAAAGAAACCGCTTCAAGTGCTCAGAAGTTCAGTTTCATTCTTCTTTCTTGTTGATTGTTGTTTTTAAATCAAAACTAAATCAATTAAAATGGCCATGTAGGTAAGGTAATGTTATTTCCAGCTTTCTAAGAAAGTGTTGGAAAAGGAAAGTGCAAACCTAGCAGGTTTGGCAGCTTCCTTGGAAACTATTCCTGTGTGAGAATGTATTAAGAATAATGCTTTTTGGCAGCTTTTCTGGAGCCTAGAAGGTAGTAACCAACTCTGTATCATGGACTTGTTACCATCTTCATTAAATCAGAAATCATTAGTATCTCAGACTTGCTACACAAACTCTTAGAGAGAAAAGCAGCTGGTCACAATTTTAATACCATCTCAGTATTACATTTTCTTTCTCTTTCCCCAAGCTCTGCGATGCGGTTTATGCTCTCAAACAATGACAAGGGATGAACCTCACTAAGTCTGATGGCCAGTTCCTGTATATGAGTTTGCTTGGCTCTTCTCTACTGATGCCAGCTGCTATATTGTCTCTTCAGCTGGGACTTCATCCAAGTTTGTAAGCAGAGAAGAGGATCAGCCTCTGAAGTTGGACTTAGCTCTTGAGTTTTCCTAGAGTGCCAACTGCCCGAGTGGTGGGTACCAACTGTGCTAATAAATCACCGTTTCTTGGGAGATAAAAATCAGTTTTAAAATCTAGAATACAGAAGAAAGTGGTAGCTGTTATTCATTGGGGAAATAAATTACTCTTCACCCCATCCTGAGGTGTTACTGATCAGAGATGTGTGTTGATGGAAAGATTTATTTTTTTTTTAATGTCTCTTTTGCTTATTGCATAAAGACTTAGACATACAAGGCTTATCACTTTGCAAGAATATTAATAAACATAAGCTTGTTGATATTTGGTGTTCTGATGCTTGACTGCAGGGAAGATCTACAGCTTAAAAGGGGGTTGGAATAATGAAACCCAAGTGTAACCTATGCTTGGGAAATAACAAAGATTGATGTTGGCCCTGAGGGTGTTGCTGTTTCTCTGGCACATGGCTCAGGTCTTCAGCACATCCTTCATCTCTAGCACTATGATTTGATGCTCTTTTGTAATGACTCTTGCATCAATTCTAAGCACCTTGTTACTTGCAAGGCTAACAAGAAATTTGGACAAAATATATGGTTATCAATTGGATTGAAAAGATTGCTTTTTAAGACCAAAGAGTAAAAGAGCTGAAAGTGCATAGCTTTGCCAAGCAAAGACTAAGTAAGCAGATATGTTTTTACAGAATTTGATTGGTGCAAGCATGAGGAAGATTCATTTAAAGTGCTCACTGGATGCAGCAAGGATGTAACAAGAGGGGAAGACTTGATGTGTTTAGAAGGTAGACTTGGAGACAGCACTGTGCTGTAGGAGCCACACGCCTTGTAACATCAGACTTTCTGATTTGGCTCTTGGGTAATAAATTCAGTCTAGGAACAATTCTTCTCTAGTAGCAAAAAAAAATAATAGATTTGGGCCTGTAGGAGTTACGCTGATCCTGATCAGATTCTGATCTGGTCCCTGCTGCAGTAAATCTTCTCCACTCAGAGTGCTCAGGGATGGTGTGCGGCTAGGGGACTAATGCTAGCCTTGCAGGGAGTTGGGTCTTCCTGGATGATGGTGCAAAAAGCTCTGAGATCTGTGACAGAAAGGCACTGTATGATTATCCAAGGAGGTTGATATGTGCTGCCCTTCGTACCTTCAGTATGTCCCCTATTACTCTGTTGCAAACAGCTTTCTTGGCTGTTCCTGGTGTGGAAGGTGGTGTGGTACCTTCTTTTATGCTCTTGTGTGTTCCCATCTTCAACAGATAGACAGGTGGGAAGACCACATCTTCAGATGTTGATCCTCTTGGCATCTTCATAAGGGATTAATGTTGCTCTCCTTTTCCCTGAGCTCTTGCCCAGCCATCTTGCTTTGCTTTCAGCTGCTTTCAGCTTGAACCCCTTTTTCTGCCCTTTGCGTCAGTGAGGCAATGAAAGAGCTTTGTGCAGCTGAAAACATCCTAACCTTTTGAGGGATGGCACCATCGTCTTTTCCCTTTCCCCTCCCACACAGCTGTATGTGTACAAGGGTGTCAGTGCCCTCTTTTCCTACTCTCTGTCACGCGGTTCTGGTTGGGCTACAGCTGCTGTGAATCCATGAATTTCTGCAAAGCTTCTCATAATTAAAAAAGAAAAACAACAACAACAATTAAAAAAAAAAAAGCCCACAAAGGCAAACTGCAAAATAATATGTATTTTCCACCACTTTTCTAATTTTATTTCTAGGGCTCTGGCTTTGCTTGCAGGTGGGCTGGGAAGCCAAGGGCTACCCTGCATGGAGCAGAGCTCTCGTGTTGCTTTTGCTTCAGCAGCCTCTAGTGGGGAGACTGATGGTTAAAGCTGGGGCAGGATTCCTCCTGTACTGTAACTGCTGGCTTTGCACACCAGGCCGGGGAGTGAGTGTCTGTGGAGTCTGAGATGAACTCTCTTATAATCTGTGTTGTAAGCAAAGGCTGATGAGTAGAAGAAAAGGCTTTTATTTATATATTTATTTTAAATGTGGGGGAAATAAAACTATCTGGAGGTGAATGAGTCACTCTCATGAGTCATGAATAGTGGGAAGAGGGGATTTAGTATTTGTGAATCAGAAGCAAAAAGTACAGTCTGTTCCTTGCTTGGTGTGAGAGAGAAAATAATGGACAATTTGAAAGCTATTTTCTTCCCAGAAGAAGAACCATTAAATTTTCACTCTTAAGCATCTCGGGGTGAATGGTTGCCACCCCTCCTGGCACTGTGGTCCTGCTGGTCCCTGGGCTGACTGCACTCAAAGGTGCTTGTTGCCTTGTGGCTTTTTCCAAACCTCAGGACTTCTGTCCAACACTGCTTATGGTTTTTTGGAGTGGCCTTGGGCATGCCTCCCCACCACTTATCACTCACTTTTTCCACTATAATGCAAGGCCATCTGCAGTAACTTAAAATTTAGGAGGAGGTGTACTTTGTGCCTTCAGCAGCCCATTTTCTTTCCCCCAGAAAGAAGATACAGATACGCAGTTGAGTGCTGTAAGCAGCGAGTGGGGATGGTGAGAAAACTGTGAGGCAGTAAATCATGAAATGCTACGCTGGTAACTCCTTCAAATGTGCCTGCATAAGAGAGTGACCACTCCAAAGCTCATCAGAGGGAGAGCGTACAGCCCTGCTCATAAAAACACCAGGGCAAGAGGGCTGCCTGCACTGCCTGGGGGGACTCAGCCCTGGGTCCTTTCTGCTCAAAGAGCACTACAGCGTTCCTCTCCCCAAGGCTTGTGGGTTTTGATTCAGCCTGAGCAGAGGAGGAGGAGGAGTGGGGCTTTCCCCCCGTGTCCGCCAGCTGTCACTGTTGCTGCGCACACCCGGGGCAGCCGGTGCATTCTGCCTGGCTGTGACTTCGAACCCAGGCTGCCCACACTGACACCCCCCGGGCTGGACCAGGGCCCCTTGGTTGGGCACCGCGAGATGCCTAACGGGATGTTTGCTGCCCCAAGACACTGAGGATGTTTGGCTCATCCACTGTGTGCGAGTATTTATCCTGATCTTAACAACCTGTTCCTGAAGCTACAATTTTATTACCTGTTAAAATGCTCTGTAAAAGCTCCAGAGAGAATTTTAGTGCACACATTTTCTTCCTTTTGGGTATAACTGTAACAGAGCTGAACCTCCCTCAGACTGCTCCTCTGATTAAACAATGGTTTGTAAAACTGAGGGGGAGAAAAAGTAAATTAGGAGTATTGGTCACAGCAGGATCTGTCAGGCTTTGGCGGTGTGAATAGAGTAAGCATATCCATGTACCTATCTCTGTGTGCACAGGCACTCAACTTCTTTCACCTTGTATTCTGTGTGAATTTCCCTAGCTTAGCTGAATTAATGAAAACCGTGCTTGTAAAGTGAAGGAGATGGAGTTTTGCCTCCTCAGCGGGAAATGTCTCCGAGATGGAGATGTCCTGTGCATTCTTGCTGAGGGCTACCCTAAAGCTTCTTGTAGAAGCAGTCAGCATCACTTCAAGGTACTGCACTTTAACAGTCTGACCTGACAAACACAAAATTCAGTTGGTGCTCATCGACCTAAGATGAGTCACCTGAAATTAGCCTGATGTTCACCCTATGGTTTTAGAGACCGTATACTTACATTGTAATCAGGTTTTGCTTGAGTTAGGTATCCTAGAACTTGATACTTCAAAGGACTGAGTCAGTATAGTGTTACTTGAATTAACTATTGATGTACTTTGTGGAGATTACGCAGCAGCAAAAAACCCTACCATACAATATTTTACATGAACCCTTGTTTTGGATATGAGGTCCTGATACTTACTGAACAAGATTCTGCTGTGAGAGATACAGTGGTAAACTGGTGATGACTCACCCGTGCTGCTTTAGGCTTGCAGCAAAGAACAGCATCTTTACAATTCAATTCTACAAAAATCTATACAATTTTCTCCATTTAGTTTAGATCCTGCCTCATATAAACATAATTCAGAGGAGAAAGTGAGCTTCTGGCAGAGACAGGTGGATAATCCCAGCCCTTGCCTTGTGCTCACAAACTTGCTGTTGTCTCCTTTCAAACCCATGTTTTCTTGTTTGTTTCTCTCGAAGCTCAGCATTAAGAACAGAAAATGGATGGTTTTTAATGGTTTTCTCAATTCCTGACCATATTAGAAGCACTGACTACAAAAGGGAGGAATTTGTGGGAACATGTGGCTGTGCACAGCTAGGGCTGTGTGGAGAGTCTCCTGGGAAGAGCTCAATTGAATTTAAAATGTATTTCTTCTTGTGCATCTGCACTACCACGTCAGTTGGACCTCTTCTGTGCTTAGGTGGCTGTGTGGCTAGTGGGGGGAAGGCATCTTTGCCATCTGCATTTCTGCTTTTAATTTGGCAGCGTGGAAGCCTGGTTTGGAGCCAGATGAGTAGCCATACTCGCAGCCGTGCCTATGCTGACTGCCTTGCTGTGTGTTTGTACCACGGACTTAGGAATGCAGTTATGATCAAGAGGCGAGTTATGATCAAAAGGGCCATTTGTTTCTCTAATAAGGTATTTACATGTACGGTTCAAATAAACATAACTAGAAATGAGGCATCCTGGTGTGTGCTTTGCAAACATCTCTGGACTTGGGGATGTAGAAGAAGGATGATAAAGAGTTTGGTCCTTTCTGAGCTCTCTTACTGCTTCTTCTGCCTGCAGCTGAGTAATGCTTCTCAGTGCTCCTCCAGACTATTTAATTGCTTTCTACTTATGTGGTAACTTGTGTCTGGATCTCCAGGGAGCCAGCAGTAACACAGGCTAGTGGTCATGCTCCCTGCACAGCGGTAACAGTGGAGGTGGTCCTTAGTGGGGATGCCTCTTTTTCTTGCTACAACAGTCTTCTGCCTGCTGCAGGACCAGTTTCCCATGTGGGGTGTGGACCTGGCATCCCACTGTAGTGGATTTTGGGAAGAACAAGCTTTCTCCATAGCTTAATTATGAGGCAATAACATATTCATGGGATTGATGTGACACAGTTTTGATTTATTCAAGAGAAGCTGGGGATGGGTTTCTTCTATGTGTTGGTGTATGATGGGGTTTGCACCCTTGTTGACTTGTAGGACTTTCCCTTGTTTCTCTTATGTCTCTCTCCCTCTTTTGGTGCAACCACAAGAGAAAATATCTCTCGCCTCTCTCTTTTCTCTCTCCCTAACCTAAAATATCTGTTCTGTCTGTCCATCTTTAACAACAAGCACTGTATTGAAATTCTATTGCTGAATAAATGTAACTTCCCAGGTAGTATTTGTCTTTGTTTTCTGTACTTCTTGCCATGTCGAGGCTTATCTTGTTTATCTGGTTTGATTTAACAGCTTGTGGCTGTGCAGAGATGGGGAAAAGCAAAGGAGAGCCTAAGCAGGCGATACCCAGATACCGGCAGCTCACATGTGAGCGTATGTCTGTGTGTCAGGCAGAGGTGAATTCAGGTTGCCTAGGCTGAGCCTGAGTAAATGAGTTCTGATGAGAGGTGGTAATACTAGGTTGAGCTCAGCACTGTGCAACAAGTGGTCATACAGCTTCCACATGTCTTAGGGTGTAGAGTAAGGCTGCTCAAGAAGAGCAGCCTAAAAAATACCTAATTCAAGCCTTGCTGCAGTAAATAGCAGTCCTGATAGCTAGAAAGACATAATAAAGACATAATCTGACCTTTAATAGATAAGCTTTAAAAAAAAAAAAAAATCTGACTTCCTCACTGTCAAAAATAATGGGGAAATACAATAGAAAAGCTGTCATGAGGCCGCATATTAAGCCTGGTCCACATCAGGAGAAACTGGAGGGAGATGGTGTGGTTGCACGGAAGTGTGACTTAGGGCTTGCACGTGTTTACTCCTCAGTGAATCCCTCCCAAAGACTCTTAAGAAAAAGGAGATAACTTGGTGCTGGGTTCACTGTGGTGTGGTTTCCAAAAGAGGCCTCTGGCTGTAGGACTCTCCTTCATCTGCACTCTGGAAACAAACAACCAATTTTTCATTTTTAGTGGTTAATTCTGAAAATATGAAGGTCTGTTTAGTCTTGTCTCCCTAACATAAACCAGCCAGAACAAGGCAGCTTGAGGGGAATTTGTAACAAGTTCCCTTATTTGGAATAACAGTCACTGTTGTAATGTGGCAGCTGTGGGACTCTTCCACCTCAGTGAGGCCTGGGGGCTCGGGCTGCTCTGGTGATGTAGTGCAAGGCTGTGCCAGGGGAACCCTGGCAGTGATGGGCATGTTTGAGGAAGCACAGTGGGCTGGCTGGATTCTGTCCTGAGTGCTACCTGTTGGTTGCACTCCATTTGTAGGAGCGGGTCGTGATGTGAATGGGGCCAGAAAAGATGAAATGCAAAAGAAAATAAAATTTGTGTGGATCCAAACTTTTTTATGGAACTTCCGTGGCTGTAGTTTTCTGTGCATAACGTGATCCTAACAAGCTCTTCCAGGAGGAGCTGCTGTCCCTTGCCAGTCTGGTACTTGCGGGCAGGTGCCACCTTTGCAGGATTCTTGTGTGATGGTTGTGAACAAGCTGGTGCAGTGTCTGGATGGCTGTGGACCTGCCCATCGCTCCCTGGTGCTGTCCTCCTTCCTCCTCTGTGCAGCCATCCTCATCTTGCCGCTCATGGGGATTTTGATCCTGCAGAAAGGAGCACAAAATGGGCCTTTTGCACATTACATTGTCCTTACTGTGCTGTCTTTTTCTCTGCAAGCATCAGATTTTCTAATGGTGTGAATTTTTAAGCCTTCACAGCTTTCTGTGGTCTGAAATGACATCCCTTCATCCTCAGCAAAAGGAGGAATGAGTTCTCTGACTCGTGCTGAAGGTGTGTTGGGAATTGGGGTCTGGTGAACTAGACTCTGCTTCAACTGTGGCATGCTCTCTGTTTGAGGTCTGGTTACTATTTACCTTTGACAAAAGCTTAAAAAAATTAAACACATACATTTCATTTCTATATATGGCTTTTAAGTTAAATTATTGTCCCTTATGCCGAACTATTTATTTACACTCTCTTCTCTTGCTATCTTTCTCCCTTCACTGGTGGTATAAGAGCCTTCTTTAGCTCAGCTGTTGCAGCTGGTGAGAATGAATGCTCTTTCTCCTGTCTTCACTATTAAAATACCTTTATTTGTACTCTTTGTTGGGATTGCATTGCACACCAGTATTGTATGGCAGATGCTAAGCACACAGAATATGACACTTGGATATGCATTCATCACTGAAAGAGACTATTCTTTTTATTCATTCAGTAAAGCACTGATGACAAATTCTATGTCCTCCCAGGAGTTTCTGCAGTAACGATAAACTTGGTTTAAATGTAGTTGTCTTTATTAAATTTGTTCATGAATTTGGGAGGTAAATTTGCTTCTATAGGTAATATTATTTCATATTCTTCTAACCAAATTTCCATAAATGGAATTTTAAGCACTGTCTAAATTATTTCCATGCCATCTCAAATGTTTCACAGACCGTTTACATGTCCTAATGATGATTCTAAAACAATGGAAATCTGTATTGCCATGAAGAAATGTTTCACGCAGCATTTTTTTTTGAGTCACTGTAATAAATTGTATTCCTGCTCAAGGTGCTTTATAAATTCTGGATCTAATTCAGCCATCCATCCCTATTTAACAAAGCATTTAAGTGCATTTTTGAATTGTACGTGCTATAAGAGAATGAGTCCAAGTTCAGATCAGGAACAGGAAGATACCCAGAAGAAACCACTCCCTGGCCCTTGAACTAACTAGGGGATCTCAGGGCATTACTGTGGGTGCTGCAGCTGCCTGTCTAGGGTTTCAGCCACGTTGCCAGTCCAGGATTTCTTCTTGAATGAATTAAGATGGGATGGGAGAGCCAGAGCTCATCTGACACACTCTGTTCAGCACTTGTCAAACCAGGCAGTTTTGTCAGAATTCTGCAGTTAGCTCATGTTTTGTGCTTGGAGGATGGAGCAATGCCCATCTGTCCCGGCTCTGGGGACAGGGGCAGTGGGATGTTTCTAGGAGCTCACTGGTCTGGTTCAGACTGCATGGTCGCACACCATTTTGGAGCAGTCACGCTCTTTACTTTTGCCTGCTTACTCAGATGGGTGGGATGAGCTTTTGTAAATATGCTGTCTTTTTAATCTTTCCATTACTAACGCTTCTAATTGACAGTCAGAACCACAGGAGTTTATTCCCCCCCCTTTCCACCCACCTTTCCCTTTAAAACTCCCACTTCCAGAGCGAGCAATAATTGCACATGCCTTCAGATTGCTTTGCTCTCTCTGTAAACACAGAGCCTGACATCTGGCATATTTTGAAGTTACTTTATTGAATCTTGATCGTTCCTGTAAATGGGCTGTGCATGTGTCATACCTCAGTGACAGTAAATAGATATGTATTTTCCTGCATAGACTGAATGGGAGACGCTCTTCCAGGCAACCCTATGGTGTCCACAGACTTCAGGAGTGGTGTTTTCAGGGCTCAACCTGTGAAATAGGGGCTGTTTCCATGAGAGTGAGAGGGTGTACACACGGTCATGAGTACAGTAGTGTCAGGATGCTGGTAGGAATGGATCGTAAGATGATAAACAGTATAGATGGAAGAGACAAAATGCTGTTATCGAGTTTAGGATTGAGTCAGCTTTGGGGAAGCCGTGGTTTGATAGACTTGGATGTGGCTGGGCATGAAGCTCAAAGTATCTTTTCTAGATTTAAAAGTTTTTTGTTTTTTTTTTTTTTTAAGTTTCCAGTGTGAGCCATGTCTTAAAGTAGGTTTTATTTTTACAAATTGGGAGATACTCTGCAGAGCTTCCCAGATTGCTATATAGTTGCAAAATGCAAAAGCTTCTAGCATGATGGTGCCGAAATCCTGTATGTATAGCATGAAATTCAAAGATAGCCAACAGCATAGGAACCAGGAGAATGAAACTGGTATTAAATGAAAAGGTGAAGTCAACTTCTTACTCCATGTAGCAACCTGCTTAATTGGTGCTGTTTGGTTTAAGGTGGCATTTCCTGCTTTTTTTGCTAAATGTGGCACTAAAAATCATTAACAGAGGCTATTTTTGCAGCTTTCTGCTGAGGTAAAAGTACTGTTCCTAACTTACAGGCTGGGGAAGAGGCAGAGTGAGGTGAAACAATTTGTTAGGGATCATAGAGGAAGGTTAGTAGGGTCAGGAATTGATCCCAGCTATCTAAGATCTCTTCTGACTTTTTGCTTATGTTGGGGGAAGCAAAATTTCTCCACCTATTACAGGAAAAGACAGAGGATAAATGTGTTTTTTTAAGTTACATTTGGTATGAATGCAATTAATTTTCAGTAATTTGGGTTTGTGCGTGTCTTGTGATGAAGAAAGACTGAAATTTGTTATGAAGGGCTATAATTCTTGCACATCAGAGGGGGAGGAATGAAATATTTAATCTCTATAGTATATTCCATATTTTTCTTGCTTTGGTTACATTTTTTTAAGGCAAACTATGAATTCCCTTGCCTATTATTAATTTATTATTACTGGAACATAATAGCGCAGAACGCAGTTTGTCCAGGAAAAAGCTCCAGCAGGGAGTGAGTCATTGATGGTAATAAACTTCCATTCCTCTCAATAGACCATAGGACCATTTAGAAAAATGTTTTTGCCATGATTCCTGAATTTCTTGTGCTTTGTACAGCAGCTGGTAGAGATAAAACTGAACGGAGCTGGGCAGACTCCCTGTCTCCCCTCTATTACTATAGCATGTTTCTGAATCATACACAAAAAATGCTTTTGGTATGTAGCAGTGACTTCAGAAAAGCAACCCTGACTAGAAAACAGCCAGCACTGCAGTGAGGATACATTCTGAGAGCATGATATTGAGTGTGATATCTACTGTATATATCATGCTCAGGGAGTTAGCATTCCATCGATGTGCAGAGCTGAGCACTCTAGCATTACCCTTCCACGAGCCATGCTATCTCCTAGAAGCCTTGGGGCCTTCAGGAGGTGAATGTGACGCGGGTCAGATAGTGTTTCGCAGCTGCTCGGGTTAAGATGCAGCTTTGCACGTTACCGCCTGTAGCCTCCATCTCGCCTGGTGCGCAAGGTCTCAGGTGCAAAAGCCTGGTCTCATGTTTGGTGGAGCTGTGTTGGGTATTCCTTGTTCTGCCACATCCAGATACCCAGAAGCAGGGTCCAGGAGGGTAAAATGCATTTGTGGACATGGTCTTTTGCTCTTCTCATGAAAAGACAGTATAAAGCAGTGTGGTTACTGACTGGATAGATGATAAACACCTTTTGAGAATGTTGGCTCTATCAAAAATGACATTGCTGGGGTGTGAAGAGCGTAACCATTCCTCAGTCGAACAACAGTTCCCGTGGCATGGGTCTTCAGTATGTGGTGGGAAGGGTTAAATGCTTTTAATATATTTTCCAGCCTTCTTTCATCAGAGTTCTTTCAAGGCTCCTGGTCCTTCAAGGTACTACTGCATTCCCAGGGGAGGGTGTGTTGTGGCATTGCTTTCCAGAGTATTCAGGGAGCTGTCTTGCTATCAAGAGCTGAGTTTATAACTATGAGGGCCAGATTCTCTACAGCTCGTTAGCTGGTGTATTATGTATGTGTGCAGCAAGCTGCCCCCATCATGTTAATGGGCCAAGTCATGTAAACATCATGACTGAAGGTCTTTCTACCCAGCCCTAAGTGGAAGAAAGGAAGGAGCTGGTGTAGCTGTCGCGTGAGCTGTAGAGCTATGGCTGCACAGACAATTTTAAAGCAGCTATGGTGCATAAACAGTAAATGAACTCAGCTTTGCCTGAATAATGCTTTTATTTCTAGTTTATCATATGACGGCTTTAGCTGATTTTATGATTCTAGCAAGCACAGTTACTGTTATCCTTCAGGGCATGTTTTCACTGAAAATCCTGCAATTGGGTAACTTTTTTCAGTGCAGTGGTGTTATCTGTAACACTACCTGCTGGAGTGCTAATACGATCTTCTTTTTTCCCCCAGGAGACAGTAAGATATTATTAACTATTTCATCATTTTTATCAGTGCTTAACAGATGCCCAAATCTTCCTTCATTAGAAGCCTTGGTAGATTTCACATATTTGTAAAAATAATTGATTTTGTATTCCTCCCAAGTGTAGCACCACTGCTGGGGTGTTGCCCAGCAGCAGCACTGCAGGTAGGGGTATGCAGCATCCCCAGATGAACAGCACACAGACAGAGGCAGACTGTGGAGGTTCCCAGGCTGTCATCATCTCTCCTACAGGAAAGCCGAAGGACCTATCCTGCTTAAGGATCTTATGGTTCATATGTGATGATACTATCATGAGACTGGTGCAGCCTCACAAGAAGCACTTCTTCCTAACTTCAAGAAACAAAGGCTTTTCAGTATTCTATATAAAGTGCCTACTCTACTGTTAGGACTTAGAACATCCTGCAGATACCCATGTACCTGGCTTCCTGTTCTTTAGTAGAAGACACAGTCTTTGTATCAGCATCTCATACAGGTCACAGTTGCAGGCAGACTTCTTGCTTCTCAGTCCAGAAGATATCCTCCTAAATATTTGACACTGCCCACTTGCTAGGGTTTTGGGCTCCCTCATGCCCAGTGTGCTCTCCATCCTTATTCTCTCCATTAGTATATGTAGGAAAGCAAATTGCACATCCATAAAAAAAGAACTATTTGCATTTGCAAAATGGTTTGTTGTGTGCACCACTGCTTTTCCTTTCAAGTGCTTCCTCAGTTGTAGAAATACTTGACATATCTCCAAGATACTGTGCTTGGATGCATCGCTATCTGTTGATGAATTCCTCATAGATATGCAAATTCCACCTCCAGTGCAAAGTTGGACATCTTGGCATTTTCCTGGCACAAGCCAGGGGCAGTGGTTTCCTCCTGACCTTTCTCCATTTCTTGAAACCTCCTTGCTCAGTGGGTGCCTGATTCTGATGTGTACCTAAAATTCCATTGACCAAGTCCTGACTTGGTTTTGTGTAAACAAGATTGAAATTGGGCCACAGCACCTGGGTTTCGAGATCACAAGTGAAATACATTGTTCACTCTGTCTGGAAATCTTAAATGCTGTAGGTACTTAAGTTGGACAGCCAAGGAGGCAGCTGGAGACCTGGCTGTCAGAGACTCTGAGCTCTTGATCCTCTGCTGAAAGGGAATGGGAGCTGCACAATCACAGCACATTCAACAGTCAGGAACATATGTTTTAGGTGCACAAATACTGTGGTTTTGACCAGCACCCAGAAATTGTTTATTTCCTGGCTAGAACGGGCTTCATTTGTTTTGTCATTAATTGTTTAATTTCTATGCTGGGACAGGCCAGCACAGAAGAAT
Organism: Todiramphus chloris collaris; assembly: GCA_025345505.1. Classification (NCBI taxonomy): domain Eukaryota; kingdom Metazoa; phylum Chordata; class Aves; order Coraciiformes; family Alcedinidae; genus Todiramphus; species Todiramphus chloris. The sequence goes on from JANVCC010000077.1 coordinate 2,241,031, forward strand.
AATCTGAGTCACTACAATTGTATTTAAACTTGTTCGAGCTCATAAAGCAGAAGAAAAATTATTATGTGTACTCCTGTTTTACATTTACCTAACAATCTCACTGAGTGGCAGGAGAGGAGCACACTGAGATGCAGGATGGACTGCGTGTGTTCTGTGCTGGTGCTGCCATACAGTTGTGTGGTTGTTGATGTACCCTTCAGTGCTCACATTTAACCATGAGACAGCCAGGCTGAAGCAAAGGGAAGAAAAGGGCAGAAGCTAAAAGAAGATAAAACATACTTTTTTTTTTTTTTTGGACACCTGGATAACTGCTGCATTGTGCTATGAGTACGGGGCATGCAGTGTTTAAAGAGTAAATTGCAAGTACAGGGATACTCTCTTTCTCCCGGGTCCGCGCAGGCAATGTCCATGCAGGGGTTATTACAGACTCCTGACCAGCAGCAGCAGGTTTGCAGAAAGCACAGGAAATTTGGTGTCAGTTCTGGATAGGCTAATGAATCTTAAAATCCTTGAAAGCTGCATGGGGATTTCTAAAGAAAATAAATGTGGAGCACTGCAGGGAAGGACAACTGGGTGCTGGCTGTCAGCTGTCCCCAGGTCTTGCAGGCTGCTGTGTTCAGCGGCCCTTGTAACCCATCAATTATTCCTGTTCCTGGGGGATGTTTTCCTTCCCCAGTCCCTGCTGACCACTCTTAGAGGTTTCTCTCTTCTCCCAACCCGTGCAAGCTCTCATCTTCTTGGTCATCCAAGCTCAGCGTGCAGCACTGCTGCCATGACATAGTAAAACACAGCAGGGCCAAATCTAACAGCTATTCAATTTCTTGATACAAAATTCCAGGGTCCTTCTAGGAACATGGTCCATGCCAGTGCTGTGGATATCCTGGGGAGCTTTTGCTAAAGTTGTGTTGCTTATGCTATGTTGAAATAAGCATTCACACTCTGGTTGGGCTCCTCTGCTCCAGACTCACAATGTCTGAAGATCTACTCCTGTTCCCCACAGCATCCTCATGAAGAAACTGGCTGCCCTAGTCCTAGACAGGCGTACACTTTGATGGATCAAGCACTGGCTGGATGGCCAGGCCCAGAAAGTGGTGGTGAGTGGAGTTAAATCCGGTTGGCAACCAGTAACAAGTGGCGCTCCCCAGGGCTCAGTGCTGGGGCCACTCCTGTTTAACATCTTTATGAATGGTTTTGTCAAGGAGATTGAGAACACCCTCAAAAGTTTGCAGATGACACCAAGTTGGGTGGGAGTGTTGATCTGTTTGAGGGTAGGGAGGCTCTGCAGGGGGACCTGGGCAGACTGGATCGATGGGCTGAGGCCAATCATATGGGCTTCAACAAGGCCAAGTGCTAAGTCTTGCACTTGGGCCACAGCGACCCCATGCAACGCTGCAGTCTTGGATAGGAGTGGCTGGAAAGCTGCTCAGCACAAAGGGACCTGGGGGTTTTGATTGACAGGCAACTGAACACCACTCACCAGTGTTCCCAGGTGGCCAAGAAGGCCAACGGCATTCTGTTCTGCACCAGGAATTGTGTGGCCAGCAGGACTAGAGAAGTGATTGTTCCACTGTTCTCGGCACTGGTGATGCCTCACCTTGAGTACTGTGTTCAGTTTTGGGCGCAGCAGATTAAGAAAGACATTGAGGTGCTCAAGCACGTCCAGTGAAGAGCAATGAAGCTGGTGAAGGGTCTTAAAAACAAGTCCTATAAGGAGTGTCCGAGAGAGCTGGGATTGTTCAATCTGAAGAAAAGGAGGCTGAGGGGAGACCTTATTGCTCCCTACAACTACCTGAAAGGAGGTTGTAGAGAGGTGGGTGTTGGTCCCTTCTCACAAGTCACAACTGATAGGAAAAGAAGAAATGGCATCAAGTTGTGTCAGGGGAGATTTAGATTGGATATTAGGAGACATGTCTATACTGAAAGGGTTATCAAAGACTGGAACAGGCTGCCCAGGGAAGTGGTTGAATTGCCATCCCTGGATGTGTTTAAAAGACATCTAGATATGGTGCTTAAGGATACAGTGTAGTAGTGGCCCTGGTAGAGATAGATAGCATTTGGACTTCATGAACTTAAAGGTCTTTTCCAACCATAGCTATTCTGTGAAATCAGTGTCTTCTGTGAAATCTTGTCACTGAATTCAGCCAGGACAGGGCTCAGCTGTTAAGTTTTCTTCTTTTCAGGAAGACAGGATTTGCTAATTTTTGTAATGTTTAATTTCTGCATTCCATGAAATGTAAGGAAAATGAGTGCTGTCATAATTAATTCTAGGTAATGTGGGTGTGTGCTGCCTGGCTTTGGTTTTTGTCTGTGTGATTATTGGACATTGGGGCCATAAGCTCCACTGGACATCTTTGGCCCCCAAAAAATTAGTGGGGAAGAAACTTTCTTCTAAATTTTATGTATTGCTAATTTAAGCCCAATTGTGTTTGCTTCCCTACATCCCTATGGGATGCTTTTCTGATACAGAAATTACTTCTGTTGATTCTTATCTAATACAGGTATTTTGCAGCACTTTTATCTCTTCAGTGCCCGGTATGGCTTTGCTATAAGCTTTTTTTCCTTTTGTTTCCTTCTTCTATAATTACTTGATGGTTGCAGCAGGCAGTGGTCTGACTATCTGCAGTTGGTTCCCATTCTTGTACGTATTTTTATCCTTTTGAGATAAAACACAGCAATTGCTGTCATTTTCACTGCAAATTAAGCATACAAGTAGCCATTGTTGCTTGTTCTCATTTGCTGCCTATTCTTCAGAATAATGGCAGATGCTGAGGTATAGGCAGTGCTTAACGCTGAACTCCATCGGGACCAAGTGCAGAATGCTCAAAGGTTGTGACATGAATTTGTGTTCCCAGCAGCTTCCTAGTAGATGTGTCTCTGGAGTTTACACAGGCGACCTCCAGTTGTGTTGTAAGTTCAGGACAGCAGGCATTCCTTTGAAAGGCAGAGAAGTGATCTGTTTTCATCCCAGAGCTCTTACCTTTTGCTCAAGGGTGGGCCATACAGAATGGGGAAGTTTGTATAGGTATTGTAGAGAAGAGTTTCTCTGGGGTATCTTGGTTTATCTGCATTCAAGGTAAAGGTGTTTTAAGCAGATCTGTGAATAGTTAAGTGTTGCTCAGTTAACATTGCATGCTTATTTGGCACTGTGTTCATTACATGCAACCTCGAAGAGGAGATAAAGCAAAGATACAGCTTACTAGTAACTGCTGGGTTTTTCCCTGTGGCAGGCACCCTTCTCCAGCAGGGCCCTGAATTTTGTCTTTTAATGTTGTGCAATACACTTCAAAATCATTGCTTGCTTGTAAATATTTTACTGTTTGATTATGCTTTAAAACTCCAGTGTTAATTGCATGACAATGCAGAGCGCAGCCAGACAACTTCACCCTAACCTCTTGTGATTTCAGATTGTAGCAATGCTGTTTACTAACAAGTGTTTCTCTGATTTTCAAGAACAGAGACCAGTGAAAAGCTAAAATGCTTACCATGTTGGAAAAGATCTGTCTTTAATCTTGGGAGTGTGGAATCTGGAATAGGATGTGTGACCCAACAGGACTTTATCTTGGGAGATGGTTATCTGGATGATACAGATTTAGCCTGCTTCCACTGACTTCAGAAATAATTCTGCTTATTAAATAATTATTTTTACAGATCTTCCACTCATAAAAATGGACTGGACTGGAAATTGCTGTAGTATTTCAGGTGTAATCATCATATACATAATCATAGGGACTGTAATAATCCAAGTCATCATATAATCATCCCAGTCCTGCAATGACTCAGTTTTTCATATTGGTCTCTTTCACACCTGTATCAAAGTAACTTTTCATTGCTGCTTGCTAACATTGTTCAAATGGGCAGGTTTCCCTTCCCCATGGGATTATTTATTAGGGGGTATTTTCTTCAGGATGTACCATATATTCTTGGGGTCTGCTTTCCCTTTGCTGCCTCCTGCCAGCCTTCCCAGTGCTTCTTGCTTAGTTATTAATTCTCCCTAGTGATTACATTTCCAAATTAGTGTGTTCTCTCATTTCGCTTAATGCCCTTTTTGGGTGATGTGACTGGACATGCACCTGTCCATCAAGTGATCCTATGGCTACCTTGGCTCACTTCCACTCCAGTGCAGAGGCATCTGTTCTGTGGAGTGTAATTACTGGAAAACATCATGAATATCCTTGTGGTCGCTGGTTTCTTCCTGCCAGCTCAGCTACTCACATCTATTAATGGACGTGCCTGATGGAACGTGCTCTATTCTCAATCAGCTTTTAAAACAATTCCTGACTATTAAATTATTTAATAACTCTAACAATTTCCTTTCACCCACTTTCATATAATTTTGGATTTTAGCTGATGTCATTTATTTTATGAAACAAATCTCTTTTTTGTGAGCAGACTTTTTTCCTATAATTGTCACTTTCTGACATCTAGTAAAATATCTCCATTATCAGTCATATTTTTCCATTAATTCTCTTTCCTAGCTAATTTTGCTTATAATTGCTTTCATTTTGTGAGTTAGATCTTTTCATCATATGCTTTATTCTGTAATTACTGTTTTGAACTTACTATATTTCACATGCCAAATGCAATCAAGTTGAGGAACTGGAGCCACCTGTCCGCTACTATTTTTATTCTTTAACTTCTCTTTCTGTGTGAAGATGAGATCTGATGTGGCATTTCTCCTCATACTGGAAAACTCAGAAGGTGAACGTTCAAATTACAGCTTAGCTTCAATTAAACACGGGTCTTATGAGATGTGGATAGGAGCTTGTTGATGATGGCATTGCTGGGTCAGGCACTCATTGCTACAGCTCTGTAGCAGCTGCCATCCAGGCAACCCATCCCCAGTGGGACCCTCCCCATTGTCCTTACTTGAACCTTTCCTGCAGAAGTATTTGCCCTGTCTTCTCCCCAGATGACTTCCCAAGCTGACAGCATTCAAGATCCTTATTGTGGATTTGAGGAGCCAAGCGCTCAGCTTGTGCTTTCCTCACTGCTGCACGGGGAGGGCAGAAAACACAGTGCTGTGTCTGACAGCATCAGGGTAGCTCTGAAATAGCTGATAAGAAGAAATAGCCAGTAAGCTCCTTTATGTTTTGCCTCTCCTCCTGGAGAGTCTTAAAATATATGAATTATTTGATGAAGTAGCTGAGTTGTCACAATGTCTTTGTATTGGTTATCCTTTGTATGATAATTAAGATGCCGCTTAGGGCAGCCTTTTGATGTTTCTGAAATGTATTCATCATTTGTTAGCAATATTTTGCTAGCAAACCTTTCCTCAGGAATAGATTCATCTCTGCGATGAGGGAAGCTATAGCATTTTACTGCCCATTTCATCAATATGAGAACTTGGGTGTCACCAGTTACTGTGGCTCGCTTACTAAGGGTTAATTAGTTAAGTAACTTGTTATGTGTCCATGTCTTCAACCCTTTAACTGGATCAATGACTTAACCTAGCATAGCAATTCCTAATTCCTTTATGAAACTTTGCTGAGATCCTGGACTCCCTCCAGTCCAAGAAGCTTTTTCATTAGTGGTTATCTAGGAAAGCAGCTAAGAGCAGCCTTTAGAATTGGTGTCAAGAGTGACGTTAAAGGAATATTTGTTCTCATTTGAGGTGCAATAAATCATTTTAAAAGCAATGAATCGGCCCGCAAAAAATATCTCCCTCTGCCTATGATATTGATCTTGCCCTGAACAGCTAAGCTCTAAAACAAAGACACGAGGTATGACTGCTGGAGATTTCAATTAGATGTTTTTTTGGGAAACTAATTTTTTTTTTCCTAAGTGACCTTAAAACCTGATAATTAACAACTGTATCAGTAGCTATATTTGGAAGGAAGATTATCTGAAAAATGCCTGCCTGTGTGGGGTTTTTTAGTGGCTTAATCTAAGGCAGGCTTAAGTTCATACAGTTATTCGAAGGGAGTTACTTCATTTGAGTGAAATCTGCAGAAAGGTAAGCGCAGTATCTGTTATACCAGCAGACCAGACCTGGGAGTGCTTTACTCACTAGAAACTCAAAATGATCTTCATGATAAAGTTTGAGAAATTAATTGCAATTGGCAGATGCAACTCAATAGAGGTGATAGGACAATGCTGTTCTTGGACAGAAGAATTCATGGGTGCAGATAAATGTTAGTGCAGTGGGGATCTGGGAGGCAAACTCAATCAGAAGTGGTGTAATTCTGCTGCAAAAGAATACAATTTTGTTCTCAGGAGAAATAACAGAAGCCCCAGAGCTGGGCTGGGGCAGTTGTTCCCCTCAGTGACAGGAACTGAGCTGTATTAACATGTCCAGTTTTGGCCAGCATACTTTGAAGAAGATGTGGACGCATTTAACAGAGCCCAGAGGAAACGAACAAGAACAATGAGGCAGAGGGAGCTGTTTCCAATGAGTAAAAAGAGGTGGATTAATTTCCTTTGAGAAGATGAAGGGAGGTGAAGTCTTCCTTGGAGAAGGCTGTGAGGAAGTGCAGAGCAATCCTCTTTCCTTCAGCATCAGGGAAGGGGCAACCAACATCGGTGGAATATTTTAGTTAAATATTTGTGAAAAAAATTCTAGAGGTAAGGGTAGATAAGCACTGGACTGGTTACTACAGGAGAAACCTGTTTCATGGGAGGTTTTAGTAACAAGTTCAACAACATCTACCGGGTCTGTCTCCTCACCATGCCTTGTGCCCTATGTAAACTGCAGATCACTCTGTCCCCACTTCCTCACATCCATCCCTGCACGCACTGTACATCCAGGCTGGTCCTGCTGACAGTCACAGGCTGAGTCCTGGTGGAGAAAGTTCATTGCTAATCTGTGCAACAGGTACACTGCAGTGATGCCACTGGGATGAGCAAGAGTACCATGGTTTAATCCTGACCTGGTGGGACCAACTTGAGGTGAAAGAGTGCTCAATCCTATGGAAGAGAATTACGTTATAGGATTAGGATTCATTTGCTTAGAGGTCAAATGGGAAATCCTGGATTTCTTTTACAAAGCTGTAGCTTAAATCTAAATTGCAACTCTAGTTATGAAATCTAAAAAGTGAAAAACAACCACCCCACCCTACTTCTAAAGTCCATAAAAGCAATTTATAGATACCTTGCTGTTCTTGCCAGTGGAAAGGAGGAAAAATCAAGGTGGCTGGTCTGCATGTATCTTAGTGTTCAAGAAGTTAAAAAAAGCAAGCAGGTTTTAAGTCTTGCCATGGTGAATTTACTTTCCTCTCCTCTTCCTTTTAGATGTACTAGTTTGGTATCATTTTGTACCTTTGTGTCTGACACGAAGATTTTTCTGTCTCTCATGTAGGAAGCATATTTGGAATATCACTTGAGAGCTGAGCTTTAAGGTTTAGCTCATTTAAACTCCTAAAGACTTGGTCAAATTTTCACAAATTTGAACACCCTCCACTCTTAACTCTTCTCTGAAGCCTCCAGGAGTTTAATTACTCAGTGACATCCAGCCTGCTGTGAATATCCAGCCTCTGAATATCAGGCCTATTTGTTTATTTGCTCTGAGTGGTGCTGTTCAAAGCATTATGTGATGGATGAAGCTAATTGCTGAGAGCTCTGAATGCACCTGATCTGGTGCTCACCCTCCACCTGTATCCAAGCACCCAGTTCTTTGCGAGCATCTGCGTTATGTGGCAGCATCCTGTCATGAGAAGTAGAACTGAGCAAAAATGAGCTTTTTGAGAGCAGGTAAGAGCAACTTGCACTGGAGCAGCAGATGTGATTGTTGTTTTCTGCAAGTAGATGATTCCCTAATCCTCTTAAGGATAGCCTGGGTAAAATCCCCTTTGTGACATTAGGCGCAGCTCTGGGCCAGGTGGCCTCAGCTTCTGTTGGCTTTGTGAGCTGCTTTGCTCTGAGGAAACTTCATGCTGCTGCTGAAAGGCCACCATAAAAACGTGTGGGCTGCCAGGTGTGCAGGAAGAGCCCTGGGTAACAGCCAGCATCATGGTACAGCGGGACCTTTTGCTGAGTACAGCTAAGTGGTCCTGTGCGTTTTTAGGTCCTCAAAGTCTGTGAGTGCAACAAAAAATGCTGAGTGCCCTTCCTAGCAGTTTAAGAGGGTAGTAAAATACTGAGCAAAAATAAAAAGGGATGGCAGCATGAGGTGAGAGATGAATGAGATAGTATGGGCAAAGCTTAATGGTGTGAGCTGAGCTGGCACAAGGAATATCTCGCAGCTCCCTCAGCCTTTCTCCAGGGAAAAGCTCCTTTCACTGATGTGTCTGGCCTGTGCAGTTGCAGAAGAAAGTTCTTCCAAGTGGTTGGATTGTGAATAGTGTGATGAAGGAGGGTGGTCAGGAGATGGGATGATGGTCTGCCACCTGCCATGATTTCCCTGCTGTGTTGTAGACATGCTATATGACCTGGAACGAAATATTTTGTCCTGAACATGGAAAGGACCCAACTCTCCAAATACTCTGAAACAGGACTTGGAAACTGGGACATTTCTCCTACTTGCCTTAACTGATATTCCTTGTACAAGTCAGTAGTGACCCTTTAGAAAGTGTTACTGCCCATTATTTCATGCTTATAAAACATAACTTCTTCAGAATTCAAAACCCAAGTTCCATCCCTCTGGTTTCCTTTTTCAGTGCCCTTCAGTACCCTCTCCCCTCCCACATCTCCTTGCACCACACTCAACCACCAAAATCTGCATCTTGAACATTTGTCCCTCTTATTCAGTTCTACAAGGAGTGATGAAGACCCTGTAGGAGTTCCATATGCTACCTGAATATTTGTAGTGTAACACTGAAATGACTTTAGAGACAAATGGCTTTGAGATTGTTGTTTTCCCTTCATTTTGGTAGACACCACTATTTTTGTCCTTTGTCTAACCAGACAAAGAATTTTGGTAAGCCAGAATTCATTTTTGGAATGACACAGAATGCACTGTGGGAGTAAATCAAGGCTGTTAAGTTCTCTGGATTTTGGTGAAGATAATTTTGGAGGGTACAATCCTGAGGTTTTTGCTTGGGCAAATCTCCCACTGACTAATCCAAGACTATCATGTTAAAGTCATCAAATGTAGATTATGAAAGGGTCTGAGACTGTATGTGGTATGTTTCTGTAGTACATTTTTTGTGTGTCCAAAGCAACTGGTTATTAGCTTTATTTCCATATTTTCTGGTTTACTTTTAATTCCTTCACAACTCTTCTTGTTTATCTGTTGTAAAAAGGCCCATTCTGACATTTCTGGCCTTTCTTCCTTTGAAAGACATGGTGATGGCATCATCTAGGATTGCTGGTAGTAACACCTTCAAGGGAGAGAATATAACGTTTTAATCCAATTAAACACAACAGCTTTTTCTGTGGTGACATGCTCTACCCTCACTTAGTCCTCGTGACTCAAGATTCAATTGATAAAGCAACTGGAACACTGGAAGCATTTCTAAGCTGAAGATATTCACAATATTGGTGTTGGTCAACTACTGACTGTCTTCTACAGTTTGGATATGAATAATGTGGGGATCTAATTAATGTCTATAAATACATAAGGGCTGGGCGTCAGGAAGGCAGGGACAACCTCTTTTCACTTGTGCATTGTGATAGGATGAGGGGCAATGGATCCAAGCTAGAGTACAGGAAGTTCCACCTCAACATGAGGGAGAACTTCTTTACTGTTTTTTAGAGTTGTGTAGCATTGGAATAGACTCCCCAGAGAGGTTGTGGAGTCTTCTTCTCTGGAGGTATTCAAGACCTGTCTGGATGCATTTCTGCGTGATCTGCTCTAGGTTTGTCCTGCTCTGGCAGGGGATTGGACTCGATGATTTTTGGAGGACTCTTCTAACCCCTAACATGCTGTGATGCTGTATGCTATAAGATATGTCAGTCCACAGAACAATTTTCAGATACAGATTATGATTTGCTTGCTCTTTTGTAAGCTTAAAGAAATGTACACATTTCAGAAGAGCTTCCTTCTTAACTGTGTCCTAACAGCCTGCTGGAAGTCCTGTGTCTGCCGTGGAAGTCCAGATCCATGATTCAATCATTCAAGCAGGAACAAACTGCCCTCTGAAAGTATTTTCCATTGTTCAGTATCTTTCGACACTGAAACTACTGTTGAGAGAAAGACTACATGAAGGAAAGGAGTCTGTGATCTGAGCTTCAGTTGTTGAAATAAGCAGTTGACTTGAAGCTTGGTCACCCCAGGACCTGTTCCTGCCTCTGTCCCTGCAGTTGAGGAGCTTCAGTTTTCCTGGACGGAGGTACATTTCTTAAATAGGTTAAAAAAAAAAAAAAAAAAAGTAAATAATTTAAGGCAGTGTTTGCTTCAAATTAGTTTTTAACAAGCTATAAGGCATGGGGCTGTTGCAGTGTTAAGTACTTTTTTGGCTTCAGTGGAGCTATTCCACATTTCCACTGATGTAAAGAAGATCTGAATCTGTCCTCTTGGCTGCTCCACTTCAGCAATTGATTCTAAATCAGCCTCACTATTCAAACATGTAGAATTAAAGACTTGTTACTAATTATGTATCTGCAATTCCTGACTATTTTTCCTCCTAGTTTAGTCAAAATCTTTCTGACATTTAGCAGATTGACATTCTCTTAGCATCTCCACAACAATCTGTCCAGTTTGTTTAAGAAGGCAACAGTTTTGGAAGAAACTGCAGCATCTCTGCTGGAAACTCAAGTACCTGGCAAGAGACGCTCGAGATACTTGTTGAGCTGGCCAAGTTCTGCTGCTATGCTTAGTGACTGCAATGGGCATTTGTGTGACCTTACATGTCTTCAACTGTCTAGGCTTCACCTTTTATTTTCTGCAAGATGGCTTGGGAAAAGCTACGTGGAGGTAGAGACCACAGCAAGAACTCTCTTGCCCTAGTTGGTTCATCCTCTGCAGTACTGACTGCTCTCTTTGGTGAGATGTGATTGGTGCCAGCATGATGCATGGTCATATTTCTAGTGTGTTTTGCACATTTCCTCATTCCTGTGGTGAGGGTGATGACTGCTTGCTGGTCAGATGTTGTCATCAACACTCAGTGCATACTTGGCTCACCTCAGGGAAGGTATAAAGTGCTGGATGATGGTTCCTGTTCCCAGAGGTTGGGGGAAAGCTTTCCAAATTGAAGTTTTCACTTTATGACTATATTTTAGAGATCTACCTAGTAAGAAGTAAACCTGTGTCCTCTGTAATCCAGTAGCTACTGAAAGGCAGTCATCAATCTGAAAATAAACATGATGGTTGAACAATTTACCCTCTACCTGGGGACTCGAACTCTGCCTGGGGACTCCCAACTCTACCCGGGGACTGTATTTTTGCAGCCACCCAGGCTCCTCTAACTGCTTTCTAACAGTGCTCCTAGAGCCTCTTTGCACTCTTCTTTGTCATACCTGAACAACTTTGCTCTACACTTGATTTTTATTTCCACAAGTTAGTGGTGAAGTGGCCTATCAAAGGACCTTAACAACTGTAAAAACACTTTGAAGTGTATAAATGTACTTTAAAGAGGCATTCTCTTTTGCCTTTTGTTGTGGGCAGTCCTCTTTGAGGTGTTTACACCCGATGCATTTCACATTTCAATGTGACCTCTCCTGATGCCTGTGCAGATCAAGAAGGGGATGAATATATGATGTATTCATCAGAGTTAGCCTCAGGTTTTTTTTTGTTCATTTGTTCTTCACTGCAGTAGCTCAGTGGCTGCAAGCATTGTTCCATCTTGCCAGACAAAGCAGTTATCTTGCAGGATCAGCTGTGCTCATGGTAGGGAGAAGTGAATTGCATGTCTGGTTTTTACATAATTTACTGCACAGCGACAGTCATTATCTGTTGTACATGATGACAGGTACTGAATTCCAGGTTAGTTATATTGAAGTATGTACTATTTTTGATAGAGTCCTTTTTGGACATTAGTGACATGTAGTGATGACTTTGGGTGTTACCAACTGATTCAACAAGGGTTACTCAGAGTTCAGCCTTTTAGCAGATACTTAGCTTATCTGTACTTGTCCCTATTGGAAGATCACTGTTTATTCTCATTTGGAGCTCCATGATTTGGATAGCTTTTTACACATTGCTCATTATAAATTATACTTAGTGTGTTTCCATTTGGCCTAGATTCCTCTCTCTCTAAAAGCTTATTCCAGGATTTGTTCACTATCTCTGTTTCATATTCAAGCGGCCCTTTTATAGCCTTGGTGAGAATTTACATGTAATTTAAAGCCTTGTGTCCAGTTTCAGTTTACATCCCCCTTTCATTTATGGCACAAGCACAGACTTCGTTCTGATGTAGATACAGCAGTTAAATCCGTGTTGCTGAAAAGTGTCGAGAACTTGGTTGCAGAGACAGTTAACTGGCAAATTCTGGTCACTGTGTTAGTTTCAGAATGATGGCAGAGAAAATAGAAGGGCAGTGCTAATTCAGAGTATCAGTGCTAACACAGTGGCAATCAATGCCTCTCAAGAAAATGTTTACTGATGGGTCCCCACTTGTCAAAACTTTGGGGTAAAAAAAAAGGCTGGAATAAAGAAGTCCTTTCCCTCTTGCTTGGGGATCTGAATTCATCTAAAAGATAAGTTCTTTGTTCTTGGTTGTAGAGGGTGTATGACTTGCTTAGGCATTGCTTACTCTGCCTGCTGCTTTGCTGTCTAAGAGGCCATCTATTAAGTAGTACCCTGGCAGAAACCTACGTGGTTTTATATAGCACTTGTCATTTGAAGATCTCCAAATCAGTCCAAAGTGGAGGAAATTTATCATCTCTATTTTGTAAATTTAGAAACTAGAAACAGACAGACACTCAAGGTCAGAAAAACGTTGCCAGTACTGGAAATAGAATCCAGCTCTTTTGAGTCATGTTTTCTGATCTTGCTAACATCTAGATCACAAGTGGGGAAAGGAAAACGGTTCTTAAAACCACAATTATTAATTTACTTCTGAACCTATCTTCTGTTGCAGTTGAGTTGCTAGGCTGTTACCCATGGTCTCTTATTTACCCATGCAAGATAACAATATAAAGTTGTTTGCACAGTGTAACCCAAAACACTGCTTTACGTGCAGTGGCAGTGAACGCCTGCACAGCTGGGGAGTGCTCATAAACACTCACGAAAGGGTTGGGTCCATGCAGGGCAACATTGTCCTGTAACGCAGCTTCAGCTATAGAGCTGGATCCAAAGGAATGGGAATTGTCTACCCGTAACTATGTACAGAGCCTAGCAAAATGATGCCTTCATCCTGCTTTGATCCAGGATGTTGCTGAAATGTAAATAGTGTAATAATATATTTTTAGACGCAAAGGCAGTGAACTTGTAAGAAGCAAATGGAAAATCATCATGTGTTGCAGCATCCAGTGAACCTGCTATGTTTTCTTGCTTCCTCAAGTCATTCACACATACTGTTTCACTCACTGTTAGGAAGTAGGGAATTATTTGCAAACCTAATTTGGAACCAAGTACAAAAGAAAAATGGTTCTTTGTGCAGAAGAGCTGCAGAGAGTGTCTTCTGTAGGCAACTGGCTTGGAGAACGTTAGTACTGCTTTTAAAAAATAACAGATGCTGGCTTGCTGTGTGAGGCAGCATCTCCCTGGGAAAGACTCTCTCCTAACTCCACCAGTCTGCTATTGGAGAAAAGGAAATTAATTTTTCATCCTTGTCCGTGGTGGAGTCATCTCCTTTCTGTGAATCACAGTTTGTCTCTGCTAGAGGTGTGGAGCCTTGACATAATGCAAACATTTCAGCTGTATCTGTGTTCTTAAATTGGTCCCCATCACTGCATTCAAATATCTGCTCCTTGGGGAAGACCATTTGCTTCAATATTTTGATTTGGAAATCGTACTGACATAAATAGATAGCAACATCAGATTCAGCACCCTGAATGCACTTTCCAGTCTATGCGTATTTTCAGGCTATCTATTAGAAAAAAAAAATTATAAGTATTTCTAGTGAATTCACTTAGATGCTAAGTCATTTAATTTCTCAGCCTTTTTAGCTATTGTTGTTGCCAGACATTTGTATAACTGCACAAAGAAGTAGTGTTCACTGCTTCCACATTCACCCCAGGATGTAGTCTGGTGGGCTTGGGGACAGCAACTTAATGCATTCCCTTTGTTAAAATGGACAAGTCATCTCTGAAATGGAGGGCATCTCGATCTGTTTGGAGATGGTGGGGTTTATTTTTATGGAATAATACGACAAAATGCTCCTGTGTCACACTGACATAATAGGCAACTTTAAAAATCCTTGGCTTGAAGATACATCAGGGAACTGGTGTATCCAGCCACTCTAAGAGACACTGGGAGTCTGAGAGAGAGCCTATCTCCTGCTTTTAATCTGTAACAGCACTGGGCATATATTTTTCTAATTCTGAAATGGGAGCTAATTGAATGCTGAAGACCATTTGTGCAAGATGCTGCTGAAGTAAGATGATAAAAATTCCTGAAAGGTCTGTTAGTCTAAAGCAAAGGGAAGGTGCCTGCTGTGCTCTGCTGCAAGATGTCCCTGCAGACGTTAGTTTGCAGAAGGGCTGGCCATCCTATTGTGTTGTCTTTTCTGTTTTATGCCATGTAACCTAAAAGTCTTTTTTTCAGGTTCTGTTGTTTTATTTCTGTTCCTCCCCTGCCCCCACACCTTTCTTTCAATTTTGCCTGCTCAGGAAAGATACTGATACAGGACACAGTAAGACTGAAAGTGAAATATCGATGATCTGATAGGATAAACGATTTTGAAGTAGAATGGTTTGAAACTTTCTTCAATTAATATCCACTTAAGTCCAAAATCCAATGGGCACTTTAGATTCCTGACCTAGAGGTTAAACACTTCTTGAATTCCCTTTGATTATCCTCATTACAAACAGATTGGAGATTGTCGGGGTCATTCCAGCAGCACAATTAGCAGGGGCCAGTTTTCATACTCTTATCTTAAAGGTCAAAACTGAACTGGAAACCAAAGCAGCCATTTGGTATCATCTGGACTGTTGCAAGCCTTCAGGATAATCAAGATCTGATGTTGTTCATGGTCCCACCTTTAGTGAGCATTTACTACAGTAGAATCTTTTTGAAGAAGTTTATTGTGTATGTCCTGATCATGGTCTCAGCTCACCTGCTAGATGTGCAGGTATCTTGAAGGCTTTGAAGGACTGATACAACAGGAAAAATCACATTCTGCTTGAGCTGGATCAGATAGTCTCTTGTATATTTATATCTGTTTTTTCTTCTGCAGCCCTACTTGTCTTGAGGTGTATGCTGTAAGCAATGGTGAACAAATTTAGGGTGAAGCTGAACCAAAGCTGTAGATTTGTCTTAATTACTTCAAACTGTGGAAGCATCTGTAAGGTACTGAGTACCTTGGTCTCTTAAGGTATAAAATGTTTAGCACCTGCGGGATTTAACAAAACACGCGTCTCTTTTTCTCTCTGGCACATGTTCTCAGTTGTATGAAAGCGTGAGAAATTGCTCATGGTTCAGAGGATGACCTAGGTCTAGCCTAGCTGTAGAATTAGGGCAGGTGTTTTCCATCAATGCTGTATCTCTCTGTTCTGCTTCTCTAACTTCTCACTACTAATTTCCCAAATGAAGCTCCTGGACTAGAGGCTCTGGGGCTATCTGTGATGGAGATGCCCACTGCAGAGGCATAGGGAGTAACATCCTTGAGATCAGCCACTAAATTCACTCATCTTAAAAACAAAGTAAAAGTGCTCTTTGTGTTTGGTTGTTTTGTTTTGTTTTCCTTCAAGGAGCTTTTAAATGTCTCATTTAAATGCACCACTTGGTAGGATTTGACACCCTCAGCAGAACTCGATGCACAAGGACAGCCTGGTCTCCTGGACACATCAGGGTAATAACCCTACAGCCTCCCCTCTACCCTAAGTCTTCTCATGCTATTTTCTGTGGTTACTAACCACTGCTGGCATCATGACCACCTCCTACAGGGAAGGGAAGGGAAGGGAAGGGAAGGGAAGGGAAGGGAAGGGAAGGGCTACCCAGCTGATGTGTTTTCATTACCTCTGGACAGATGTGTTTATGAATAAAATCACTAAACTCCCTACCGTGTTTGGATGGAGAAAGGACCAAAGCCCGGATGTGCATCTGGAAGCAGGTCCAGTGTGGTGTGTCGCTGCCTTATAATGTCTTCCAGGGGCTGTTCAAAACCAGAATTACTCATGTGGTTTTATGCTAGCATGTATTTAGGAAACCTGAACTAGACCATGTGATAGATGCTCAAGCTAGATAGAATATCGCTGAGCTGGGCAGTGCTGAGGGTAGGAGACATCATCATGCTGGACTTCCTGCATCCTCCATTTAGGCAACTGGATCTTTCCTGTGGTCTCTGCTTGCAAATGCTCCCCTCTGCTTGGCAGGCTGTGTGGTGAAAGCTTGCTGTCTCAGGCTCCATCCAGTCATCTGAGGTGTCAGATGGCAGCAATGCTGACAGTGAAGGGAAGGTGTTAATCATGCTAATACCTACTTGATCTTTATGTTTACACACAAGAGAGTTGCACATTTTGCCTCTGGATACCAAGTCCATTTCCTATACAGCAGTTATTGATGTCTCTGTATTCTTCCCATAAAGATCCCACCCTTTCATCCTATATTTTGGAAGCTGCCTGCATCCTTGCCTTAACACAAGGATTATGGGAACTTATGAACAGCATTTCCCTTCCTCTCCTTGCCCAGGGCTCTGTGGATCCCATGCTCCATTTCCCACAAGTTAAGGGTTTCTGCAGCCCCTTTTCTCTCTCTGTGGGAGAGAAGTCATGTACCTTGAGATTTTCCTATAAATTTTCTAGGGATGAAGACTTGTCTTGGAGTTCACTACCTGTTCTTTTCTTCTTCACATAATTACAGAAGCAGAAGCTGTAGCTTCTGCAAGTTGGATGCAAACAGATCTGTGCTGCCTTTTTTTTTTTTTTTCTTTTTTTTTTTTCCCCCTCCCCCCCCCCCCCCAATAATCTTCCCCCTCCCAGGTGATAGCTTTGTACCTCGTGGCACCCTTGCATTTTACAAGGGATCGAGCAGGGTGTTCCAAAGTTGTTCTCAAAGACAGCAAACCAATTGCTTGTGATCTCAGCAGAATAACTCGCTCTTCTCATCATTTTGAGCCAGGGAAATGTTTATTTATGTGTTGTCTTTCCAAGCATCTTTGACAGGCATGGGCCCCTGGGAGATTCTCTGGTGCAGTTTACAGCAGTACCTCTCTATTGATGGGCGGTTGAATAAGGGATCTGTTTTATTTATTTATCAAGCTGTGACAGTGCTGCCTACGAGCACAGAGCAGACTGTAGCATTGAGCAATGCAACTTGCACCTGCTCTGCATAGTAAAACTGTTCAGAGGTGTGTTTAGTTTCCTTGTCTCTTTTTTATATGCCTTAGCAAACAGCGTTCTGCTCCACAAATGGTGAAAGGCAGCTGACTCAGAAGAGGAAACACGTGAGGAGTAGCAAGTGCTGTGGCAGCTGTTGCTGCCCCTCTGCCACCCATCTTTGTGTTTGGAGGAAAAGATCCTCTCCAAGGCTTTTCCTTGACTCCCATTTGGGTAGAGCAGTGGTAGGGATGGACTTGTGCATCCCTGTTACACAGAATCCCAGAATGTTAAGGTTTGGAAGGGACCTCGAAGGATCATCTAGTCCAACCCCCCTGCCAGAGCAGGATCACCTATACCAGATCACACAGGAACGTGTCAGGGCAGGTTTTAAATGTCTCCAGAGAGGGAGACTCCACAACCCCCCTGGGCAGCCTGGATCCAGTTCCATTTTCACATCACAGGTGATAAAAATCACCCTGGAAATTGCCACTTTGCTGAGAGTGTGAGCAGAGAAGTCCAGGATAGGGGTGGCTTCACAGAAAATTACCTATAGAAGGTGGGCTGGGAACTGTGGAAAGGGTCTGTTTGGGCTGCAAGGGCACCTCAAGACTGGGTGCACTGCGTGCAGTGGACAGGTTGAGTTGTCCTGTTCCCTGTTCCTTAATTGCCTTTGGTAAATTTGGGATGTTTACGTGTGACATAAATTTTATCTGCCCCTGGTTGAACAGTTAATTACTTCTGACCTGTTAATAATGAGGTTTTTTATTCCTTGCTCATCTCCCTGGTATGTGACAGACCTCTTTATGATACTGCCTCTACTTACTGGTTGGGTGATGGTAGCTGTCTGGTTTGGCACAGGAAATACTTTCTCCAAATGTTCTTCTTAGCACAGTTTTGCTTGTCTGTATGTTTACCAGTGGTGAATACAACTAATATGTATGATGGGTTTATATTTGGCACTATTGTTTCTGGGCATTATAAATGTCAAAGGTGTAGACCCTTGAGGGAGAATTGTGGCATCAGGGCCATGTTATAAAGGCTTTGGCAATGAGGAAAGGTATTCATACTCTTTGATTTTTGCATCTTTTAAGCAGGTTTAAAACCATTTTTTAAAATGTAATGCTATAAATACTATTTGAATATGAAGAAATAGCAAAAGAACTTGCTCCAGCAGGGGAGCTTCCTGTACACAAACAGTAATCAGAAAAAAAGAGCATCACAGCTGGTCCATCACTAGCGACGGTCCATTAAAATGTTGTTTGTTGCTTGGCTTGCGTCCCTTGTGGGAAGAGGGGCCAATGAGTACTGAGCTCTCAAGTACCGTAGTTCTGGTTCTGTGCATCTGGCACTGGTTGCCTCTCCTGTCTCATCTGGGATCTGACCCACTGCCATCTGAGGCCCTCAAAGGATCCAGAATACAACCCATCTGTGACATCCCCTGGCCATGCTTAGATGTCAGCATTTGTCCAGCATAACTCTTCCTCCTCCAGACCTTGCATGGTGTCAGAGCTCTCTGTCTCTGTGGTGCCTCTTCACATTACTCTTTGCTTATTTAAAAAGGGGGAAGAAAGCCAGGTGGTGTCGGGCTCCACTGTGCGTGCTGCCAATTCACCCTCTTACAGCCCTGCTCTGTAGTTTTTCATATGTGATGAAAGGGGAATCATTCCACTTGCTGCTCCAATTTTTTTTTTTTTTAATTTCTAACGAGGTTTTGCAAGAGTGTAGAGAATATTTGAAGAACCCCCACATTTTCTCCTTTTGAAGATGAAACCTCCACATTTTAGTCTTTTTACTAAAAACCATGATCACCTGACTTATTGGTAAAAACAGATGGCAGAAGCTTGAGGGACAGTGCGCACATACAAAACATCTGCTGTGCAGATAGTATTTAGCAAATTATTATATCAGAGCCTGTTGCATTCTGAGGGGTGTAACTTGTGGCAATGTCTCTGACAAACACAGTTCCCAGAATGGGACCTAACCCCAGATTTGACTACCCTGAAATGCTGGACCTGGATCTAGTTTTGGTGGCTTGATAATGCTCGGTTACTTACCCAAAGTTAATTGTTTGGGGTTCATGGGAGATGGTCTGGCTAAAGAAACTACCTTGAAGACCTCCTGGCCTTGAAGACCTTGGCCAGTCTATACGTTAGAGGCACCTGCGAGGACAATGTGTGAGTAGCAGTATGGGTTGTCAAGCAAGAATTTTAATCGTTCAGTTGTGGGCAAACTAGTGGTGTAATTATGTAATGAGGCTTTTGTGGTCCATTCACTCTTGATGACTCTGTAGGGACTGTGCTGTGATGGAGCTGTGACGGTGTGATGGACAGGTGGGTCCAGGCTCTCTGATGGCAGCATCTAAACAAGTGACTTGTGCAGAAAGGTGTCACATCTTTCCTACCATCCTGATCTATCAGTATTTATCTTTACTATGGGAATCCTGGAAAATATTTTCTTTTCTTTGAAACTTGTCTTCCTCCTCTGTCTGGGGGATTGATTGTCCCTGACATCAGCAGAGACTGATGGGCAGCTGCCTCCTTCCTGCAGATGCCCAGGAAAGGAGCCACAGGGCAAACCCCCTGTTCCTGGCTGACACTGCAGCTTCATTTACTGATGTTTATTACTGATAGTGATATGCTGAGCTTGTGCTGGGTACAGGATGATTTCTTCACATCTCAACAGTGTGGCCTTTTGCCATGAGGTTACCACTGCATGGTATTGTTTGTGTCAGCCTCCATGCTAAGTCCAAATGGTGCCTGTCTAGCCTCAAGCTTCAGCTAAACCCCTTGGTAAGTGAAATACCAGCAAAGATATTTTTATATCTTGAAAGAAGCAAAAAGATTGGTGCCCCTCTTCTGAGCTCTTGTTAAATATGGCTTCCTTGTTTGACAGCTTCATGGGAGCCGAAATATTTTTTAAATGTGTCATCCCTCCCACCTCTTTTATTTCATCTTATATTTCTCATTCCTCCTCTTGTTTTTGGGCTGCTGGGTAGGTTGCTCTCCAGTTCCTCTGTCTCTTAGTGTGGGTCTGCTGCCTGCACGACTAATCCACTGAGTATCCCTGGGTTTTGATATGATAGTCCAAGTCCTGTCTCTCTGCTCTGCCTTGTTATCTTCATTACACATTCTGTGCACAGAGAGATATTAATTTCTGAATACCATGCTTTCCATGGTGACTGCTCAGCGGCCATCTCATTATGATCTTAAAGATACAAGGCCAGATGCTTTCATTTATACTGGATAAGGAGCTGGCCTATGAGGCTTATATGATCAGTTCCCAAACATTAATAATTTACAGAAATATTTTGCCTTTTATATTCCAAGAACTTAAGTTTATGAGGGCTACTTCAACAATAAATTATGTACAACAAATTTTATCCAAATTATTTTCTATTCTTGAGCATTCATCTTAATCTCTATGTTGTATTTCTATCATTTTTCCTCTCACTTTTTTTTTTGTGTGTCTTTATAGATTTAGCAACTATCCAAAGAGAAAAATCTCTCTCTAAATACCAGCATAATCAGTCTTTACAAGCTTCAAAACTCTCCATATCATGGCACCCTCATACTGTGAAAATGTGAGTTTAAAATCATCCACTTCCTATGGTATATTATTTATCCATCTTATAGGCTATTAACTACAGCAATTTGTATGAGTTTAACATAGCAAATGTCAGATGTTGTTTCCATTTCTGCTTTTGTTTTGCTTCACTGGCAAAATTCTTATTGATTTCAGTGGTGGCAGATTAAGCCCTGCATATGTTTCATTTTCATGAGCCAGCAAAAATGTCTTTCCTCTTTATTGTGCCCATTTCCTTTAAATATTTCTGGGCGTCTTTACACAACTCTCCCACTCAAATTTCAATGTCTTCCAAGTCTCCTTCCTCAGCTCAAGTTGTCTAAATCCTGACAAGTATTGGCTCAGACTATTGTCTTATCCAGATAAGTGTCCATCCCAGATGTATGGTAAAGACACTGCTTCTGATTTCTAGAAGGTGAAATAAAGTATTGAATAAAGATGCTCTTCTGTGTCCCCTGAGTTTTGAGGTCTGACTGTTAGGTGTTTCACAGATTGCAAAGCAGCAGATTGATAAAAGGTATTGGCAACATACAGTAAGATGTGGGGAAACAAGTACAAGCTACCGATCGTTAGGTTTGCCTCTAAACAATATCCAGAAGGAATGACCAGCAAGGATACTCTGGTCTCTGAGTATCCAGGTACAGATGTCTCCCTGCTGTCCTCAACCAGAGCAGCCAATTTGTAGGGTTGTTGCTAGTTGCTAGGGTCACTGTGGTATGGGTTGCCCACATCTCATACATATTCTCTTAAGTAAACCTCTGCCTTGAGAGTTGGTACTGTGGTTTGTCTTGAAGCAAGAATATATGTCTGGAAAGATCAGAAAAACCTAAGGCATGGATCTTGAATAGAATTCTAACTGTTAAAAGGTCAATAATTTGACATAACATAAAAGCCATTTAATGCACGGACCTGTCCTGCTAACATTGAACATGCAGAGATGCTAATTTTTTCATGCCCATGTCTAATGTTCCTATTTTAATCTAGACAGATGGAAAAAGATTTATACTACTAAGGTACTCTGTGTTAATGAAAAACATTCTACTCTCCTGTCCTCCACACTCTGCAGCTGCAGAGGAAATAAGTCTGATGCGGGAGTGAGACCACAATCAGACCTTGAATGAGGTCTTGGAAATGTCAGTGGACTGAGTAGACTGTATGTGAATTAGAAGCGAGTCATAGTGCAACACGATGAAGATCTGGTTGAAGTTGGGGAGCACTGAGCGTCAACTACCTGTGTTTTCTCCTTGGAGGTGAAGGCTGGGTGAGAATCAAATGAGGATTCCCCTGGGAAGAGCGACAGTATCATGTGGGCAAGGACATGCTGCTGCCACCAAAGCTGTGGTATTGGCTCATGAAGTTACAAGGAAGGAGATGTGTGACAATGTCCACTCTGCCGTGACAGATAAAAACCATTGGCAAAGACTATGGTGGCTGATCCACTTCCAGAGAGACATATAAAAATTTGCTTTCAACAGAGCAGTCTAGCTGAATACTTGGTGTAAGCCTGGTTACAGTCCATATCTTCATTATGCTACAAGTGTGTTAATAAAGCCATTGAAGATGGGCATTTTGTCTGTGTGGCTACAGAAAGCTACAGTGACAAAAGTCATTGCAGTTGACATGTGGCTGCACAGCTAAATGCTTTCGTGCAAATAAAACATCTCCAGGATATAATAACAGCTGAGCTAAGATGACCTGATAGGGAGGGAGGGATGCTCTGTTTGGGCTGATGTTGTAAATGATGTCATTGCTGATTTTTACCAGCCTGGAATATGTCTCACAGGTCACCTTAAGAAAGCAAATAGCTGCACAGAGTAGCTTAGAGTTTTCGAGTCATCCTGTGGAACATATACTTGGGTTCTAAGAAACAATGTTTATACCTCATCGAGACTCAACTTCTTTGGTTCCGATTCTGTGTAGGAATCACAAACATTATTTTTACACTCTCATGCTGAAGAGAGTTCTGGTGTGTTTTATCTGCTCAGTGACCAGTTGTGCCGGGGTCAGATTCTGCCTGTGATTACGAATATGTGGATTTAGGATATTAGCAATTTAATAAAATCTCTTGTTTTATCTAAGTTAACCATTTTTAATTTCTCAGATAGGTGTTCCTGTATTAAAGCTGTTTTTCTGTGTCCCACCAAGACCAAATAATAGTTTGGGAGACAAAGAAGGGTGGGAAGTAGCAGACATTTGAGTAAAACATATGTTGAATGGGAAAAAAATCAGTCATCTTGGGTTCTGGGCCTGTGATTATTTCCACATGCCTGGACTGTATCACAGTGCTGTGTGCCATTAATGTCATTAGATGCTTTATACCAGAGTGGATTCTTTGCATATGCTGATGAGATTTCAGGATTGGGACCTTGATGGGTAAATGCTGCCAGTGGTGTGTCGGCACTGTGGGGGTTTGTGCTGCACATGCAGGTCTGCACCCTTCCAAACCCCCTTCTTGCACGGCACATGCCCAACCAGCCCAGCAGTCCCTGCAGTGCCAATAACTGCCTGCCTGGTTAACCAGCCTCCTGGCAGCAGGGTTTGTCCTCAGCCCTTTTTAAGAAAAGCAAACAAGAAAACTGGCTAATCAAACCCCACCTTGTAAAAATGGATATTTTTGACTGGTACTTGGTGCTGGAAGAAGGCACAATTAAAATGAAGCTTAATGTTCCTGATCAAAGATGCTTTTGTGTTAGGAAGAAATGCCAGCTTTTACCCCTTATTTTTATCAGAGATGATTTGTGAGAACGTGAATCCTTGGGAGCTGTCGCCATTCCCTTTGGTTTCTGGTGAGGGGAAAAGAGATTTGATTGCTCCCTCCACATAAAAATACAGAGGAGTCTTCTAGGCCAGAAAACAACTTTTTCCTTTTTTTTTCTTTTTTTGTGTGTGTTATTTGAGTGTGCCAGATTGGTCTGCTCTCTGCTCTCCAAGTGCGGGGGCGGCACAGAAGACGCTGAGACAAAGAATGGGGGAGGGAGGAAAGGGAAATGAAAAAGATCTTTGGATTGGAGGCATAGGGTATGGAAGAGAACGCAATGGCAGAGGCAGTGTTGGTTTGGTTTGCAAAAGCTTGCAGGAGATCAGAAGAAGCTGTGGTAGGTCAGAAACATTCAGCCTAGATGCTGTAGTGATGAATATATTAACTTCATGTAGATCCTAAGCATGCTAATTTTGTAAAGCTCATGTCCTGCTGATGTCTAATCCCTCCACCTGGAAATGGGGACGTAGGATGGAAGAGTGGCTGGAGGGGAACATGACTATTGCTCTCCTCAGTACAGCATTTGCATTTTTTGCTCTGCTCTGTGCTTTGATAAAGTAGGTCCAAAGCAGGTGGCACTTTGTGAAGGTAAAGCTCTGATTTTCATAGTGACTAAATCCCATTTTCCTGAGCTGAAGAACCAAAACTCATTTCTCATTCCAGTAATAGCTGCTCCCAGTCTACTGCATCCGGCTAGGGACTTTTTATGATACTTTTGCGAGACTGACTTACATGCATACTTTTAATTTCAGTAATACAATAAAGGAGTTAAAACAGGAAACAGGGTAAATTTTAGCTAAAACTTGAAAAGCCACTGAAAGTGTCTAGGATGGGGAGGTATCTGGTGAGGGAAAGCAGGAGACTGGAGAAAGGTGAGCAACAGGTGAACAGAGCAAATGCGAAAGTACAGCACACATAACAGGCATTACACAGTCTGCTTTGTATTTCCACCTGCAAGATTCATCTTGCCTGGACTGGAAAATTCACCTTGCTTTGTATTATGCCCTTGGAGTATTTGACCTCCATCTCCTTTGGTTCCTTGAAGTCTAATGTAAAAGAGCTTGTGAAAGCAGCCCTGTAAGGGCAAGTTTTGTAAATAAATCCCACTTCCTCCAGGATGGCCCTGTAGCAGGAGGCAGGGAAGTTTCAGGATGAGAAGGGGTGTGTGGGGAGCCAGTCCTGGGACTGAATCTGGACTTTTCTCTGTGACTCCAGGAGCCTTCGCAAGTCCAGGCTGAAACTTTGTGCAGGCACATGTGGTGGGGGACGATGTCTTGTGGATGCATGGTGTCGTGCTGCCTGCCCAGGTTTCTTTTGGACCCCACTGCCCTTCACTGCCTTCTCTGAAGGACTTTCAACAGGGTAGTAAAAAGGTGTTTCTCTGCTGGGCTAATATTTACATCACAAACATATGGTGCCTTTGCTTGGTTACAAACATCAGTGCATGCAAGTGAGAGGCTTTTCTCAGAAGGGGTGGGACAGGAAACACAGAGATTATTGTCTCCTGTCATTATATTTGCTAAGAAAAATCTTTAGAAGTTACACCTCTACACTGAGGGAACATTATTAAGATTACAAAGGCAAGCTCTCAAAAGCTCTCACATGCTAGAGGGGAAGTTGTCTATCTAACCTTCATTTGTACCTTGGTGCAAGTGTTCTCTGATTACCTTGTTTACCTCTTTAGTTTCACAGAGCTCCTACCCCTGCTCTTTCCAGAGGGCACTGAATGAAGATTGTTAGAGAGAAATCACCTGTTGCTCATAAGAACCTCGTTTAACTTTTTGCAAAAACACAAAATATTCTTCTCTAGCTCAGGCAGAGAGGCATTGCCTCTTCCTATAGGAGTATGATGAAGACAAAAGTAGTGTTTGCTCAATAGTCACATGTTAAAGGGAAAATGCCATAAGAATGCTGATGATTCCAGCTGGTAATTTCATTTTTAGTGCGGAGTTTGGCTGTTGCCTGTGATAAAGTGTGAACAAGCTACTTACATTATATGACAAGTATACCTATTGTACCAGTATTCCCTGTAGCTCTGTGTGGAAAGATTCTATTCTTTTGTCAGTGAAGGCTGTCATAGTGCCTTATCACGTGAGATGCTACTGTTCAAAGTTTCCAAACATTTAATGGTCACAGAACTGGGCTTGAAATAACAGATTTCTTGGTCCTGCCGTGCTGTCATTGTGCTGTCCCTCCAGCCACAGTGAAAATAAAGATATTCACATGAGACAAAAAATACTCCTTGCTTGAAGATAGAAACTTTAGTTTTCTTTATGGTTCATATGCTTGTTCTGAAAGCAAAAGACAGCTTCATTAGTTAAGTGTTTTAAATCAGCACTTCTTTGGGGTTTTTTTTAAATGACAATGTTTCATTGTCATTGGGAGATACTTTCATTCATTGGGAGATACTTTTATCTTCATTTCCAATTATATTTGGATAGGCCTAGGATTCTTTTGAATCTTCTTGTGCTTGAAGAGTTAGTCCGAAATGGCAGTGAGAGGCTAATGTTAATTTAGTATATAAATGAAGGTGAGGACTGGAGGTATTCCAAGGCATAGCAGGCATCATGCACAGCATTATACTTTCCCTTGGGAATGGGCTTTTGGCCCATTTCAGGGGATATTTCCCTAAAGTAGGCACAGGTTTTCTGTATCATCTAAAAGCTGCTTTTGAGAAATACTGGTTAGCCCAATTACATGTTTTATTGTAAGGCACACCTTAGGTTGAATTCTGTGATTTCTGGTCTCTGCTACCTTGTACTGTCCTGTGGGGTTTTCTTAATATTCAAAAATTATCCCAAAAGTATTCAGGGAGGAATGGTCACTCTTGGCTTTTGGGGCATTATTTTCTTTCCTGACACCTTCATGCACTGAGTCACTGTCTTTGAAGATAAACCCAGCATCCAGTGGGGGCTTGTGAGCATTTTCATGCTGATGAAAAAATGCTGTGCAACTTGGCCTGAGGTCAGTTAGGTTCCTTGCCTTGGAAATGGGTCTCCTTGCTTAGCTTCCTGCCCTTCTCCAGTACTGCTACTGGTATGATAAAATGCTGGTTGCTGGCAGGGTCAGAGTTAACCTGGGATGTCCGTGGCAGCTTCAGCTTTGCATGAACAGGGGTCGCAGCCCCCGAACAGTGATGTGAGACCTTGGGCTCTCCTGGTGCTGCCGTATCTCCTTCATGGAATCAATCTGTGTCCTGGACATCCATTACAACACCTTGCTGATGTCTTCATTGCCCTACCAAGAGGCACCCTGCACCACTGCGATGCTGTGGCTTCTGTCACCGAAGCAAACCCAACTGATGTCTCATTTACACTGAGTGCAAATGTGAGGGGGATATTCAGCTTAAAGAATTTCCCTGTTCTTAAGATTCCCCTTCCTGTTGTGCCTGCAGAGAATTGTACTGAGATAACTGAGTGCCTGGGTTAGCAGTCACGGTGCTGTAGTTTGTAGGTCTGAGTGGTGACTTTGGTTTTAAGAATTTCAGCCAGAATTTTGAATTTCCTTTGACTTGCACGTTGAGATTTGGCATTCAGCCAGAGCTGTAGCTTTATAATAATGCTTAATAATGACATAACTCATCATATTCTCAATGTCTGCATAAATGTCAACCAATCAGCATACCTTTTGCTAGGGCAGTATCTGTACCAGTGCTTTACAGATAAAGAACTGAGACCAGAGACACATCTTTTGTCTAAGCCCCCTCCATTAATGGCAATAAATAGTTAAAAGTATGCATAAAATGCAGGATTTTCTAGCTCTGGGCCCCGTTTCTTGTGCACTAGCACATGCTGGTGAGACGGTTTCTCTTAGATGCCTTCCCGTTGAGAACATTGTTTTTCCTCTGAAGTTACAGTGGCAGAGGTTCCTGGAGGAAATCTGTTTTCTGTACAGGTGAAGTTTCTCCTCTAATAGCAGTCAGAGACTCATGCTGAAAAAAGACCTGAGAATGTGTTCCCCTAAATTCTTCCATCTTCCTAGATGATCTCCAGCTGTTTGCTGAGACCTACTGTATTGAGTAAAAAAGGACAATTTCTAGCCAGTGTGTTTGTTACCATGAAGTCAAGTGCAAGTGGTAATAGAAAAATTGAGAGCACTTTTTTAAACATAAAAATCATTAAAAGAAGATTCCCTGTCACTGGTAAGTATTAGACTGATTTCCACAGTTCCCTCCTTTTCCCCATACTAATATTCAAGGAAACTTTTTGGACCATTTTTTGTCAGGACCTCTCTACCTGCAGCACCATTAAAGTGGGAGAAACCCCATCAAGAGAGGTTTTATTGCTCATTTTGTCTTGCTGATGAAGGGTAAGATCCAGTTCTCCACAGAGCCAAATACAGTCCCAAAAGAGTCCCAAGCTGAACGAGGCTTGCATGGAGTGGAATTTCACTTTTCTGACGTGGCCTGTGCATATGTATTATCTTATCCTCCATCTCCATGAGACAGATTTTTCATACTCTCCTTCTTCCCTGTGTTTTTTTACATTTTTATGTGTCTCCTGTGCAAGGCATGTATCTGCTTGCTGACTGTTAGCCTTCCAACCGGGACACCAGGAAAGCAATGCAGATTCTCATGACCCCTCGACTTCATACCCAAATCTGCTGCCCAATGTCCACAGCTGGGGGTTTTATCCCAGAGGATGAGGGATGGGAGAGGTCCCCTGCTGTCTGCTCAAGGCAGCTTGGAAAGATTCAAGGTTTTAGTCTACTACACAGGCTGATGACTGTGAGTCGATCTACAACAGTCCTCTGCAGCCCCAGCATCTTACTCGTGTGGTTAATAAGTATATTTAGCAAGATCAGACACTGCTTCAAAATATTCCTGCAGCAGATTCCTCCTGGCTTGGACAGCAGCTCTGCTACTTGGCCAGAGTTTGCTGGATGCTACTCACGAATGGGAATGGATTTAGGGGCTGGGTTTCTGTTGGGTCCAGCTCTAATACCTTTGTCAGTGATTTAGAAGGGAGCACAGATGCTGATGATATTGATTGTTATACTTGATGCCAAAATGGGAGGCCTTGCCTGTATTGGCAAGGGCAAAGAAATCTCCCTAAGGGGACCTAGAGGGTATTGGCAGAGAGATTTTAAAATAGGAACAGGGCTGTAGATAGTTTTTCTCTATGTCTAGAGAAAAGTCAGAAGCATGAAAGACTGAAGAGGAATTTGGAAAAGGGCAAGGTCTGAAATGGTCCTGGAGGTGATAAGAACAAACTGGGAATGAGTTCCAGCACAACATGGCTGCGAAGGAAAGATTGGCCATATGGCAAATAATCCTCAAGTAACTATCACAGAACAGGATGGACAGGCCGTTTGACTACCATGGATGAGCCTGTGGGGCTGCGTCCCACAGGAGCTGCTCCATGGCAGTGAGCAAAGTTCAGGAGGGGGTGCTGGATTTTTCTTTTTTTTGAAAAAAATGCAATTTTTAAATCAATTGAAATTGTTTATCATTTTCTGCCAAACAGGATGACTCATTCTGGCAGTCTGCCCTCTCTACCCACCCCCTCAGACAAACAAACAAAGCCAAAAACTTGCAAAAAATAAAATAATCTGAAAAGATAACAATTTGAAATTTTCCTTTTCATATATTCAAAACAAAGGACTTAATAGTTTTTTAAGACATCATTTCAGAGCTCAATTCAATGACCATAACTTAAAAAAATGAAGTAAAAATAACTCTGAAAATAAAATGCTTCATTCTGAGTTAAAGAAACATTTTGTTCAGTGAGACGCACAAAGCATTCGGTTTTGGGCCAACATGAAATGATTTTTTTTCTCTAGCAATCTCTTGGTTGAGGCACTGAACCAAGAAGCCAATTATTCACAGAGCTGTAGCAAGATTAAGGTAAGGATGGAAAGCAGAGCTGAAATGAGAAACTGAGGGAGAAAATTTGGGGTTGAATGTCCAAGCCAATCTTCATTCCTCTGAGTGAGACATGGTAGTTGGTGGAGTAAGCACAGGGACCCTTTGCCATCAGCCCAAGCAGGTGGGCTGCCTGCCAGGAGAGAAAACCAGCAATGTCCTTGTGGCATCCATCAGTCCCTAGCAGCACAGGAGCAGACCAGGGTGCTGTGATGGGTTGGTGTGACCCAAGAGATGTCCTGCACCTGTCGGAGTGCCGGGGCCATGCTGTGGTGCTCCCGGGGATGCGTCCTCAGCCTGCACCGCAGCTGCTGAAAATGCAGCATCGCCTGGGAGGGGAGGGGAAAAAAATACAGAAGGGAAAAAAAAAAGGAAGAGTCTTCTGCCAAGAAGCTGCCGTAAGCTCTGCAGAGTGTGACTTTGGGCAGGGAGCAGTGGAGTGCTGCCTGCATACTGCTAGGCTAGGGAAGAGCTGCTGCTTGGCTCTGGGGTCCGGGTGCAAGCCTCCTTGGCTGGGCAGGCGGCAGGCAGTGGGTGAGCTGGCAGTGGTGCCTGGCTGCTTCTGGGGGGGCTTGGGAGAGGCTCCTCGCATGGGTTGGAAGTGCTGGGCACATCTTTCCTCATGCGCGCAGCATTAGTGCAACACCCTGAGCGTGCTTTTTTGCCTTGAGCTTCTTTTGCGTTGCCTTTTTTTTTCTTTTTCTTTTTTTTTTCTTCAAAAGTGCTGAGACCTCACCACCCAACCATCCTAAGCAATAATCCTTACAACACAGGCAAGAAAAAAGCTTATCTCCCATTTTCCAGTGGCAGACTCGAGGCAGTGGGATGGCAGGATTTGCCCGGCACCATGGTAAGAGTTGGGAGGCAGAGCTGTACTCGCAGCTGCGTAAGTTTGACTCCCGCTCCTTTGCAGCGTGAAGAGCGACTGCGGCGTAGCATAAAGATGCATGAGCTGGTTTTAAACGAGCCAGCTGGGATATACCATGGCTGGCTGTGGCAGCCCGGTGTCTGTTGCGTTAAGTTACCCTTAGAGCAGCGGACAGGAGAGATGCAGGGAGATGTGCGTGTGAGCAGGGGCATGCGGTGCTGGAGATGGAGAGGAGGGAACGAGCAGGCTCCTGCATGAGCTTGCGGGGTGCAGAGAGCAGCTGAGGGACCAACTCAGTCTGCAGTACCCTGCGCACCTCCCTACACCACTCTCGGCACTCCCTGCTTTTAACCTGGCCGCTATCCATCAGCAGAGGTAATGAGCTGGAGAGCAGGAAGCATTGTATCTGGGCTGAGCATGCTAGCCATGCACAAAAGAGTTTATGGGGGGTAATGTTTTTATTATTACAGTCCGTGGCGAACCATTCTGTGTTTCAAGCACTTCTTTGCTGTGAAGTAATTAATAATTAACTGGCAGAGGCCATTTGAAGACTCCTGTGTGGTGATGTCTGGTAGTAATATTTTTTAACCTTCCCCCCCCCCCGCCATTCTAATTTATTCCAGGACTTTGCGTTACGGTACCAAACCGCTGGGCAGTGAAAGTTTCAAATGGCCAACGCGTTTTGATTTTACGAGTTCTTACTTTTTTTTTTTTTTTTTTTTT
>JANVCC010000077.1:2272159-2438070 GCA_025345505.1 Todiramphus chloris collaris
TTTTTTCAGTGGAGTTGGCAGTGCCTTCTGCTTTGTTCATGGTGTTGCCGGGGAGCCGGGTCCCGCCGGGTTGTTAGCAGCGCACACCGACGGCAGCATCGCGCGTGGGTGCCTGTGCCCGCTGCGCTGCGGGGCTGCGTGTGCCTGCGTGGGGAGGGAGGGAGGGACGGGGGGGGACACACGCTGCATCGGTGAAACGCCGGCAGCTATTTCAGGAAGTCGCGAAGTCTCCTCCTTCTTATGTAAATAAAGATGACAGCTCCTGGGGCCGGTACCGCGGCGGGAGGCGCGGGAGTGGGTGGGCGGGTGGAGGCTGCCGGCACGGGGCAGACGGCTCCCCCGTGGGCCGGGGGCTGCGGAGCGGAGCGGAGCGGAGCCGGCCTGGCTCCCGCCGGGCTGTGCCGACATGGGGGGGCAGGTGACGAGGAGCCTGCTCTACGGTAAGGACCGACCCTCCGCTGCGTGCGGCGGGCGAGCGGGAGGCGGCTGGGAAAGGTGAGGCGGGTGCCGCAGCGCCGGGGGGATGCGGGCGCTGCCCGGCTTGTCCTCCCGGAGCATCCCGCTCCCGGAGAGGGGCCGGCCGGGGGGAAGCCCGCCCTCGGGGTGTGCTCGTCTCGCTGTCGTGCCGGGGGAGAAGGGGCGAGTACCTGCCCGTGCAGCGCGGACTGGCGTGCCGAGAGGTGTCAAGGGCGAAAAGAAAGTAACTGTGTGCGCTGGCTGACGGCTCCCCCCGGGGAGAAGTCACGTAAGCCACGGTGAAGGTTGTTACTGCAGGGCAGCTTAGTAGCCTCTCAAAACGGTCACCTTGGTTTTCCTTTGCAACAGCAGTTTCTTCTTAAGATGAATGCCGGTCTGTTTTGTTTTAAATTGATACGGTTTGGAATGAACGTTCGTTTGACCGACTTCAGACGAAGCTGAAGCCGTTAAGTGCAGCATGCTGTCTGTGCTCGCTGGGTAGTGTAAAGCGGGGAGAGGGGGCAGCTGGAAAGGGACTGGAATATCCTGCACAGAGCAACGCTAAACCAGAATTTGGATCTCTAGACAACACGCGATACTAGTCACATCCCGGTCTGTGCGAATCTCACACCACAGACACTTCTGTGAGAATATTGCACTCCTTAATATCAAACTTGCCTATTGCTCTGGTGCGCTCTGTTTAACTTTGGACATAGTAAATGTGCTGCATGTTCAGTGTGATATGGGTACGTTTCCAGAGATACTTCCTTGTTACAATAGTAAATACAGGTGTGAAGGCTGCAGGTGAAGCATCGCATGGGTCCAGGAGTATCTCATATCCTTCCTTGGAATAGAGATACACGAGGTATATATGCTTAAGCTGTGAATGTTCACCTTACAGCCCTGATTCTTCTATTTTCTATCAAGTCCAAACTGTATAGTTTAAGGAACAAATGGATGTAGTTAGGAAGTAGATTATTTTCTCCCTGAATATATTTAGCAAGCACATCTCAACAGAGGTTTTTATTTGTCCATCGTTTGTGTTCCGAAGTTTCTGTGGCCTGACCTTATTCCTTCTCTAACCTTGTAATATACATGCAATATGCAGAATAACAGTACTGTTGGGTCAACATGAAACGAAGAGCTCTGGCTGTTGTCTTGTGATTTTAAGTGCTTTTTCACCTTTGAAGCATTATTTGAATGAATTTGAAAAAAAAACCTGACTGGGAAAAAATAATAGCGATATGTTTCCTGTGTGTGCCAGGGACTTGGCATTCCTGCTGGGGCTGTCTCCTGCCTGCAGCCGGCAGCGCACTGCACAGTAATCCTGTGTACTTCTGCCTTGCAGCAATTCTGCTCCAGCAAGTGTGCTTCTCTTTAATTTTTATTTTGTTGGGAGAGGGAGACTAATGAGGAGATGTGGGTAATTAACTCAGAGGGCCTATAGGCTGTGTTAAAATTAGAGGTGCTGCTCTGCTGTGTTTTGCACAGCAATACTTGAAAGAAAAAAAAATCTTTAAAAATAATAATATATATGTAATATATATCATTACAATATCTTAAAATTATATTAAAATAAATTAGAAATTATAAAAACTCATGTAACAAAGCACATTTAACAAAAATAGAATGCATCTGCACTCGTGGTTTGTCTGTGACTACTCTTCTTCC
This sequence comes from Todiramphus chloris collaris, assembly GCA_025345505.1. Taxonomy (NCBI): domain Eukaryota; kingdom Metazoa; phylum Chordata; class Aves; order Coraciiformes; family Alcedinidae; genus Todiramphus; species Todiramphus chloris. The sequence continues at coordinate 2,274,287 of JANVCC010000077.1, forward strand.
AGTTCCATCTTTCTGTTGAATGTTTCTGTTTCAGACATGCCTCAGAATAGCTGGGGAAAGAGAAGTGAAACCTTATCCATTTCTCTGAAATGTAATTGAAAATGAATGTAGCAATCCTGAAAGGAGTTGTATTGATAGCCCAAAGGGCAAACCCTTTGTTTTCAGAAAGCACAGGTAGAGCATAAATTCATATCCTCCAGACATTCTTGGTGACCTCTCCTTGTTGCAAAACTGGGCTGGGATTTTCACAAGCACCGAAGTAGTTTAACCTTGCTGAAAATTAATTAGCTTGGATGGGAAGATACTGTACAGGCTGGCTGGTTGTGGCTCTGCTGAACCAGTCTTGGGGCAGCAGATGATTTTCCTGAGCCATGTTCCTGGAGTGGTGCACTGGGTCCCTGCCTTCTCCAGGGCCCAGCCTGACCTTGGTGGGTTCAGAAAAGTTAAGATAAAAAATTCCTGAAGTGGATCATGAGGGAGGCACCCTTTCAAAATAGCATAAATTCAATGTGGTGATGTTTAAGGGCTGTGGGTACCCTGATAAAGGACAGAAGTTTATAGTAGTCAAATGCAGCCATACACAGACTGTTATGATGAGGAACACCTGGTATCATTTTACCTTCTTTCACCCACAAATCTGCTTTCAAGCAGGAAAGTAAAGCCACACTTCTCTGCTGGGCAGAGGAGTCTCAGCACCCTTTGGTGTGAGGAAAGCCACCATGACAGTCTCTGCTTCTCTTTCCCGTTCCCTCTCCCTTTCCCACTGCCATCCACAAAAGTCCTTGGGGTGCTTCCCAGAGCTCTCTGTGGAAGGAGAAGAAAAATCTAAATAGGAAGTTCAAAGGTAACACAGCCTTGATGGACAGGATGTTTACTTGCTATATAAAAATTAATACCTATACATGCAGTGTTTACTTTCACAATATATTAAACGGAAAATGTTAATATGGTTGCTTGCAGTTCATCTGAGGCTGGTTTCTTCAAAAGTGACTGTATACTATGGTGTTCCTATAACATTGGCAGAGTTTACTAAATATTTATATTAAACTACTTGCTAGCTAATCATGCTTGAAACATTTCTCTTATAGATTTGTATGTTATAATACATACGTTCTTGTTACACATTTGATTCAACTGTCACCTGGTGCAGTAGTTTTTAATTTCTCCTTATGGCTATGAGTGAGGTGCTATTTGCAGAAAATTCTGTTCTTAATTTTAGGGGGCCAAATCCAGGAGTTTGTCTGAGAAAAAAACAACCAAACAAAAAACAAAACACCTGGGTTTTTAAATTCGGTTTCACCCAAACTAACACGAAGTGATGGTTTAGCCAAGGAAGCTGATGCACTTTGTTGTGAGAGGGATTCAGTGTACGTAGATGTGCAGGGGTTAGTGATTAACGTGCACATACCTCTTCAGAGGGCTTTCGACTAGCTAGAGTGTGCACAGTGAATTAATTCATGTGTGGGGAATATGCGAGTCTATGTGTACCTATACATTTGCTCAATAACCTTCCCTCCTACAAGTCACAATTACTAATAAGTTCCTCATTTCAGGACTTTGTTTTATTTTTGCTTTAATTGCGCACGTTACAGGCATTCATCAGTGTTTTATGGTGGTATAATTTTATGAGGAGCAGGGAAAAAGGTATCTTGTGCCACATTTTCAAACTGTAATTGTATGGCACTGATGTAATTGCAGAAAGTCCCTAGTGAGAGCACGTTGGCTTTTTAGCCTGTGATGTGGTACAGTTGAGATGTTCAGTTTAAACAGCTGAGTTTTTAAACTGCTTGCAGATGATGCTCTGTAAGTTGTGGATAAAATATGTGAGAAAATACAAATGATGGCTTGTGTGTCTTTGTGTAGTGTATATAGAGGCCCATGTAAGTATTGTGGCCAGGCTTCCCCCTTACGCCTCTTTGTAGCCCCAGTGAGCAATGCAGCCGCAACTGTGTGACTGCTGCAAAACTGGAGAGGGAAGCAGGAGTTAGGGTGTAGGAGGACTTCATCCACACTGTATGGCAATAGGCTTTTGAGTGCCTGGCTGGATTAATTTCCCATTTTATCGGGATCTTACTTTCCATAGACTTTCTGTACCTGGCTGGCCATTTATTCCTGTGCAACAGAGGTGTGAAGCACTGGAATTGTCCTTCCTCTGCCTTTTTTTTTCTCCCCAAGAACAATTTCTGGGTTTTACTCACACGTGTTGGTGGGAGGTACCGTATATTCAGGTCCTGTGTAGAAGCCCTAAGCCCTAGTGAAAACTGCTGAGCTGCTGCTGTAGGGCTTTGAGGAGCAGCAGAGGTTGGAGGCCATTTCCCCAGTGTAAAATAGCTACTGTATGCAACTTCGTTTACTCTTACTTTGCACAATAGAGCTCTATTTTTACCTTTCTCTTAATTCCTTGTAGTGTAGTGAATGATATATCTATATGCAAGTTCTAAAACCAGCCCCGTGTTTTGTTTTCCACTCTGTATATTCATTGCCTATACTGCAATAACCATTCCAAATGCTACATCTCATTCTTGCGCTTAGTATCACTCAACAGCGCTGTACTCCAGTGCACACTGCTGTACATACATTCAAATATAATAATTCCCATCTTCTTATACATAATTAAAACTGCAAACATCCCTGAAGAAGTAAGAAATAACAATAGAAAAAAAAAAAAGAGGACCTGACAACATCAATCGTTAGTGAGATTTCTTTGCAATTCTTTTGTATTAGTTTGTAGTCTTAAAATGACTAAATTCTTGCTTAGATTTTGGAGTAACATCATTGGGTGCAGTGACTGGTGATGGGATCAGCATCACAAGGGTGTTAACATTTCCCATATTCTGCAAACAGTTGCTTGTTGAGAAATAATATGGAATTGGGAAGAAAAGTTTCCTCCTAAACTCATTTTGTTTTCATCACAATTGGTATATACCCCTGAAAGACAATGAGTGTGTGTATGAGAAATTAATCCTGCTCAGGGTTGGATTAACTGGTGCAGAAGACTCTGGGCAGGATGCCAAACCAGCATTGGCATTTGATAAAAGTGGGGCTCCCAGAGATTATTTCAGTTTGTGCTTCTGAATTGTGGGTCACCTGCAGACATCCAAAGTAAAGCGTATTACTGCTGACAGCACTTCTGAAAATGAAATGTGTAGTGCCTCTATATATTTTATGAGAACCCACTGTTATACTTGAAAAATGTTTATTTGTTGTGAAAGGCAAATGATTTTTCCATTAGTTTTGGCAGTATTTGACTGTAGGGGTCTTGCTACAAGTCGTGAGTGTAAAGAGCACAGCCATTCTCTTTTTGTCCTTTGCTTTCATGGCATTTTCTTTTAACTTTCCTGTGTTGACTTGATCCTCTATTCTGGTGGAACCTGAGGACTGAATATTGTTTGTCAGATTTTGTTGTCCTCTCACTGATCCTCTCCCTCCTTGATGTGAAAGCATTCTTACCTCTGATCCTTCTTCACCTCTTCTTTATTAAACTCCTATTTTCTTAAGACTCATGGGTGATATGTTTATCTATCATTCAGCTGCTTTAGATGTAGCAAGTGTGCCTTCAGGAAGGTTTGTAGGTTCCCTTGACATGTCCTAGGGAATAATTTGTATGCTTAATCAAACAAGTACTCCTGCAGCCAGAAGATTCGTATTGTTAACAGTATAAAATAAATTTGCTAGACAAATACAATTACCATTGCTGACATCTGGCAGAAATTAAGAAGAGGCAGCCTCTGGACATAAAATCTCAAAATTGATAGGGCCGCTTTCTTTTTATGAAAGAATTTTACGTGAATGATGCCCATACATGTAGAGGATTGCATTGAGATCAGTTTAAGGAAGGATTAATCCTGAAGGAAAGGGAGTTTCCTGGAAAGTGAAAGCAAAGCAAAGTATCGATCCCGATTGATTGGGAATCATAAGGGATTACTGATGTCACAGAAGGGCACGGAGCTGGAGGTCATCAGAAATCTTACCTTCCAGAAGCTAAATAAGAGTGTGCTGCCAGCGGCAAGCCTCACATTACGAGTGCTCATGGTCAGATCATATGCTATAGCCCCGCGTACTGCTGTGCTTTGCTCATGGGTCGATCCCTATTAATGTTGTCCATTCATTTTTCTCCCTATCTATCCACCTCTAAATCAATGTTTTGCTTTGCAAACATATTTATCTGAGTGAAACTGGTCCAGAATGAGTCAGAGCTGCTTTCTCTGTAGCTCTTTTGGAGTTAGGTCTCACCGGAATTTCTGTTCCTTGCCTCTGTCCTTGATTGTCTCTTGAAGGGACACTGTAATTTGTTGGAATTAAAAATAACATTCAAGATGACTGCAGCTGATTGGGGCTGGGGAGAGAAGTCCTTTGATTTATCTGAGATTTACTGTGGGTCCAACAGCAAAAGGGGTAGGCCCAGAGGGAGCCATGATAATTGATTGGACGCATGGACATATTTTTCCTGTTAGAAACATTGATAGCACTTTAAAGAAAAAGGGAAAATAGTAAAAAGGGGTTATAATAAAAGCCATATATATTCATGAATGTGATACAGAATTTAAACAGCGTGCTCCTGGTTGCCTCCCCCCTACAGCCGTGTCAGCAAAAATCGGGAGTTCTTGCCCTCTCCATCGAGTTAAAATCACTTTTTTAGTGAGAAGCCTTTGTGATAAATCAAGGTGCCTTGCTGTGAAAATCAGCTCCTTTTCGTGGTTCAATTTACATCCTTTTCTGTCTATACTGGTAAATGCATCCTAATGCAGAGTGGAGGAGCATGGGGGGCTCCAGTGACACTAAATACCCATGGTCCTACCCAGACATGCTGGGTTAGCCCCCAGGGCTCAAGAAGTTGCTCACAGCAGGCTTTGTCAGTGAAGTCTGGAGAACAGAGAAGGACTCAACATTTGTCCCAAGCAGGATGGACGTGCAGTGACATCTCTGTAAACTTTGCCTGGATAGCAGAGGCTGTTCCTGTCTTTGACTACCTTTGGAGAGAAATCCTTATGGATTGAAGCACACAGAACCCTTAGGAGAAAGTGCCCACAACTGACTTGCAGATGGCTGTGTGGCCCTGAAAATGCTGCTGGTAAAGTCTTTGCGTTGCTTGCTGCGATTTCGTGGACCTTTTGCTGGCCGACACTGACATATTTTCCCTGTGACAGACCTTGCTGTGCAGACATGTGGCACTGTGTGGGTCCAACATTGAAAGGTTTTGGTCAGTAGACTTGTCAGCGATACAGGAGCTGCTGTGAGGTATCAGGGCAGGGATGAAAATGTATTTTGCAGGGAACTGTGAGGCTTGTGGCCTGGCTTTAGCAGATCTTAGGCACTGAGGCTGCAACCTCAGGAACAGTGCCCATCGAACTGGGAGGCAGTCTGAAGGAAGCACGTGCCTGTGTTTGAGTTGCACCTTGGCAGGTCTGGAGGTTGTTTTGGCTTTTTTAATTGACTTGGAGTGCTGCAAGAGCCTACTCTTCTTCTGTTACCTCTGGTGCTTCCTAGCAACTGAGCCCTTTGCTTGCTTTACGTAGTTGAAGTGATCCTCAGGCTACTGCAAGTCCCAGCCCTGTGTTATCAGCTGGAGGGAAGTGGAGTAACCTCAAGGAGGGCGGATGGGTTTGGGCCTGGGAGAGACGAGGTTTCCACCTGCAAAGCAGGGATGGGGAAGGTGCTGCGCAGAGCCCCGGTGCAGTGCTACTGCCCCAGCTTGCAAGTGGAGAGGGGAGACTGGGCCATAAACCACCCTGTGGCACACACAGAAGCCATTTTCATTTCAGTTTCTGTTGGAAGCACCCCATGGAAAAGAAAATGTGATCGGTATAAAAAGAAATGTTTATGTTTCTAGGGGCGGAGACCTCCCAAATAATTAACATCACTTGATAAACTGCTGTTTAAAATGCAAGTGGTTTAAGTGCTGCAGCCCAACGGGCATTCGTCACAGCTTTGGCGTAAATGCAGTACGTGCTGTAGGGGTGGTTGCTACTTTAAAGGAAAGAAGATTTCCAGTAAACATCTTTTGTGTAAAGAATGTGTCTCCATGATTTTATTCTTTCTTGCTTGGAAAAGCTAAATGGTAGAGAACTGGACAAATGGCAACTTGGTGGCAAGGGTGTTGGGTATATCGTTTTGGAATGAAGTAAGTCCTGGATTTTAGTTTGTGTTGCAAAGATCAAGCTTTCAGTCAAAAGAAAGAGAGACGGAAATGTTTCATTGGCTTTAACTTTTGGGAGGAGCAGAGAGAATGGAAAGGACTTTTGGGGGCAGAGTTTTGGAAGCTAGAACTTCAGCTGTGATCTGTGTATCTTTAATATTCACTGACTCAATTAAAAGTACTTTAAGTAAAAACTTACTTTTCTCTAGGGCTGTTGGAAGACCGATTGGAGACATAAAGATTGTTAAGAATTGGTATTTTTCAAAGGTTAAAAAATAGTAGCTTACAAAGAAATGGAGATTTAAAAAAAAAAAAATTAAAAGAAAAAAATCTCTCTGGAAGATAGAAATATATGGGTGCCTGTGATGTGCTGAAGCATTCCAGATCAAAATGACTTCTATCTTTGCGCACCAAATAAAATCAGATTATCAAATATGAAATAGAGCTTTAAAATTCTAATTCCTTTTACAAAGGCATTATTGATGCTCTGAATTTCATGTAAGGAAAATTGCTCATTTTCTGGTTAGCCTAAACTAGCTCAATGATTTTTCATCTCCAGAGGGAAATGGACCATCACTTGTGCTGCAGCCTTGGTTTCTGATATTTAGAAGGAATGAAGCTGGAGCATGGTAGGAGTTGCTGTCCTTCTACTCTTAATCCCTCTGTCCATCAGTGACTTGGCAAAATTAGCTGAAGAGACCTTGATCAAGCAGCATGTCCGTGACAAGGTTACTGGACAAACCTGCCTCCTTTCTGTCCAGCCCAATGCTCTTTTTCTTTGGACAAGGGTGTGTGATTCAGTAGCTGGATGTTGTGTATCTGTATCTCATCACTTGGATTTTGGATGATTGCTGACCATAAAATGATCTTACTCAGTAGCATATGCTATTCTGTGCATGGTTTCCAGCAGTCAGGCTTAGGTGGGAAAGTGGACAAGGCTATCTTTGGGGTGCAGTAGAAGACCTTGAATCATGTTAGAAATTAATTTCTGAAATGGAGATGCAGCAATTACAGCTCCCTGTGTCCTTCCTGAGCAGATGTGCAATGGCATTTATCATACAAAGGATAAAACATTCAGGCTATCTGTTCCCATCATAGAAAGGATAAAATGCAGAGAAATAGCCTTCAAATGTTCTACAGATAGATGTGAAGGAGTGCTAGAGTCATTCAGTGTGTTTGCAAGAGATGACTGCAGTTCTTACAATGCTCTTCAGAGATCTGCTTCACATTATCTGTGAAGTAATTATGTGAGCTCTCTTTAGCCACTTGTGAGTTGTCCCATAAAGACCTTTCTGATCTGAACCCTCATACAACAAAGCTTCTCACTGGGGACTCCAGGTCATGCTTCACCCCAAGGTGAGCTGCATTCTGCAGCTGCAGACTGACCGGTGCCCTCCCAGGCAATTGCTCGAAGGAGAGTGAGAAATTCTTTAGCATACGATAACTGGAATCTTTTGAGCTTCATTGGCTCTCTATATATGACAATACACAGTTTCCCTCTTAACTCTGTACTTTGGGAAATCTATGCCTGAACCCTTGTGAACAGACTTTATCTGTTTTGTCTTTAGCGTGTGGCAGAAGCAGTAGTTTTATGACATGTAAGTGCCTGGCACTACTGGCTCAGTTGATTCAGGGGGACGTGTGTAGTATTTTCTGGGCAGCAATACTAATGTGTAAATGTGGGCAAGTTATCTTAAATAACTTCAACCGTCCAGGGAAGTGATTTTTGCAGTGCACGCTTGGGGGAAAAAACAAAGATTGATAGCAGTTCTGGCTTTGTGCAACTTTAGTATTTTGTTTTCCATCTATGTGCTGTATTTACAGCAGTAGGTTCAGATTATGCATTGAGATCTGCTTTTGGGTGCAGAAAACTAATCAGGGAAATGCTTCATGGCTCAGAGGTCTGGATTTGCAGACTCCAGTTCAACAGCTGCATCTCTCTGTGCTGGCAGGAAGGAGCATCTGTCACGGATGCAGTGTGGTATTATAATTTAGAGCTGGGTCTTCGAGAAACAGGTGCAATTTTATACTTATATATATATATGTATATAATCCAGTGGTTTTTGTTACCAGAAGAAATCCCCCTTATCTGGACAAAGACTAAGGGATTTTCCACAATTTTTCAAGCTACAAAGAGCAAAGAACATGGATGAATGTATAGGTTTCCACACTTAATTGTCCTTGTTCTCTGAAAATAGTGTAGGTGTCTTTCCACCAGGAGAATAAAGCCCCCTGTGCCCTTTAGGCTTGTCACCTATTTGCATGTGACCTTCAAGGCAGCCACATCATGAATGTGGCTACATCAGGAACAATGCTCTGAATCATGTGACATAATTTCCTTTCAACTCTTATCAATACCCCGATATGCAAAAATGCTCTTTTGCATGAATTCTAAAACAGGATGTTGTTCCTCTTCCAAGCTGGCTTGCTTTTCTAGCATATCACCTTTCTGTCAGCTATTTAGAAATGCAGTCATCTTTTTATCTTCATGATGTTTCTCCCAAGTCACCTGCTATATGTAACCCACCTTCAGGATATGGTAACTGGTTATCTGATTTGGGAAAAGTCATGTGAGTAAGTCTGCAGCAGTATAAAATTGCTGAAGACTGAATCACTGGGAAGTTTTCTTCTGCACAGATTGTACACATTGATGTTAACATAATTTCCAGGCTAGGGGAAATTCCTTGGCACCCTCTCTAAAGAAGCACTGGGGCAACCTCCTCTACCAAACGACTTGAGGGGTTGACTCTTACTACCCAAGTCATAAGAAAATAATCTTGAAAGTTTATGGGAGTTCTATAAGGGCTTATAATTAAAGGGCTTTGATCTTCTAGTTTGAACTGTATTTTTGCCTATGCAAGTTAGAGAGGACTGAAGCTCTTCTATGTGCTGTTATGGTGAGAGAAGAGGTGTGGAATGACCTCTCACTGTCCTCTAATGCAAGGAATTGTATCAGCTCTGGGTATTGAGCAACACATGTCCTGACAGATGCGTTCAAATCAACTGAAATTCAGATAAAACATACTATTACTCACAGAGTTTTCTTCTTCTTACTCCCAGTAGGTTCTTTTCTTATGCAGTCTGTAAACAGTTTGGGGCAAGACCCATCTCTTCTTTCTGTCTTTGTGAGATTCAGCATGAGGGAGTGGCTAGTAGGTAGGGTCACGCCTAAAGAAATAAAACCTCTGCGTGCTCTTGTCTTTGAGCAACAAGGTTGCCCATGGTCTTCTGCTGGATGACCTGTTGCAGCAGATGCTAAACAAAACAAATTCATGTATGGGCTACTCCAGCAGCTGTTTATAGCAAAACGTTCAGTAATAACTGAACTGCTAGGAAAGGATGATGGAATAGTATCCATGCTTTTTGTTTGGAATAAGCACCAGGGATACTGTTTATCTTTGTTAAAATAAAGTGTAAATTCATGCCCTGGCTGCCCATTGAAGTTTCATGTTTTAATTCAGTGGTCCAGATTCAGATGCTGGTCTGCTAAAGAAACAGGGTTAGTTACTGGTAGAGGGTGTTTAAACTGATGCTAGCAGTGTGCTGCAGAGCCAGACAAGAGTGGGAAAGTTAGTAATTTAGATTCCACTTGTAACAGTGGTACAGAAAGTGCAGATTAATGAAGGAATGCACACGTAGATGTCCAAGTTCTTGCATAAAGGGAGAAATGTTGCCCTTCCTCCTGGTTTTGCCTCAGCAGTACTTAAATTATTTACCTGGAAAAAAATAATATTTTAATTGTGTAGTGGCTAACACTTCTAGTGCTACTGGAGACCACTCTGGTCTGGGCAAAAGTTCTGGGTTATAATTTCTGCTTGTGCAATGAGAAGTTGCTGAAGAGCAGGGATGGTGTCCTGCACTGAGTTGGCAGCTTTACTTTTGTGCCCTCATGCCAGCTCTGCCAGGTAGGCTGGAAATTTAACAGCTTGAGGGTGAGAGTCAAGCATGGAGCTCCCATGCTTTAATCCCAACAATGCACCTGAAGAAATGCCATTTGGATGCAAAACTCTGTAACCCCATTTAGCAGTCAGAACAAGTTACTTTGCAGGAATGTATTACAGATTAATTAGTGGGTACCACCAGAACAATGTCGTCAAGTTTGTGAGACTGGGGAGCCTTGGTTAATCACAAGGACCTGTTATGTTTCAGGAAAGGGGTGATGGTGTTTTTGATTTTTGTTTTGGATTGGTTTTAAATGAGAAGATAGAAAGCATGTCTGTCTTGAGGACGTCAAACCAGAAGAGTGCAAGAAAAGAAAACAAAAAACCTGTGTGAGAGAAATGTACTGGATAAGGTGAGGCCAGTGAAGGAAGACTTGCAAGTGGCTTTAATACTTGTGCCAAGGGAGGAGGAAAAGGAAGATATTTTGGAGAGGAAGAAATGGCAAAGCAAGCAGAGGGGAAGATCATGTCTTTTTAGAGTTTGCCTAAAGTAGAAATGGGGAGAGGGAAACATGAACAAGAAGAAAGGAGGATTTGAATAGTGTAATGAGGGAGGAGGAATTCAAGGCTGCTGTTGTCCTGAAATATTTAAGAGGATATTAAATCTGGCCAAATAGTAAAGGCAATAGTAAATTTTCACCTGCATGATAAGTTGCTAGCTCTAATAACCCCATACTTTAAGGATTTATTTGCTGCCAAACATAGTCAGGAAAAAAGCCAGTGGAATCGGATTCTTTCGGATCTAGTCAGTGTGTAGCAAGACTAGGATTTCAGGTGCATTTTTAATTTGAAAGCAAGGAAACTTCATATTCCATTTTACAACAGCATAAATCCTGCAGCCAGGAGACCCTCAGGAGATACATGTTAAAAGGGTTTCCCTTTAGGATTGCTTTTGGACTTTATATTGAATGAAAATCTTTGATATTTGGGTAACTGATGTGAATGGAAACATTTTGGAGACTCTACTGACTAACAAAGAATCACTACATCTCAGAAGTGCTTGTAAAGTTCTAAATACAGATGGGGTAGGGAGCTGCTTCTGGTTGTCTTGCTCTGAAGAGATCCTGGAAGTCTACAGTTGTGAGATGAATGGTGCTGTCCCTGTCTTGGAGTGTTTTCCAGGTTATTTCTAGAGGCATCTCTCCAGCAGTCTTTGTTCTCTACATTGGAGCTGCAAATACAAGCCCAGTACCCATACCACCTTCTTGCAAATGCTGTTTCTGCAGAGATGTTCCTGCTTTCCGTTCTATGTTGGGTAGCCTGCGCTATGCCAAGGTCTTACTGTTCACTTGCTTTATTCCAGGGACACGTGGCAGAGACAAAATTTTTTGAGAGAGCAAGGTAGCATGGTGTCTTTAGCCTGAGACTTTTGTCTTTCTCAATGAGAGGTGATTAGGGATCTATGCTAAGCAAGACACTTAGGATATGGGAGGTTAGAAACAACAGGAGATTTTTGGTTACTGTGTTATCCATCCCTAACATACAGTCTCATGCACTAGGATGAATGGTAGAGCAGTGGGGGAGCGTCCTCCAGTTAATGATCCAGACAAGAAGCATAATTCGGAAATGCTCTTCATTACCTTCTTAAGACCCTATCTCTTTCCACTGGTGAGAGAGAGGATATAAAGAACAGCATCCTAATTTAGCTTGTTAGATTATATACATGCAGTGTGAGTAGCCTGATGTGGGCCAAATTTGATTTTATACAGGTATAACTCAAAGCTAATTCAAGGCCTTGAGTTCAGAACCACAGCTTCTCTAACTTGCGTTTTCTTTGCATGTCTTTGCCAGTAGGCTACACCATTTTCTACTGTGTCTTACACTGTGATTCTACAGGTCCATTCCCTTGTCTGTACCACTCTTAGGTTTGCTTTTTTCCAGTTCTCCATTGCTCCCACCTTCCTTCTCATCCTGAAAAATATCTCAAGTTTAACCTTGACAGGTTACTTCTATTACTGGTGAACTCTCAATATTCGTATGTCCAAGCTATTACACTGCACATGGAAAATATGCCCAGGATAGACTTTCCATTAAACTGTATTTAAATTGGAAGAGAATGCTGGCATCTCTACAACTATTCCAGAATTAGATCCCAAAATACTGAGGCTAGTTAATCTTTTGGAAGAACAAAAACTCTTGCTGATTTATATTTAGCAGGGGGAATGCATTTTAAAAACACAGTCTATATGAGGCCTCTTGAAGAAAACATCTTTTACATTGATTTGTAGTGCATGGAAATACTATGGGGCCATGAAATATTTGCAGTTGGGCTCTGCTTTTACGTAGCTACTTTTTTTTTTTAGCGTGAACTGTCATGAACCCTTGGAGAGTGGATGCTCTGCTGACTGTGGGCTGTGCAGTGAAAGACAGTGCCTGCTTCTGGCAGGGGGAAGGGGCTGTGCTATCTGGGGTACCTGCAGAGCCACTGTTTGGCTTCTTGGCAGTCCCACAGCAGGGCATGGGTGAGGGCAGAAGCTGCATTTGCCACCTCTGTGTGCTTGTAAGAGCCTAAAGAGGGGTGGAAGTGCTGTTGGTCCTAATCTCATCAGCGCTGCTCTTAGGTAAATGTCTATAATAACTATAATAAGTTAGGCTTAGTTTACATGATTATAAACTAGGAGGAGCTCTGTAATCTTCATACAAATTGTTCTGTGCTTAGTTTTGATCTAAAATAAGAAAACAAGTAACTGGAATTATCATAGTTGTGAAAGTTCACTAGCTTGTCCCCAGTGCAGATTTTCTGGAAAAGGAGCTGTAACAGGGAACGGATTCACTAACGTAATGGGTCAAAGATGCAAAAATAACTAATTTTCTAAAGTATGCATAATTTTATGGCCAACAGTGTATCTACTTATCTTTGAGAAGATAAGGATTATCAAGAGGAGGTAGCATGGAAATTTTTAGGTTTTTTTTCCTTCTGTCCCATCATCTGCAGCATGGACAGATCAGCCATCACCCTGGGCAAGCTGCTGCTCCTCCTTCTCCTGAAGCATCAGATATTAGCAGAGGAGAAAGTTCCCAAACCACATATTTGCGAGAGAAGGATAAACAGAATTTTTAAAACATCCCTAAATCTTAAACAGAACTTGACTTAATCTTGCTTTCTTTTGTTAGAAGACATAAATACATTTTTACATTTCTCATTAGACTGCTGGCAGGCCTGAGCTGATCACAGCAGAGCAAAACCACTCTAAGTCAAGAAAGAAATCTTGGATGCTTCCAGAGCAACATTTTTTACTTTGATCTTCTAATTTCGTACTCAAACTTGTGATGCCTTAGTAATAATAATAAAGATGCAAAATCACTATGTTGCAAAGAGAATAAGGTCAGAAGTGCCTTGCTGCTCTCAAAAATAATTAATTACAGGGCACATTCAAATCTCTCCTTCCTGTGGAGGATCTGTCTCCTCTTCATGGACCTGACTAGACCCTGGGGGATGTGGCTTCTGAGGCAATTTGTCCTGCAACTGCCCAGCATCTTTCTAGGGGGCTACTCACCCCCTCTCTCCATACCCGGCAGACAGGAGCATATGGCTGCTTACTTATGCTTTTGCTGTTCTTACGTGCTTAGCAGACTTAGGACCTGCAGGAGCTCGGAGGGATTTGCACAGGGAGAGGGTGAGGAGGGAGTGTGCAAAGGGTGGGCTGCACCCACGGGAAGTGGAGCAGTGCCACAGGTCTCATGGCCGTCCTCTTTGGTGTGCCACGTTGGTGACGGAATTGTGAATGTCTGTGAGAGATGCCAAGTAAACAGTGGCTAATTAGGGACCAAGAGCTGGTTAATGATTACATGACATCGCTACCAAAGATATGATGCTTAAAGATTAATTTATAAGGGGAAGGGGTTTCTTCTTGACAGCCTTGTGTGCATATAGAAATACATATTCACACACTTCTCATATCAACTTTTCTTCACAAAAATAAAGGCATGATCAGTCACTTTCATGATGCTTGGTATTTTTCAGTACTTGCAGTGCCATCAGCTGGATTGTTCTTCCTGGAGATGGTGTGCGTGAGGGTTTGCCTCCCCAGCTCAGTCATGCCCCGCTGTCCTATACTTCTGGCTCTCCTTCATTTCAAGGGTTTTCCTTCCCACGTCTGGCAGAGTTTCCTGTATGCTCTGCCCAGGAGCATCTTCTCATCTTACTCTGGCTAATTCAACCACAAAGTCCAACCTTATCCCTCCTACAGTTAATTAACAAATTCACCTCTCCTCTGCAGTATTTAAATCTCCTTCTGACAACCTAAATTTTGCTCTGGCTTTTTTTACATTTTTAATGAAATATTATGAACAGCTCAGGCTTAATATAACTAAAGCTGAGCTCTTATTCTCCTGTCATTCCTCATCTCTTTTACCTTCTTTTTTAAAGCTTTATAAAAAATGCCACCCTCCTGACTTACTAATGCTTGTAGCCTCAGCATCATCTTCAAGCAAGCCTTCATAAATCATAGAATGCCTTTGGCTGGAAGGGACCTTGGAGATCATCTAGTCCAACCACCCCACCATGGGCAGGGACACCTCTTAGCTAGACCAGGTTGCTCAAGGCCTCATTCAACCTGGCCTTGAACACCTCCAGAGAGGGGGCATCCACAACCCCCACGGGCAATCTGTTCCAGAGTCTCACCACTCTTGTACTGAAGAACGTTTTCCTAAGATCCAATCTAAACCTGTTTTCCCTCAGTTTAAAACCATTTCCCCTCCTCCTATCACTGGACACTCTTGTGAAGAGTTCCTCTCCAGACTTTCTGTAGGATCCCTTCAGGTATCGGAAGGCTGTTCTAAGGTCCCCCTGGAGTCTTCTCTTCTCCAGGCTGAACACTCCCAGCTCCCTCAGCCTATCCTTGCAGCAGAGGTGGTCCAGCCCCTGGATCATCTTTGTGGTTCTCCTCTGGACTTGTTCTAATAGATCTATGTCCCTCTTATGGTGGGGACACCAGAACTGGATGCAGTATTTGAGGTGAGGTCTCATAAGAGCAGTGTCCTGAGTTTTGCGGATTCTGCCTGCATCTGTCACATCTTCAGGACACAGCCTTTTCCCTTTCCTTTCTGCACGCCTCAAAGTCTTCTCTCTTCTACCATTGACAAAGTCTTGCCATGCTTGTATTTATTCCAGATTTCTACTGCGGTACTTGTTTTGCTGACCTCTGTCCTTACTGTCGCTTTTTGCATCTCTTTCACTGATTTTATTTTTCTCTATGAAATTAAAAATCATTTTCTTCATTCTGAAGGCTCCTTACAAACTAACACACTGCCTACCACCCACCAGTCAGGTTTGAAAGGTGGATCCATTGTAGATCTTCTGCAATCAACTCCAGCTTCTATTGCCCAGTTTTCATACCGGGGGGACTTCTTACAGATGTTTGTAAAAGCACCTGTGTTGTTTTTCAGATCTGTTATTTTAAACACGGCTTTGCTTTTTGGCCAAAAAGAAATAAAAAAAAAAGCACAACTCCAAGGCCCACTCTGACTGGTATTATCTTCTTTCATGTGTATGTGGTCTGTCTGCACCTGCCTCTTGTCTTGTAGTTTGCAATTTAAATGGAAAATCTTACACTATGTGCGAACCTACTCTCTTGATACATCTTGTCACTGCTAAAATAGCACAGATGAAAATAAGTTATGTTTTGGCTTTAACTTGTTTTGGAGTCTTGGATGGGAGTGCTAGATCTGACCTGCTGGCTGAGATCCACCTTGTAGATATGTCCCTAATTCATTAAAGTTTAACCCAAGTTGTTCCATAATTTCAGTTTTCTGAATTTATTGCTCCAGAATTGACACTGCGTTTCTGGCATTGAATGCCCCGACACCTGCAGTGCTGTAGTCTGTGGAAGAATAATGCTGAGATGAGTAGTTGACCATGGTGACAGCAAGCCAATAGGGTCATTATCATCGTAACAGGCACAGGAAGAGTTGGATATAGACTGAAGATGCGTGATTACTTGTTCCTTCAAGAACTGCAAACATGTTTTTAAAGGCAGTGAAGACACTTGTTTTATTTTACATTAATTTATGGTTCTCTTTCTTCTCTGCACATACCCTGGGTCAGGCTGCATGTGAGAAGATAAGGTTTGCAACCTCTTTTCAGTTTCCGCTAGTGTTAAGCTAATATTTATTTTTAGTAAACTGTTCCTCAAAGTGTGCTTTTAAGAATTCATTTGCAAAGCCTAGCACAACGAATTCTTTATGGTTTTCTTCTTTTGAACTTTATTAACAAGTGTAAAGGATCAGTGTAACTAGTTACACTGTATTTCACTGATAACTCTTGGAAGTATGGCACCAACTCAGAAAGTGATAAGGCTCCTAAGCATTCATCTTACAGTTGTTTTCTTTCTCCCTGTGCTGCTACTAACCATCCAGCTTTGAAAGGCAGTGCAGGTACTCTGTCAGAGATAGGGCTTTTTTGGTGCACCATGCGTGTGTCCCTGGGGCAGGGCTTCCCTTGCATTCCCCCCACCCACACATGGTTTCCTTTTCTTCCTTCTCAAAATCCTTCCTTTTAAATGCTTATTCAGTAATGGCACCTGCCAGATAAAGCGCTGTCTGATGGCCTCTTTTGGTAATGTGGTAGTTCTGAAAAGCCTTTCCTCCTTTCATAGTGTGATGTTTTGCCCTGTCCACTCTCTTCACTGTCAGTAGCCTGGATGGACAGGTAACTGTCACCACTCCCAGATGTCTTCTCCTCCCCAGGTGGACAGGGATTTGTGATTTCCAGTTGCTACTGCGTGTTAGTCCCTGGGGTCTGTTTATAAGTCTTCTCTTTGGTTTCTTTCAATACTGAATGACAGAATTTAAGTTAATCTTAAATACTTTGCCGTTAGTTTTCAGTCTGAAATGAGTTTTGACAGTATTCTGATAGGTGCTTATCGAGATTTTATTTTTCAACTGGAAAAAGTGTATTTAAAAGAACATTAAGTCCAGTCATGTCTCAAAGCATTTAAGAAATCCCAAGCCTTTAGGATTATGCCTACTGTTTGCAGAGCCTGAACGCTTCTGGTGAAAACCCTTAATAGGCTTTGGGATGCATTTTACTAAGCTGAGAACATCCAATGCTGCCTTTTATACAGTGTGTGGATGTTGCTCAGGCCTTGAGATCCAGGAGATCAGGGACCTCTAATGCACATGGAGGGAGAAGTTTGCCACCTTTGGGACAATATTCTGGTTTCTCAAACGGGGTTCTGAAAAGGATGCATTTAAGGATGCGCTTAGGAGTGGGACACTGAAGGCAGAGCAGTTCAGACTGCTTCATATGATGGTTCACATTAACATCTTCACATACTAACAGTTTCAGAAGATCCATCCCCCAGGCTTGTGGGGAGCAAGTGGTGCGTTACCACTTTTGCTGTTCTCTTGGCAGGTCTCATGGTATTAGGGGCAGATTGTACTGAGGGTTCAAACCCAGTACTGAATGGAATGGTTCAAACAGTATCAATTATTGGGCATTAATTGAAACTTGAAGATTGGATAATCTTTAAAGCCATAAGAGTGAGCAGATAGGTTGTTTGTGACCCCCAAAATGAAACAAGGAAGCTGTATGGGGTTACACAGTGCGTCTCTAGACTTTTAGCCCTTTGACACAGAGGCTGTTTTCAGCCAGGCATGATTTTGCTCTTGTGACTTTCATCACAGGATGTTAGTTTGCCTGGTCCTGGCATGTTGTTACAACTCCTGATTTTTAGGGGGAAGTTGTGTTACGTTATGGAATGGAAAACTTGCAGTGCCCTTGATCACGCTTTCATACTTAACCCTTTTTTCAAATACTTGCTTGCAATTTTTATTTCAAGTAATTACTTCACCTTTGTTAGGTGGCTGATAAATCAGGTTGTGTCAGAGGAGAAGTCTGGGACAGAGTTGGAGTTAATGGAGCCTTGCATGGTTGCTGTGACATCAGAAGGTCTTTTGTATATTTTGCCAGCTGAAATACTGGGTTTGTGAGTTTCTCTCAATTATTTTACATAAAGAAAAAAAAATTGAAACCTACTACAAGGGCCCCAGCTGTAGCATGCCAGTATTGCTGGTAGCAAAGGCTGAGGATGTCAAAATGTGTAGTGGTTTAAATAAGGAAATGGGAGCAGACTGGAGTCCACATCCAGCCCAGTGAGAGCAAAAACTTTAAGCAGATGATTTTTTTTTATTTTTAGCCAGCCAAGCAATGTATCTCACCAGCTTGTGTTGCTAAAATGTCCCTTTTTGTTTTTTTTCAGTCCACTCTTAGGTGTTTGTGTTGCCATCTGATGTTGTATGGTGTTTCTTCCTTTTGGAGTGGGTATGCTGCCCTGAAGAAGTTGAGCAAAGGCCTTTGTATTTGACCCACTGCTTTGTAACTTCTCCACGTATTTATAAGGAGCAAACCCCTATTATTAGATAGTTGCACTTCTTAAAAATTAAAACCTTTTCTGGTCCTTACCAAGTGTGTTCATCATGCAGGAGTCATTGCTGTGTAAGAGCATTTGGGAGAAAGAAGGGGGTCTTCTCCCAGTTGCAGTATCTGCCTGTGGAAGCTGATCCTGGGGTGGTTTCTTGCATCCCTGTAGAACATGCCTGCCCTGTGTTTCAGCTGTCTGCATGGAGGGCACTTGTCCCGCAGGCATTGGTCTGGCATGAGTTTGACCCGTTCTTACATAGAGGTGCTGGACTGTCACAGTAAATTAGCATTCCACTAACATCCTTCCTGTGGGGTCAGGCAGGATCCTCCAGCTCCATGATGCTGCTCCAGCAGATGCTCTGGACATATGTGGCATTGTTACCAGAACCTATTTAGAAAGTTGTGGCCAGTTTTGGTGACTCCATTTTAAAAGGGCTCAGTGTCCTATGGAGAGCTGAGGCAGGTATTACCACAGCAAGCTGTCCAGTAAAATTAGAGCACTGAGATGTGGAAACAGATTAAAATGTGTGTGCCTTTGTGCTGCCCGAGTTTATTTTGGTGAGTGACTGCTAGCAAGAAGTTTGAGTTACACAATTCAAATCTGGATGCAAAGATGGCATGAATTGAATGTATATACACTGGTAGCTGCTTCTCTTTCACATATATGCACCCCTAGAAACCATCAAAGAGGTGTTGAAAAAAACAAGACTGGAAATTACCAGAAAATGAGTTTTCCATATATTTCTATCCCTTGACTTTAAATTATCTCAATTAACTGATTATATCTGCCAATATGTGTCTTGTTTCAGAAATGACTGTGATTTCATATATATTTTAGAGAAGCTGAAAAATTTAGGAATTAAAGTTTTTATACTAGATGTTTCTTTTTAGTCTACCTATTAATAAAAAAAGAGATATAGCAGAAACAGAGAGGCAGCTAAGAGATGAGCAATGAGGAGAACCATCGGCCTGAAAAATTTCAACCAAAAGAAAGGATGGGATGGTTTGCTTTGACCATCTGTCAATGGTCTTGTCCCTACAGGCCAGCATGACCCAGCTGGGGAGGTGGAGTGGAGCAAGGTTAAGTCAGCCACTTTTGCTGTCTCTGGCTCATAACCATTTGTGATGGTAAACAGCATCACATGTGCAGTGATAAGGGAAATACTTCTTTGCAAAATACCATTAACCCTGAGGAACTCATCAGCAAAGTATCGCTAAAGCTGAGGACTTAACAGGGTTCCAAAGGGAACCTGTTTTGGAGCATAAGACAGCCTCTAATTAAACAGATCTTAGGAGGTAACCTCAGAAGGGTCTCTTTGTGTGATTGCTGGAGCTTTTGTTGTCTTCTGACCACCCAATCTAGGCTGTGTGGGAGAGGCAGGGTGCACTGTCCTGGGTTAATTGGTGTGCCCAGAGGGAAAAGCTAAGGCCACTGCATCCTGATCTTCCCCATGTCAAGTCCTCCCTTCCATGCAGTCTGTTTTTCCTGATGGTTTCCCTTTTTGACCTGCTTGCTCAGGTGAACCTCTACTTTTTCTTGGTACTCTGCACCTTATTTCTCCTCCTCCATGTATGAGGAACAGGGGGAGAAAGATGATGTTCCACCTAATTTTTAGCATCAAGTACCTCCCAGTTGGTTCATCTCTCCCCTAAAGCATTAATGGAAGTGTTTAAAGGTGACAGCCCAGTTTGTCTGGCCTCCCTGCCCTGTTCTGAAGGGATAGCACTGTTGCTGAAAATGGAAGAGAAAAACAGCAACGAGATGAGAGGAGAAGGCCAGAATGGCTGATGCTGAAGTTGAATTAAAATGTTCACATCAGAAACCAGGATTTTAAGTTCTCATGGTGGTTATTCAGGCTTGTCCTGATGATGTGCCACTGCAACTTCATGTAGCTACAAGCTAAAACTACCCCAAGGGCTGGGAGGAATAGGGCCCAAGCTTTTTATTACGAAGCCAAGAGTTACATTAGAGTTGTAAGCATTACTTTATAGTAGCTATGTAAAAACATCACTGTCAGCAATTAATTTGCATGAAGAATGTATATAATTAGTTTCTGCAGTTTGCATGTTTGAGGAAGAGGGGTTTTAACCATACTGTTTAGTCACGCATCTTTACAGCACAAACTGGCACATTGTTAAGGTCATATTTGCATTTGTTGCATCCCTGAGTCTATCACAGAATAATCCTTTATTCTGTTGATACTGTTTCCAAATCTATGAGTATTTCCTCCCAAACATATGTGCATAATGTAGTGTATGTGTGCACACAGGGAAAAGAAAGCAGATGACTTGTGTCCAGTATAATGATTGTTTTGTGCTTGAACTGCTGCAGGCTCCCAGTTGAAAAGAAACTCACGCATCCATTTGCTCATGAACAAAGCTGCTGTTGTGACTGTGTTGATAGTGCGTTGACTCTGTGTGGGGCCTTGGTTAGAGAAAGATGTAATCTGTCTGCTTCATAGCCTTTCTTCCTCTCTGCTTTCCTCACAGTAATCATAGTGTGCTGATCAATGCCTTCATAACGAGTGGGATCTCAGTTGATGTTCCCATCAGTGGGGGAGAAAGGAAAATAGATGGTGGCGTTGGGTGGAGGGATGCTGATGTTATTATGAGGTTATTGCTGAGTAGTGCCTGTGTATCGATTAGCAATGTATGTGTCTGAGCTGGCACTTGGCGCAGATGGGTAGGACAGCATCCAGAGACACACGGAGGCAAGGACTGATGGAGTTGCTGTTGCAAAGGAGAAGTGAGAGAAACAGTCAAGTTGTGTGGGAGTCCTCTGAAAGTGGAAGATTTTTCCCTAAGTGTGACAGCTTTGATACAAGACATTCACGTGTGCTTTGGTCCAGCTTTGGAACAGATTCTTGCCTTCTCTTCTGATGACCAGCCTCAAAATGGCCTGTGATTTTGGTGCTAATCTGTGCCCTCTATGTCATGCTCTGTACTATCAGACTGTCCAGTGGGGAGCCTTCAGTATCCTTTTAGCCTTTTTATTGATCAAGGTGCTCTAAAAACCCTTAATGATTTACAGACTGGGTATTCGACTAATTTCTGTTTTGATCTGCATTTTCCCTCTGAATCACCCCTGGTTTTTCTTTTTTTTTTGCATTGAAATTTTTTTTACTTCTTACTCACAGCAGACTTGAAATCTTTTTTTCACTATTCTGCTTTCAGATTCCATAGGTGGGTCTTTTCCAACTTCCTCCCACCGATGCCACCACAAGCAGAAGCACTGTCTCCCCATCCCACAGTGTGGAGCTTTGTCCATCAGTCCTCTGCTGTTTCATCCTCATACGAAGGGATCCCAGATCATCATGGACACAACGCAGAAGGCAGTGAAGCGCCAGGCTAGTTTCTGCAATGCCATTACCTTCAGCAACAGGCCCATTGTTATTTATGAACAAGTCAGGCTTAAGGTGAGTAAATAATACCTTCTCTTATCACCATGGTAGCTGCTGTGAATGAATGTTAGGGCGTACCAGGCTTTGGTGCTTGCACCAGATCTTTAGGCCTTCCTTGAAAAGCACAGCAGTCATATTTGGCCTTAAAGATCTGCAGTCTTTGTTGGCACTTTTGCTTTGGTCACTGTAGTTCTTGGAGCTATTGGTTCAGACTGCTGTAGAAACCAAGAGCAAAAGGGAAATCCATGGTCCAAGAGAGCTTATCTTGACGTTAGGCAAGGAACAACAGATTAAACTGAGTTTTCTTAGAAAACAGCAAGAAACAAGGGCTATATTGGTCTGTCCAAAAGGTGGCAGCCTTAGTATCTAGGCAACGTACCCTCCAGGCTTTGCATGCATCCTGCAAAGAAGTTTTACTGGGTGAGCTGAAGGAGGGTGAGGAGTAAGTTAATGAGATTCAAGGGCTGGTCTCATGGAGGTGGCAGTCAGCCTCCCTACCACCACCAGGTAAGGGGTGAAAAAGACCTGGAAGTGAAGGTGCTCGCTCCTGTGCTTAGCAGGGAAGATAGAAGGGTTTGGCTGAAAGGATGAAAGGAGCAGTCAGTGTGGTCACAGTTGCCATCTAAGAAAAAGACCTTTCTGGTGGTCTGCTGACTGCGTTGTTGAGTCAGTCACCTGATAGCATTAAGGTCAGAGGACGGAGCGCTGAAGGCATCACATTTTTGTTGCTAGCAGAGGCTAATTTCACTTCCTTTGTGTCTGTGGTAGCCAGGAGGATGGAGTTGGTACCTCTAGTGCTGCAGCTGGTGTGGGAAGTTTAGCTTCTCCTGCCTCCACGTGCACCAAGTGCTGCTTCCCGATGAAGACATTCATCAGTGTCCTTAGGAACTGAAGCACTTAGGCTTTCAGCACCTTGAAGGAGCTTGGGGTCCTTTTAACTTCATCCACAGATATTTTCCACTACTTATGTCCTCTAGGTTGTGGGACTGCGTTTTTCCATTCTTAGCTAATTTCATGCCTTGCATTGGCACAAAGTAGGTCATCTCTTTGGCAACTTCAGTTCATGGCACATATGAAAGATCGGCCTACACATTCTTCATTGCACACGAGGATATTCCCAGGAGGTTTATCTGCATATAGATACTAACTCTGAATGATCCTGCTGTTGCCCATTGCTAGAGATCCCAGAATGCTGAGACTTAGAGCAACGTGTCAGCCTTCTCTGCCTCTTCCCCTACATCCAGCAGAGGAGAAAGAAATCAGGAAGAGGCTTCCTTCTGAAATTACAAGGAGATTTCAGGCTCAGGCCCATAGGTAGAAAATCCCTCATGCAGGTTTGTTACATATCTTGTGGAGCTCTTATAAACCCATCAAGACTCACTCAAATGCCCTAATGGGATAATTTCCACGCTTGCTTGCAGTTTGGACAAACAACTGCAAAAAACGATTTGGGAGGAGATGAAAATAGCATTTTCTTTTTGAAAACACCATCAAAGACTTGAGTGGGCTTGGTGGTTTAGGCAAAGATTCTGGGTTCTTTCTTCCTCATTCGAAACAATGTAGCTATCTCTGGAAATTCACACTTGTTTATCACTGTATAATTTAGGATTTTAGCTTGCGTAACGTATGTGAAAAATATGCTGCAAATCTGCACAAGGGATTTACAATCTGAGCTCCTGCTGAATGCAGTGGGATGGTCTCATGGGAGTTATCAACAGGCTTCAGCAGAACTTGTACTCTAGGGATGGATGGAAATGTGAAAACATCTTTGTTTTTCTGATAAGTTCATCCCACAACTGCCTTATTACTGAGTGTGCCTGTGGAAAATGGTGTCTTAAACCTTCTTACCAGCTAAAGACTAACCATAAACCAAATCATTCGGGTCCTATAAAGTCTAAAGTCCCTTTGGAAAACTACAGGAAACAAGTCAGGAGATTTCACTCTGTTTATTAGGTAATGTAATTCAGGGCACTGCTAAGGAGTGGAGTGAGCTTGCCAAAGGTGACACCAGGCACAAGGCAGTAAAGAGCAGGAGCCTGAATCTGTGGAAGCAACCATGGCTTAGCAGTTTGGATGTAGACTGTATCTTTTCTTCTCCTTCTGGTACCCAGTGGACCTCCCAAGCTTTTCTGCTAGCAGTGGCTGCTGAAGAGAGAATTTGGTCCGTCATTAACCATTGCCATTTTTAGCAAAACTGTATACCCTTTGTCCAGCTGTGTCTAATTCTTGGCAGGCTTTATACTAGATTTTAATTTGGATATTAGTTTGCCTGTGGTCAGACTGTATTGAGAACTGTTTATAGGTGCTGATTAATACATGGAACATGTGCAGCCTCAATTACCATATGAATATTTGCTTCGTGTGGCCTGTGATTGCTGCGAAGTATTGGCAAGAGACTGTGAATAAGTAAATGGTACACATAACAATGAGGCTGTATTTATCCCAGTCTCAAAAGCTTTTAGGGCTTGCAGTAAATTTGCTGCAATAAATAATCCAGGCTGCTTCTTGGAGTGTGCATGTATGCCCCGTTTTGTCATGTGCACACCCCACCCACCCCCCTTCCACTGAGGACATGTATGACCCCATCCCATCCTGGCCAGGCACATAAAATAGCAAATCTGCTTCAGTCCTTTTTAGTGCCACCCCAGCATCCATCCTGCAAGGAGAAGCTTCCCATGGTTCCTGCAACTGAGGTCAGTGATCAAGTGTTTCATGTAAACAGTTTGGGTGCCTGGCTGGACTGAGTAGGGATAAAAAGCAGCACTTGGACAGACAGATGGAGGAACTGTCTGTTGATAACTTTTTTCTGAAGCTATGAGTTATTTTCTCTGATACTTTAATTATAAAACAGAAATCTCTAGGCTTTGAACAATGCCTTTGTTGTGAAATTGTTGTACCCCCAAGGGCACGTGTTCCCGATTTGCCTAGGAGAGGAACATGTGAAAGAAAAATGCAATATTTACAAATGTGATTAGAAGAGAATTCCAAAGTCCAAATAAAATGACTTGGAGAATCCCAAAGTGAAAATCCTGTGCATCCAAGATGGGGCATGAGGGGCTGCTGCTAGGCTTTTGAGGACAAAGTTCTGCAATCCTGGATGGTTCAGTCTTGCATTGCCACTCATCTGAGCCATTAGCACTTTGGCAGAGCAACAAATTGCAGTAAGGTAGCAAGCTTTGTGTGACAGCTGGTAGGTGGTACCTATCTATGTTTCTGCTCTTCTCCTACAGCCAAGAGTGAAATTGGTTGAAGCTGCCAAGACTTTGATGGAAGAGGGCTATCTCAAATGCTGTAATGTTTGCTACAAGT
This sequence comes from Todiramphus chloris collaris, assembly GCA_025345505.1. Taxonomy (NCBI): domain Eukaryota; kingdom Metazoa; phylum Chordata; class Aves; order Coraciiformes; family Alcedinidae; genus Todiramphus; species Todiramphus chloris. The sequence goes on from JANVCC010000077.1 coordinate 2,299,436, forward strand.
TCAGTGCATGAACAGAAACACCAATTATGTGTCAACTGTCATACAGGAACTGTCCTGGCCCCATATCAGGATTGGCTGAGTCACATTAGGTCTGTCATTTCATAGTCTGGATGCTGACAGGCTGAATCCCTTTGAGAGGAACATTTCCCAGCTGGTTCATACCCAAACAACAAAATGAAAGGAAAAAGTTCTCCAAGGGCATCACCTCCATCTGGGGTCCGTACTAGCCATGAATTGCTTCCATGAAAAGAAAGAGACCTTGTAACAGGGTGGTGTTTTGGATGTGCTGCACATGTTTAGGACCTGCTGCCTGCTCCCTTCAGATTCCCTTCAGATTCCCTTCAGTCTGGAGCTCAGTTCATATGAGAAGCAGCCAGTGACTCTGAAGGCATCCGTGATCCTTTGACCGTCAGTCTCTCATGTGCAGGAGGGTGGATATAGCCCTAAAACTATAGCAGGTGTACATGACACCAGACACATTTGAGTACTGCATACTGGGGTGTAGATGTGCATGACATAACTTGAAAAACACCTCTGACAGCTGAAATAAATGGGTTTTCCCCAATCATAAGACAACATCTATTGTTGCCTCCTAATTGTGTATTTAATATCATTAAATAATTGAAACTGTGCTTTCCCACACACAAGTTCTCTGCTGTAAGGCTGTGATTTCATCCAATCTGACAAGCTAAACAAGGGTAAGACTGTCTTTTACTTGCCTGGGAACTCAGAAACCCCTATGGTGGTGACTCTGAATCTGGACCCAGTGCTTTTCCTTTAGGTCATGAGACCCCATCATCCGAGCACCATGGGAGAAAAGCAGCACTCCGCAGGTGCTGAGATAAAAGCTCTCGTGGCCATTTTTGGCACATTCTGCAAGAGGATGATTCTTAGGCCAAAAGGAATTACCCTATAAATAGAAGTGAGTCATCATGCAGCTGTAATTACATTTCACCTTTCTGCATAGATTTATTTTTATTTATTTTTCTTTTAGTATGTCCATTGTATCCTAAGTGTGCAACATTGCTGCTTGCAGCTGAAAAAGGTAGAGCAGAGTTTGGTGGGTAAATACTTCCTAAATCTAGTGGGCTCATCTGCATGGTGCCTGTCGGTGGTTGGTGGCATAGAGCCTGTGGTGTGTAAGTAGATGGTGAAGTGCCAAATGCTGTTATTGCTGCTGTTATCTTTGCAGATCACTAAAAAGCAGTGCTGCTGGAGTGGGGCACTTCGACTCGGGTTTACTTCCAAGGATCCATCAAGGATTAACCCCGACACTCTGCCGAAGTACGCGTGCCCTGACTTGGTTTCTCAAAGTGGTTTTTGGGCCAAGGCTCTGCCAGAAGAGTTTGCAAACGAGGGAAACATCATAGCCTTCTGGGTGGACAAGAAGGGACGAGTTTTCTATCGGGTGAACGACTCTGCTGCAATGCTCTTCTTCAGTGGGGTGAGGACAGCAGAGCCCCTCTGGGCTTTGATCGATGTCTATGGACTCACCCGCGGAGTTCAGCTCTTAGGTGAGTACCTGGATCCACACCTGCAGGGGTGATGCTGAGCAAAGCATTCCTGACAAAGGTCCACCCTGACACTGCCTGTCCCCCTTGCTGTGCTGGGACAGGTGAAGGAAAATGTCTGTTCTTCCCCAGAGCACATCATGACCTCAGCCTGGATCAGTGGGTGTTTGAAACTTAGCACGTAAATGTAAGTGGGAGGTGGGAAACAGCCACTACAGTATAGCACTAGAAGCCATCTGTAAATAAGTGGATTGCTCAGAGCTGTTACTCTATCAGAGGACAGTCTGGAGTGTGGCATATACCTTGTAAAACTTTCTTTTTATCTCCTCTGCTGCTTTCCCCATGGTGAAGTGGGGAAATGCATTTTACGTGTTATGGGTAAATCCTTCTTGGATGGCACTATTATGCTTTTCTGTCTGTTTTAGTCAGCAGATTTGAAACATGGATATCTTCCAGATTACCTGGGAGAAGCTGTGGCTGGTGTTGCCAAGATAATGCTTTTACAGAGGAGTTTGATTCATCCTCTGGAGCCTGAAGGTTGGATATGCAGTTGGGGTTGGAGGAGTGCTGAGTGCCCCCATCTTCTGCAATCCTCAACTGAAATGGAGATAGATTGGCGTTCATGAGAACTCAATCTAGCCCAAAACGTGCAAGCTGTCCAGATTTGGGCTATATGAGTTTATACATCTTAGAACAACTGAAAAGAATCTCCAAGGACCCAACTTAAGGAGCAGCTAGGTTACTGGGGGACCAAGAGCTATCAACATGCAGCCTTAGAGTAGGCTTTGAATTGTCACTGGGTGACAAATCACAGCACTTCTCCATGTAACACTAATTTCATGAGTCTTATTTTCACCACAGAAAAGATTAGATGGTACCCTCTGACCCTCATGATCTCAAGTTCCTTCTGAAGATGAGATGATCTTGCTAGGCTAAGAGAGATCCTAGCTTTTCCCTGTTGTGCTGGCTGATAATGTCAAGTGGCTTTTTCATGCTATATATCAAAAACTTTTTTGAAGCCTCTTTCTGACAGTTCTGCCCCCTTTCTGCAGTGCTTGCTGTATTCAAAAATATGGTGGCAGAACTACCCATAGCAACTTACATGGCAAGGAAGAGGGATGTGGGTTCAGGAGATGGAGAAACAGGGCTGCCCTCTTCTTGCTGCTAAAACTACCAGTCTGAGATTGCAAAATAAAAAATTTCTCAGCAGCTTTTTGCCTTTTTTTAGGAGCAGAAAGATTTATCTTTTGTTGTGAATCAGCTTGAATCAGAGCCACTAGGCAACTGTTCATAGGCCAAGGTGGTGATATTTGAGTTGGGATCTAGAATTTAGGCAAATGTCAAGCCTAGGGTTCTGTTAGGAAGAGCTTATAAATGACTTCAAATCCTCTGGCTGTTCTTCCAAGATTTGGCACCTCGAGACTCCTCCACCTGATTAATGAGGGTCCATAACTCTGGATTATGTATTTCCTTTCAAAACACCCAAGAAATCATTTCCTATCCGTCATCCTCCCCTGCATTGTCCTAGCATCTTCCACATCCCCTTTCACAAGGAAAATGTGACTCCTGCCAGCCACAGACTTGCCTCTAGTCTGACAGGCTCCTGACTCTCTGGTGGGTATACAGTCCCTGAATGAAGCAGGCAGCTTCTGAGTTTACACAGTTGGCGTGGAGCTCAGATACGTATTTATAGCTCGTTCCAGCAGCCTTCAGCAGGCTCTAAGCCTAGCAACTGTGCCGAAATGTCTTTGACTTGAGTCCTCTCTGTTGCCATTCATTATTACACAGCACTAAAAGCCAGAGCATGGAAATAGCTAGCTGTGTTGCCTCTGGATCCTATAGACATACCCACTGCAACGCTCTGCATGCCTGTTTTACTGTAGCAGACCACACATATAGTACAGGAAAACTTGCCAAAAACTCCTGGGACTTCACCAATGAATTTCATAGCTTAGCTACAAACATATGGTTGAATCCAGCCTGGTATGGCATGCAGGGCATCTGATGGAGGCTGGGGATGCTGTAGTAGTATGTTGAACAGAAAAGCCTAGTATTTCAGATTCCAGTTCAGTGATTTGTTCTCCTCCAACCCCAAACATGTTCTTTATTCTTATGCCTCGCTATTTTCCCAAGGACTGTAGGGTTGCAGGGTCATGCTGCACCTCTGCACTGCTTCCATTTGCTTGTATGTGTATTTAACCCAAGAATTTGACTAAAAGCTTTACCATTTCTGGTGCCTCTCTTTCTGTTTATAGCTGAATTATTCCCTCCTTATTCCCAACAGTGTAACTTCACAAAATCAGACTTGCCTGATGGGAAGACATGCAGCAGTAAGATCCCAGTTCTGCAGGGGAATGTACAATGTGCATTTATGTCCCTAAAAGTCACAACTTCTGAAACTTCACATTTTTATTTTGCTTATCTGCATTGGAGTACCAGTTACAGCCAAATTAAGGGACCCAGTAAAGCAGGTCAATGACCAAGTCTAATGGCACTTTTCCTGTTGTACAGATTTAATACAAAGATGCTTGAAAAAAAAGGGAACCCAAAGCCTGGGAGATTTAAAATGATTTGCCAAAGGTTATACAGTAATGTCACCCAATTCAAGGATGCCATCAATCTCGTTGCCCACCTCAGTCCTGCCTCCCTCTCTATAAGTATCACAGACATTGCACAAAAACTCTGGCCTCACTAAATTGTGCCTGTGAATGCAAGAGAAACAGCAGTTTTGTACCTTAATTTCCTTCTGCTTATGGCTTTACTGACAGCATCAGCCTTACTGATAATTACCAACATGTCGTTACTGCTGTCAATGGACAGGTTTATGTGGCTGTCACAGATGTCCCTGAGTCCACCTGCCCTTACTGTATGTTCAGAAACAGAGCCCTTTAAGCAGCTGCTTTGCCTGCTTGATTTTGTTCTGAAACAGGTAAAAAGGGCTTGCATGGTCCACTGCATCTCAGCCGAGGGCAGGTCAGGAACTAAGTTTAGACCATGCTTTGCCTGTCATTGCTGAAGCGAGTCAAAATGAGAGACTGACTTAAATCCACCCTGAAGGTAGGTTCGGTGATGAGGTTCACAGTGCTCACATGGCTTGGTCACAGGTGAGAGATTACTCCTTGCTCTCCTTACCTCTACCCACCTTACAGAGATGAAAAGGCTTAAATTCACCCAGAAATCTGGTCTCCTCTGACCACAAGGTCTCAGCTGATTTTCTGCCACAATGTGAAAGCTCACATAGGGGAGGTTGCTGCAATGTATATTCTGTGCTTTAGGGCATGAGTTCCAGTGTAGATGCAGGCGTACGTGACCTGTAAACATGCCCTTATACAGTGACTTTCCTGCTGACATGCTCAGCTTGCAGGCAGAATGGTTTACAGCTCTGCTTCCCTTTTTGGGCAGCTAGTTTTGCACAAGTGCACTTTTACATTCCAGGATAATTTAAAGTAATATTTACTAGAAATGTGGCTTAGCCTTATGTTATCACTTCAACATACACACATGCTCATTCACACTTCCAAAAGAGTCCGAGAGAAATGGAATATAAGCAATCTGCTGCCTTGCTGCTATAATAATGCATCCAGAAAGAAAAGGAAAGGATGAGCTGTTTAAATCCTGGGGTCTTCAGGGTGCTAGAGGAAGGCAGCTCATGGGAACCCTGTGGTTGTTACCTCACATTAGCTTGCTTCTTTCAAGCACTTGTTTAGTGAGCCTGGCATAGACCTAGAGATGTTCCTGTACACATTCTAGGGACTCGCTGCAGGATTTCTCAGCTTTTCTCAGTGATGTGTACATTAAAGCATAATATGCAATTCCAGCAGTTTTCTGTACTGTTTGGTGGGGAATTGCAGCTTTGCCTGGTTTATGATGCCTTTTTGAAAATTGCCCTGTTTTTTTTTGGCAGTGACATTGTAGCACAGGATTGCAGAATGGTTAAAATTGGAAAGGAGGACCTATGAAGATCATCTAGTCCTACCATCTAGTGTCTTTTTTTCTTTCAAAGCACAACACATGTGCACTAAAAGTATGAAAAAATGGGACTGCAAAGAAATTGTGATTTCAGCATGCCACTCTACTCGCCCCGTATTTCCAGTGGGGTGACATGAGGAGTGGCCTGTTCAGTTTTCTTAGTCCCATTCACTACTAGTACAGTCAGCAACCAAACCCCTTTGCTCTTTATTACTCTGTTCACGCTTTTCTCCCATCCATCTGTATTTTCATTCATTGAGGTATTTCAAAGAACTTTGGTCTTTCACCAACACAGACTTGGAAAAACAAGGATAATTTTATTTAGATTAGCACACTGAGAGGCACCTGTTGAAAGGAAAGGTTTACCACCTCTTGTAAATATAAAGTATGTGAAAACTAGTAAGACCTTGTAAACTGGGAAAATTTTAAAAGCCTATTTATTAAATGCTCATGTATTAGATTTACTGGAAGTAGAAACAATATAAATATATACTTCAGTCATAAATATGTATACAGATGCTAGCAGAATTAACTGGCAGTGCTGTATATTTTATTAGATATTTGATAAATCTTGTCTTTTTCCAGACCCCCTTCCTAGCTTCTTATTGCTTCAAGTCTGCGAAGTATCAAAAGTCAAAATGTGACCTGATCACGGGTGGAAATGTACCCGTCTTGGAACTCAAGCTAGTGTATATTTTACAAGGAAGTCGCACATTTTGCAGGGAAAGAAAGAAACATGTTTTTCTTTCTTTAAGCCTGTCAGTTCTCAGGTAAATTGAATCTCTAGCTCCAGGGCACCTTAGAAGAAATTTAAATAAGCTTCAGGTGGATTTATGGCAAACTTCAAGTGTGAATGGTATAATACTCATGATAAATCTAATTTATTGCATGAATCTGCAGTTTACCATTTTATTTTCCAAGTGCAAAACTTATTTTCCATTGCCCACAGGAATCCATTTCTGTTGCTATTCTGATACATGCAAATAAGGAGACTGATCTGCCGAGAATGCTCTGCACTAAACAGAATTGGATAATCAAATATGACTGCAGTGTATTTTTATAATGTATTGTTGAAAGTGGAAGCTATAAACTATTTACCTTCTTTGTGGAAGTCTGTGACTATCTGATGGAACAGAATAATACGTGTTTAAACAGAGTCCTACTTAATGAAGGCAAGATATACAAGACCTGCAAACAGTCAGTTGTCATTGTTTTTCAGCATCTCCTAAGGGGAGAGGGAATTTAAATTGCTCATAAAGTTTTATTGTCTGTAGCTGTTGTCTCTATGGCAGCTGCAGGAAGCTCTCTAACATGGCTGAAAATGTGAAAGCAATTTAATAAGTAACTCGTCTCCTGCCATTTTAATTAATCCCTGCTTTGTTGTAGCATCTCTGGAGGTATGTATTTTTTCCAGATGTGATGAATACCTGCAAGTTATCCCATAGCGCTAAGGCAGCTCTGTGGACTTGAAGTTCTGTCTTGCTTATGATGATAAGGCTGCTGGACACAGCACTTTGAAGCAAGCCAGAGCTCGATCTTGGCTGTGTGCATGCAGTGGCTTTTCTTCCCTTCTCTTTGCATTTGATTGTAGAGTGGAGAATTTGTGCCTGTGAGCCTGGGCTGGCCAGTGAGGCAAGGCAGCATTTCCCCATCCCTGCCTAGCCCTCCCACTGCCTGTGCTGGCAGTGCTGGGGGGTCAGGCTGTGCAGATGAATGGCACATACCGAGTAAGTCAGAACAGCCATGTGCCAAGTAAAATAGGTCTTCGAGGGATCATCATTTCAGGCTTCATCAGGTCTTGATGAGGTGTTGAATTAGGAAATTGCACAGAGGCTGTGTGCATTACATATATTTAACAGTATTGCTCAGGGATGTACCTGTTGCTTTCACCTGAACCACCTTTGTCTTATCAGGACTGCTCGTGGAGATAAGGCATTGCTACAGGCGAACAGAATTTACAAGATCTGGCACATAATGTGCCATTGGGCACATTATATCCACAAAACATCCACATCAGCATCAGGAGAGCCTGCAAGTGAACCTGGGTAGGAATAAATTTAGGAGGGATTCACAGACTGTGAAAAATGGAGATGGCAGCAAGACAGAATGACCAGTGGAAAAATAAATTCTGTGCTTTATAAAGTTCCTTTACTTCTGGTAAGCTGAAAGATTGTTCTAATAAGAAAAAAGGGCTATACAATAGTATTTTCTGTGTTACCCATAAAAACCCAAGGAAATACAAAAACTCTGACGTTATGTGCACGTATGCACTGTAGCTCAGATGCTGACACCACAAAGATAGGCCCCTGTGTTAAAAAAAAGTGGTGTCTTCACGTTAAATGTCTATTGCAATGATTGATTTGGCTGTTGCTTTAAGGAGGTAAATGCTGCAGTTTACCCTAAGAAGTTTATCTTGCCTTTGCTAAGTGTTGTTATTTTTTAGCAGAAATGTGGAACCTATTGTCTGAAAACAGTGACTGCATTTAAAAGGGCTTTGTCTTTTACTTCTACTAAAGGTATAAACTACTGGAATAATTGAATATGTACTGAATTTATTACAGCACTGTAGTTAGTTACAGGACTTTCTAGTATAGACAGGGTCTTAGAGAATAACAACACACCACTAATGGAGCAGCATATTCTTTTGAGAAGAATTTCAGAGAGTTCCTTATGCTAGAAGAGATTTTGGGATTTTCATTTAAACCATTAGGCTAACATGTCTATGCTGGTTTGGTTTGGTTTGAACTGCATTCTGTTCACTGATACTTAATACTGCATATTGTTGTATTTTCCTATTTGTCTAACGTGGTTCCTATTGTAATTCTGTAAGTAATAACTGTGTTTAAAAAAGAAAGGTGGGAAGAATATGTTGGTACATGGAGTTAATCTTTGCAGCTTTCTTAATGCCCTTCTCTAAAATAATCAGGAAAATAGTTTAGATTGTATAAACCTTGGGCAGTAATGCTGAAAGCTAATTCCTCTTCATTCATAAAGCTATAGCTTGACAAAAAAGAGTTCATTTAGTCTAGTGTAAGACAATTGGAACTGGGGGTGAGTTTTGGATGTGAATTGAGTAGATGATCTGGTAAAAGTATAACAAGTTATTATGCTAATTTTGCAGTTCCAGCTGTGAAGGCTCTTTCCCCTAAGCCTGTATGACAGATAATGGCTAAATATTGCCTATATGATAAAACTGAACACTGGTTCTTCTACACTATGTCTCTGCTGGTGTGAGATAGCACTTTGTCATTTCAACATCTAATTGGCATCACAGCTGCTGAATATGCAATTTACTGTACAGAGGATATGATTTTGTTATCCCCATAGGTGTCTGGGTTGTTAAAAAAGTCTGACACCTTTAATAAAATTAAATTGGCTTTTCCATCCATATCAGCAACAGAGCTAAAAATGAGATTACTTTATACTTCAAAGTTAGCCTTTTTTTTTTTTTTTTTTTTTCTATTTTCCCTAAGCTGTATAAGCAAAACTGTTGTTGTTGGGCTCTGTCTGGAAATCCTTACCTATAGCCTAACTCTACTCTCAGTTTTACCAGCCTAAACTTGCAGCCACCTGTGGAGTCAGTCTGGTTTTACACTGTGAGCAGAACCTAGCCTCAGGTTTTTGCTCATTCATAACTTCTCTTTGGCCAAACACTGAGTAGCAGAAGCTCCTCCAGACTTTGTCTGACTTGTCCTAAAAAAGCCCCAATATTTTGACTCGGGGAACCTGTGCTCTTTCAAGCCAGGACCTCTCCTTCCATGTGCCCTTGTCCAGTCCAGGAGCAGTGAGCCTCCTGGGGTCTGTGTAACTGTACCCGTTCAGAAGTGGCTGAAAGATGGCAAAAACAAAGCAGGTGGTATCATCTGCTTGTGCAGACTTGGAAGATCCTCTGTTAGTGATTCAGGTCTGCACTCGCTGAAAGCTGCTCTCCCAGCACTGACCAACTGGTGCAGCAATGCCCAGCCCAGTATGCAGTGCCACCTGCCACAGCATTAACCTGTCACCAGACTGTGTGACCAATGTAACTGTTGCTAAATTATGGTGCCTTCTTGCATCAGAAAGTTATAGTCCATGTGTGATGGATGGGTGTGCCTGATACTGGCCACCAATAACTGGCCTTATGCACCAAGTTTCACACTAAATCATGATGCTAATACATGGGCTACAATGACCTCTTTGTTCATTTATGCAAAAGATACTGAGTAGTTGGGATTTCACAGGCAGAAAGAGCCTCTCTGACCATCAGCTGTAGGTGACTTTTCTGATGTGTACAAAAAGCATTTCATACAAGTGTGTGTCTGTACAAACAGTATAGTGCAACTTTGGGCTTGTCTAGGTAGAGGATGTATTGAGTGAAATGAAAGAATTTCTTAAGGAGTAAAATTTTCAGTGGTGCTTCCAGGGCAGGGAAATGCAAAGGCACTGCTGGTGCTCTGGGCCAGGGGCTGGGAAGAACAGGAGCACGCACTGAGGAATGATCCCTGCGATAACACTTTTACGTGTGTGCGCTCCTCCCTGCAAATCTGCTTCACCCCTGCAAATCTGCTTCACCCCGTGATGAAGGCAGGTCCTGAGGCTGAGTGGACCCCTGGTCTTACACCACTCTTTTTCTGTCTTCAGCTTGCTGCAGTCTTGTTCCTAGTCCTAGCCTTAGCTTGAGGCACACACACACTGGGTCCCTGAAGGTCCACCAAATCCAATGTCCTGTCACTGACAATGAGATAGGTCCTCCTGGGAAAAAAAATTCTGCAAGTGCAGATGTTATTTTCTCCTGCCTTTCATCTTTAGTCACTCTGGGCTACTACTTCTGTTCTCCAAGATACACTTACTACCTGTGTTGAATTGACTCCTGATTTTGATGCAGATGTTACATCAGCTCTGCTCATGATGTGGCTGATCCTGCAAGGTGCTGTGCTCAGTGAGACACTGGGCTCCTCAATCCTGCTCAGACATTTACAAAAATACAGATCTTGCATTTTTCTATCACACTCAATCACATGTTCATAATATGTTCTTCTGACAGTAGTACATGTTTCTCCTATGTTGTGGCATTTGGTGAAAATATCATCGCTTGTACTGACATGTGCAAAGCAAGTGCTTCTTCCTGTTGTCATGGGAATTATAACAGGGGACTGTTGGCAGAACGTGGCAGAATTTTAAAAAGCATTTCTGTGTGTATAGGCTAGAACAGCATGTCCAGTCACTTACAAGTTTTGATTCTCATGCATTAGCATAATTTTGTTGTTAAAGGCCTTTACAGAAATATTTTAAAAAGAAATTCTCATTCCATCTGCTCCTATTAGATTTTGAAATTAAACTTACTTGGGATTGGTAAATTTTTCAGTCTGTAGCAAGGGATAAAAGATTGATAAATCAGATTGCTGGCCACTGAGTCAAATCTTGTGCCACTGGCTGTGAGTGGTTTGTTTAAGAAGATGAAAACCTCTTGTGATGCATTTGGCTACTGGTGTGACCCTTCACAGACAATTAATTCTCTTCAGGAAAAGAAAAATGTTTAATTGCTCTATCTTCTTTTAAGAGGATAAAGACCACTCCAGGGAAAAAGCCTTTAGAATCCAATAATCCTATTGCCGTGCTGGTACCTTGCCAATAAATACTGCACCACTTGCGTGGAAAGATCTGAAGCCTCCAAAATCTTTAATGTAGAGTGTTCTCTCCTCTGCATGCCTCAGTCTGGAGGACCCCAGCACCTCAGAGCCGTGTGTGTAATTGAACCGGGAGACTGATGACAATTTGTTCAATGTGCTTCCATAGACATTCGTATTTTCTCCTCATTCTGCGATGGTGTTTCCCTGGTTGATTCTCTTTGCTTACTTTGGTGTCGGTAGGCATCAGCCATCACCTTCCTGAGCCTTTCACAGCCATCAGCAGACCGCTCTGTTATCCCAGCATGGCTCGTGTGAAAACGTCTCTTTGATAAAAACACCCGTGCTGTTGGTTTGTGCCCCTGTTTCTAGACCCGGTTGGTTCTAGCTGGATCTGATTCAATGGCTGTACATGTCTGAGGCAAGCCTTGATGATGCCTGCCTTTGTCAAAACACTTTTTTATTGGCATCGCTCCTAACATGGTAGAGTCTTCACATCTTGACTGTAACACTGCTTGGCCAGGTGAAAGGAAATTGGCCTCATGCTGAAGGTCAGTGCTAGAAAGAGTTGGAAAGAAAACTGATGAAGAATCTTACTGCATAGCTGCATGGACTGGCAATTTCAACTCAACCTCATTGGCTCACTCAAGAGAAGTAGACATTGTCTTAAGCCATAATCATTATTTTGACTATTTATATGATAATTTATAGTGTTTCAGTTTTATATGTGAGATCTGAAAGACCAGTGCTCCATAAAGAAACAGGTAATCTACAAAGAGTCAAAGTAACAATCTAATGGTGAGGCAGAGAGTGCTCTACATTGCAGGCTAAGAGATGAAAGCTGATGGAGGAGAAATTCAAGTGGGAAGTAAAATACTATTTTTTTAAAGGGGTGTAGCTTGCAGCTGGACAGATTACCCATTCTCAGTTGCTCAGAAAAGAAGACTGCATAGGCTGCAAGGCCTGAATTCAAGAGGATGGTTAACTGCTTACCCACCTCTTATGCATATGTAGTTGTATCTGGTATGCCAGAAATCAGGTATATGCTTGAGTAAGTATGTTAATTCATGTTTCTAAAGATAGCCATGTGCTTAAGTGCTTGGCTGGATCTTTTTCTTTGCCATCTGCTTGTTACTGGGTTCTGTGCAGGGCTTGCTAGGTCAAAACTGGTGGTCTGTGGTTAATCAGTAATCAATGGTTATGCAGGGATTAGGCTCTGTGCTTAATGGCTTTTCTGAGAAGCAAAGACTTTTTTAGGAGGAGAGAGAGATGAACAGAGGAGGCTGGAATGCACTGCTGAAGTTGGAGAGGAAGTAGAGAGCTTGCCTCCCAGCAATGCTTGCTTTTCTTGCAAAATGTGGCTAGTGTCTGTGCAGGAAGGTTTAAGAAGTAGTCCAGAAGCATGAAGGGAGCAGGAGTTTGAAAGCATGGAAACAGGGTGAATTGCTGTCAGAATGCAATGAAAGGACAGGTTTGTCAAGGAGAGATCAGCTTTTATTGATGGGGAAGGCAAGAACAACTCAGTGTGACCAAGATACCATCCTTTTCTTGCCTGGTTTCTTTACTCATGCAAGATAAATGCTTGTAAATCACTGGCTCACTTCAACTTTGTGCTGATAATTCATAACCCAAAGGCTTTGGTTTCCTTCACCGCCCTTCCCCTTTATCTGGACAGCACAGGGTGTTAGGTGTGTTTGAACTGTTTTGCATGGATCACTGTGGATGCCTGGCATGTTCCTTGAAGATAAGTGAGCTCTTTTATCAGGTCAGGTACATACTACTGATGCTCTCTCTATCAATGGGATCATGGAGATGCAGAAGAAAAATGACACATGGGGAAATATCTGAGTCAGAAGTGGTTCTTTCATCCTGAATTAGACTGGTGGCTTTTTGTTCTGCTCTAGATAACACCTATTTCTCTCTGTGGAACAGCTCTTTTCATTATATAGTTAATTTATTATAGAATTCTTCTTCTAATAACAGACATTCACAGATCTATGAAAGAGTTGTTTTGGATGAAGCTAGGCAGTCTGTGTGGGGAGAGAGGTGATACTCTTTTGTTTGTCAGTGCTTTGCAGTGGGGATTTCACACTCCTCAGTCTGTGTCTGTGGGATTTGCTACCAGATAAACTTCTGTTTATTGAGTTGCACTTTAGAGTCTGATCTTCCCCTTAGTAGTATCTCTAGCTTGCTTGGCTGAGGAAAAAAAAAAAAAAAGCCACACAAACCCCCAAAAACCCAACCACCTTTAAAATATGTACTGAGTGCAGTATTTTTCTGCAGATAGTTTAGTTACAATGGACAACCTAGAAAATTAATGCAAATGAATTGCAAACATGGTTTTAAAAAGGACTAGTTATGCTAACATGAATTATTTATATGGGCAAGCATTTAGTACTGAAATAGCCTGACTTTGGTTTAGCTAGATTCAGAGTGAGCTCAGCTGACATTTGATTTACTTCAAGAGTTTCGCTGGCAACCACAAAAGCGAGAGAAAAAATCATAGCCCCTGAGATAGGCACAGGGTCAATGGCAGTCGCTGGAGAAACGAAGGCAGCCATCTCTTCCTGGCTTTAGCAGAAGAGTAAAAACCAGCAGTGAACGATAGGACCTTTTGAAAATCTTCTGGGTAGACCTAAAGATAACTTCACCGTCACTCCTGTAGATATGTCACCAATGGTTATTCTGGCATAAGTGTCATCTGTGGCATGTTTGCAGCCAGCAATCCCAGATGTTTACAGCTGCTGTCCCCTCCTCAGGGTATTCGTATTGGCAGCTGTTTCACCAAGCTATTACTTTATGGTATATTTAGCTTTTTTTAATCTTTCCTCACTTCCAGTCTCTCCAGACCAATAATCATGTTTTCTTCTTTACCACAGCCTCCATATCCTGCTATCATTCTAAAAATGCTTCTGTGATGTTAAGTCTTTTCCAGTTATGTGATGAGAATTAATTCATTCTGACACAGCCATGAAAATCTGATTCAGTTCCTTTTTTTGGTATCTCAGTCACAGTCCTTGATCACAAATCAGCATGAGTCAGAATTTCCCAGGTTATTATTTCCTCAGAAAGGCTGATTACAACCCTGTCTCTGTATTTAATATCCTTTTTCTGACTGCAGTGGAGCTGAACAGTCAAGGCTGCAGTGATTTTTGTTTGGGGACCTCTGTTATTCTGGCATTTCATGCCACAGGTGGAAAAGGTGACACCAAAGAATATACCAGACCAGTCTGTTGCACTTTCCCATCATCGGGTAGTTGAGTCCATGCTGGCTCTACAGTGTAAAGATGACTACAGAAACTATCAGGATTTATTTCTCTGGAAATTAAAAAATCTTGGGTGACAGGCAGGGAGGAAACACAGTAACATTATCAGCTTGTGGCAGGACATGAGAATTTAGTAATGATGGGTTTTCAAACTGGTCGTACTGTGCTGAGATCTTCTGACAGAATGGACTGTCCTGAAATGTTGCAGATAGATAGGTTTTGAATCCTTTTTGGTTCAGTTGGTTAAATGAGTAACTTACCTGGAGTTCCTAAAAGTGACGAGAATGAGAAATGAGTGGGAAGTACTCTTTTGGGGTCCCTTTTCATTCATTTGTTCTCTCCAATACTTGTTTGCCTCTCAAATTTTATGTCTGGAGGCCAGGGCCATATTGGCTGCTCATTGAAAGAGTAGAGTGCTGTCAGTCTGTTGTTCTGTGTTGGGCTGTGCTGTGCCCAGGAGGGATTTGGAGGCAGAAGGAGGCTTCCCTTTCCTTATACAGAGCCTCTGGTTCTGGAAGCAAACACAGGAGGATATCCTGCTTCCACTCACCATTGTACCTCTCCTTATTCTGAAGGATGTGCTGTTGGCTGAGCAGCAGCTAGAAGGGCTGCAGGAAGGAGCAAGCATTGCTGCTTGCAGGTCACAGGAGGTGGGTGAGATCCCCGAGGCTGCCCCAAGGGGTTTCTCACTGTACAAATTCAATGTCCAGCTTGAAGATTAAGGAACTGTTTCCATGTTTTCTATTGATTGCTGCAGTTTCCTTTTGTGGTTCTCTTGGGTTCTTCAAATAGGGCAGTAGTAGCTTTAAAACCCACTTAGTTTGTTGCTTGTTTTTTTCTTTTCACATGAAAAGAGAGAAAAAAAAAATACCCAGACAGAGAAAGGTCCATTGTTTTTATGAGGGAAGAATATTTTTTTAGGATTTGATTGTGCAGGAAAAACAACCAAGCACTGTCTGCAGAAGAAAGCCTTTACGTACTGGTGTGAGCACATCATCTCGATAACTAATGGTTAACAGGAAGGGTCAAAAAGCCATCCTTAATTTTAGTGGTAAAGGATTCAGCTCATATTTCTCATCTTCCTTAGACAAATTGCATAAGTGCCTGCTTTCTGCAGGATGGAGAGACCACTTTTCTTCCTGACTGGAGACAGTGGATTTCAACTCCTCTGAGTTTTTGCACTTCATTTGCTAAAGTGGGCAAGCCAAGCTACTGGTCCCACAGAAGTGCCTTATCTTTGTTTGACTTGAGTGCCTTGTGAGTGTTTCTGGCAGAGATGTGAGTTACTGTTTCATGATTCGAGAGTATATTGTGTTGCATGTGCTGAAGACTGTGATGTGCTAGACTCGATGGTTATTAAAGCTTAGGTGAGTGAACTCATTTCCACCTAAAATTTCCAAACAATTCTAGGCATTATTGGTGAGGATAATTAGGGTAAGATGCTGGCATGCAGAGCAGAATGGGTGGCCTTTGTGAGGCTCTTCCATTAGTAATCAGCCATGTAATTTCCCTTAAGTGACAAGGTGCAATTGCTTTTCTTTTAAGTCCAAATTGCATCTTCATGCTACGAGCAGAGATGGGACCCTCTCCCCTGCATTATTGTGAATTACCCCTTTGGGAAATGAGGATGCAGTAGGTTGGAGATACTGCCTGAGGGCTCACTCGTGACACAATCAGATGCTGAATAAGCAAGAAATTAATTCTTTCCCCCTTCTCCTTTCCACATAAGAGACGGGTTTGTTTTTGCTGGAGCTATGCCTGCATAAAGGCTGCAGTATGGAGCCAGTGCGTGCCACCACACTTAACCTTTGGCATGTTAGAAAGCAGCTTATGGTGGGGGCAAAAAGCCTCCTCTGATGGTGGTAGCTGCTGAGTTGTGGCTGTAGTGTGGAGGGGGCCTGGGGGCAGCTGAGTGCAGGGCTACCAGCCATACGTTAAAACATGGGAAAGCAAATTCCTCCCAGGCAAAACAAATGTAGTACTGTGATTTAATGCAATCTAATAGTTGTGCTTCAAATGACTTATAATGAAGAACAAATCAGTATAGTCTTCATTAAAAACAGAGTGATAGAATAATAAATATAACCTTATTGAACTCAAGGAAGCATAAATCACTTGTAATTCAAAAGCATTACAAAAAATAATGATTTACTGCTGAACTCTGTTTTACAGTCTGTGAAAACTTTTTATGTTTTGCTTTCAAAAAGGCATTTCTCTAAATCAAAGTGGTTGCAATTAGAGGGAGTGGTAATGACCCAGAAAATAGCTGAGTGATGTTGCCTTTTGAGGATCTCTACAGATGCCATTTTCATAGCATGAATAGTGATGCTTGGTGTTGGCAGAGAAGCTCCCATGGCTCAGAGTTCCAGCAATTGGAAAGTCGTGTTTTGCAATACACCCCCATTCCCCCAAAGCTACCATGATGTTGAATTCCATCCACTTAAAACAGAGCTTATGTTTAACAATAATTTAAATCATTATCCTGCCTGTCAGCTCGGAGTTAAGGGGCTATGCAACTGCGATTCTCTGTTTAGAAACTGCCTGGAATAATAACTTTCAGATGTCTCAAATATGCACCACTTATCTATAACATCTAAATACAAATGTCTCCCCACTGAGCAAGCCCGACACTGTTTACCTATTGTGTCCAAACCATTCCAGAGGGTTTGCTTGGGGTGGAGCGGAAGGCCCTATATCCACAGCTCCGACAGCGCTGTCAGTGTGATGTTTTTCAACTCCTCCTCACCTTTAGGTGATTGCAAAGAAAGAAACAGCCTAAGCCTGGGGGTGACAAGTGAAGAATGTCCCTGCGTGCGCGTTCCCCCTCCCGCCCCCGTACCAAGGGTAAAAGTGCACTGCGAGCCAGCCCCGTGCTCTCGCAGAGGAGTTGATGCTCGTGCCGTTGGGTCTCTGCCAGCCTGCTGTGAGATGATCCAAATGCTGAATCCCGCATGCCCCGGGCGTGCTGGGGCTGGGCAGAGTGGAGGCACTGTCGCTGGCCTGGGTGCCCTGGGCTCTTTCTCCGTGTGCAGACCTCAGTGGGACCTGTCAAATCTCATTGAACAGCAGGCTCTGCAATTGGCTTGCTCCGTATGCTCCCCCCAGCTACGGCGTGCCGATGCCGTGTGTGCCGATGCCGTGTGTGCCGACGCCGTGTGCCGTGCAGCTGGATGGCTCCGCCGTGCTGGCTGCGGGCACTCAGCGTGGCCCTCAAGGGGCTGCAGGGGTGATGGGCTGTGGTGTGGGGCTGCTCCTGCAGCTCATCCATGAGGAATCAGAGCAGGGACAGATGAAAAAGCCCTCCTCGCCTTGCCGCAGCTGACCTGTGTCTTATCATGGGGGGGACTGTGACTTTTGGGGGCTCTTCCAAAAGCATGGAGTGTTTCATACCACTCACACCTGAAAGAGAGTAGCTCCATCCCCACAGCTGGCATTGGATCCCAAAGGCATCTGCAACCTAACAGGATATGCTACATAGCCTCCAAATCTCCTAATGCATCCTGGGGAACCCCACACAGTGCTTGGCCTTTGCTTCCCCTGGGAATACAGAACATCCGTAGCTGGTGTGCACTGTCCAGATGCAGCCATCAAAGCTTAAGTAAGAGGTGAGAAGCATTTAATGCATCTTTGCATCATCTTTGGTCCCTAGGTGAAATCTGAGTCACAACTCTTATTACTTAGATCTATACAAATGTTTTTGACGTTCTTCCTGGGGCTCTTATCCATTTGCTCTCAGTTAAGTCCTCTTTATCTGTTGTCCAGCCACTGCAGTGGTGCTGCAGTCTTTGTAGTACACCACAGCAGATTGTCTGAAATGTATGCATTCTGGGCATTGAAAATTGCAGTTATTATTTTTTATAGAAAGCTTGGAAGTCAGACTCTTAAGAGGAACCAGACATGGTACCAAATTGTTTTACATGGCTATGGTCATGGAAGCAAGCCTTGTCCAGTTTGGACCGCAGTTAGCGTGCGTGTCCCGTCAGCAGCCTCCCATGGCTGCTACAAAGGAGCACTACTGATCTGCTGCCTCTGCAGCCAGGCTGAGCACAATAGTGTTCTTCAGAATATCTGCAATCAGTGAAGTGTGCATAGCATTGGCTGAGCTCAGAACATGGTTTCTTCTTCCTTTTTTGTTTGTTTTTTTTTAAAGTAGGCTTCCTTGTAGATCGGATGTGGCTTGGAGAGGAGTCCTTTCTAGTTTGCTCTTAGCCTGCTCAGGAAACCAGATCAGTGAGGCTGGTGTATGTGATGGCTTTCTTCAGGCAGCAATCCTGCCACCATGCACATGAATATACAGTCCAGTTTACTTGTTTGAAATGCCCGAAATGTTTCTGTTCTTCATGAAATATTCATCCGTTTGGTTGTAGTAAGCCTGGGTTTTCTGGTGATGGTGTTCCTGGATGCTCTGGGTGTGAAGGCATGTGGCTCCAGTGCCTGTTCAGCTTGCTGGAGCTGCCTGTCCCACCCATTGGTACAGCATTGTATCACTTGGGGAGAAGCTCTGCCTGGGGAGCTGTGTGCCGTGCCTCTGCCACGCTCAGGAAATGAGCTGCTCTGAGGCCACCTTCCCACCATTCGTCATCCCACTTTGTGTGGTCAAGGGCTCCATCTTCTTGGGCTTGTCCTCACACATGCCAATGTCAGACGGGTTGGGGTTGGGAATGAGAGCAGCATGCAGGAGCCACGGGGTCTCTGTTCTCAAGCTGGCTCCTCCTGCATGCTGATGTTTACAGCAGTTACTTCATCAGTATCTTGTCACCTCCTCAGCAGCTTTTCAGCTTTTCCCACTATCACCCATGCCAGGCCTGCAGCAAGTTAACAGAGCAGAAAAAAGTCATACGTTTAACCTTTTTATCCATGGCTCTGATGTGTATCTGCACTGCTTGTGTGTGACAGTTGAAAGCTACCTATATCACACAGAATAACATATTTACCAGGCGTTCTCTCTTAATGGTTTGCAGCTTGGCTATATATGCCAGAAAATAGTTTGCAGGTACTGGAGTTGTCTTCATGCTGTTTGTTGTTCTGAATTTGTACTGGGTGTTTACTGCATGGACAGAGAGAATGCTGTTATGCTGGATGCTGGCATCTCAGGTATCTCCAGCGAGAGATGACCAGTGATGTATGTCTTCCCAAGTTGCACCCCAAGGTGACAAGACAGAATGACAGGCAGATGATGTTAGGTTGCACAAGAAGTACTGCTGGCTGAAAAGGTATAAGCAGCTATTGTGAACCTGTGTGATCAAGTCCAGCCAGGGTGAGTTTCCTTTATCAGTGGTGGGAATTGCTTACTATAATAAACTAAAGGTTCAAAGCTGAGTTGAATCTCAGCTCCTCCAAAACACCAGCACACTCCAGTCTGGTGTATTGGGTACCTGAGCCCACTTTAAATGTTAGCTCAAGCATCAAGCCCACACATTTCCCTTTAACTGTTCAAAGAAAGCAACCCAGCTATTCATCAGGATTAGGCCCTGCTGGTCTAATTTGGATAACATGCAAGCTAAGTGCAGTGTGGTTTGAGCTTAACTTGGAACATCCAGAGGCACCAAAAAACATTTTCTTCAGTCAGTCAAGCACGTTCTTCAGTCCCCCTCTTTATGCTGCTGGCCATGCCCAGAACAAGGAGAGGAGGGGCTGGGGGGGACCCTGTGCTCCTGTTATTCCTGGCCCTGATAGAAACAGGGAGGAGCAGAAACGTCAGCAGGGAGCATGCACTTTTGGAGCTCCCAGCCCTGAGTCAATGTGGATGCAGAGGAGAAAAGAATCTGCGTAGTTGGGCACTTGTCCAGCTGCCCCCCATGGCAGCCACACCTCTGCCCGTTGCTCACTGTGTGCATCCCTGTGTGCCCTGGCACAGCGGCCTCACAACAGCACTTCTTGGATTCCAGTGGAGTGGGAGAAGTTCATTTGTTCTGTATTTATTGTCTAAGTTTAGATAGCTAGTATACTGCTCTGCCAAGTGTCAAGGGGAAAATTCCTTGTTCCACCTTAAATGTTTCTTGGAGTGTGAACTGAACGTCCTTGGCCAGCTAGTACTGAGCAAGGTTTCACGTTGGCACTGAAGATGCTGGTTTGCTTATGGCTTCAAGACTAGGGGATGCACATGGGTTTCCTCTCTTGTACATGTATTTTCACACAGACATCAAGAAGTTTTGCTTACTTAATCCTCAGTATTTAGTTGGAAAAATGTTAGGAAATGTTCTTTAAAAAAAATGTAAGTTGAATAGATTACAGTTGTTTTCATATTTGCTGCTAGATGGCTTTTCCCTATCCAGACTTCACTGGAAAATGTAGGCTCAGGCACCCAAACAGACTGGGACATTTAATTGCTGCAGTGATGGGGACCTGTGAGGGGTGATCCTGGTTGCCTTCCTTGTAATTGGTGAGATCTGGAAGTGGGAGCTGGAAATCCCATAAGAATCTGGTTTCTTTAAGTACTTTGACCCTTTGGATTGGCTGTGGAGGCTCCTGAGATAGCAAAATTTATGTAAGACATTTTGCAGTGTAATCTTTTTTTTTTTTTTTTCCAGTTTTAGGAAATGTTGAGGCTGGATGGAGTTCAGTGGGGTGAAAGGAATGGTTCTCTTACATTTAATAACTGCTGCTGCTTTTTTTCTGAAGCACGTTGGTTGCTTTACAAGGGGAAGGCGAGATAGTATCTGCTTTCTATCTGGTAGGACAGTGACCATTTTGTTCACAGAATGGTCTGAGTAAAGATAAATTACTGAATCTTGTAGAAATCTTGATGGTGAGACAGCTGAAAATGGCTTTTTGAAGCTCTCCATATAAATATTTACAGTGGTCTCTCTCTGTGGATGTATAAAAACAAACAAAAAGCCCCCAAAGAAACACTGCACAAAGACCAGAAATCTTACAGACTTTCACCATTTTCATGAAAAGCAAGGGGAAAGTAATACATTACATTGTTCATACTTTTTTTTTCAGTTGTCTAGACAGTGTGTCTAGCTGCAAGGGGAATTCACTTAGGGCTGTGGATCCCAGGCAGACAGCGAGGAGGAACTGTTGCAAAGCTTTGGAGAACAGCGAGAGCAAGCTGTCCACTGACCACCTGAGCGTTACATCTCAGAAGAGGTGCTGCAGCTGAGAGTGCCTGTCAGCTGTCCCCTACCATTTGGTGCCGTCCTTGTCCCTGTGTCTGTGGAAGGGAAAAGGAGTCCTGCTGGGACCTTCAGCACATGCAGAAAATACAGCTAATGCAGGAGAATGGGCCACGTCTCTGCTTCTCTGCAAAATAGGGAATTACCCATACTGAAAGTAAAGTAAAACTGCAAAGGCAGGAGTTTAGCACTTATAGGTTACATATTCACAATATATTAAGGATCTGAAAAAAGGAGAAGAGTGAATTTGTTGTTGCTTCTGCTGTCATGGGACAGTTCTCCAGGCCCTGTGCTTCCCTGTTGTTGCACAACAAGCACAAGATGCAACTTCTGTGTAGAGGGAAGTGTGGCAATTCCGTTGAGCACTTAAAATGCCTCCTGATTCCTCCCGCTGGACATGCAGTGACATGCTCTTGTTTCTTCCATCCTCCCCTGCCTCCCTGGGCAGGAGACACCCATCACTGCTACGGGGAGCCTCAGCAGAGCTGGAGCCACGTGGCTCCATACTCAGGCTTTCCCACCTGAGTGGCTTTTACAACAGGACCAAGTGTGAAGACAAATGTCTTCTTGCAGGCTATGTTCTCTCTTCACCCTGCTCACCTTCAGGCCTGGGATGAAACTTTTTCACACATGCAATGCAGGGAGTGAAAATCAGTGCAGGACATGATGTGTTTGAATTTTAGGCATCCTAGAGTTGTGTAGATCTTAGCTACTCTGTTTATTTTTACTGTGGGCACCATAACTCTGCCTAGCAGCACAAAGTCCGCCACCTATTGCAAAATGATCCAGCAGGAGAACATTCGAGTATGACCAGGGTAAACCTGCATGTTGGGAAGCACATTTGCAGCATTGTACTATAAGGTGGTAGATGCTGTCAATGAAGAAGCGCTTAAAAGCTGTGTCAAGCGTCTCCTCTCTCTGTCAGCATCATCTTAACTGAGCAGCAATGTGTTTAAGCCAGTGCTTTGTGTTTCTCTTTGGGGCGCCAGGAGATACCTCTGTGTGTACCTGCTAAAAGTAGAGATTGAGGTCTGACTGTTTGAGACATTGGACATGGAGCGTCTGATGATTTTACTTAGATGCCTAGATAGTGATGACAAATTTGGCCATTGTGGAAACTTTAAAGCAGAGGGATGTCTGTGGAGGGAGACTTGAGACCAGGATTTCCTCCAAAAGTAGGGAGTAAGAGTCCTCTGCAGCCCTGGGAAGGCTCACAGGTATGTTGACAGCACTTCATGCTTGGCCACCAGAAGGTTGCTGAAACAGCAGGGATGGGGTGGACTGTAAGCAACTGTCATTGGTTACTATGCAGTCTCCAATTTATTTGAAGTTTTATAGGGCCGTGTTTCCCACTTAAAACTGCACAGATTTCTAGGAGTTCAGCTGCTGGCCATCTGCTCCCTGGAGAACTGCTTAAAAGGGCCCTTTCTCCCTTTTAACACCTAAAACATTTCAACATTTAACAAGGCGAGCGTGGGATCTGTCATTGAGGGCTCCAGGACCTAACTTCCCACAGACACCCAGGGGGTGTTCAGAGCATCACGAGCTGCTTGCAGGAGGAGGACTCGAGTCACAGAACACAGAGATGAAATGACCTTTGAAGGCTTTGCAGGGAGGTCAAGGGACAAGAATAGAAACCAGGGAGCCTGACTTTCTGGTGCTTTTTCTCAGGCACATTTAAAGCACAGCCTGTTCACGTGGTGTAGTTGACGAGTACAGATGTGGTGGGAGAGCAGTGGGAGGGAAGCTTTGGTCAGGGGTGGGATCAGGGGGGTGAGAGACAGGACAATGGGATGATGCAGGAGCAGATGGTTGTGGTTATGGAGAGAATATTAACAGCAAAGCAGAGGTAGAAACCCCACCAAAAGGTTTATTACAGAAAATACTGACTTTACTCAGTTTGGAGAATCCATAAATTATTTTAGAGCATGCTTATAGGACAAGACGACCAGTGTTTCTAATCTGAAATCTTGTTGTCCAATGTTTTTAGCTGTTAACATTTTCCAATCTATTGTGTAAATAGATGCTATTTTAACATTCTGGCAACAGACTTCCTGGGAAAAGCCCAATTCCTTCACCGTTCCTCCAGGGTCCCATTGTCCGGGGTCTTATTTTTCCTTCCTGTTTCACATGAATGTGCAGAGCTTTGACAATTGCACTTTGTAGTCTTGAAATGTGAATGCCTTCCAAGGCTGGAAGAAGTCTCTCAGTTTTTGAGACTGACCTTTGATTTCCAGTGACAGCCAGGATGGATTTCTGCAATTTTTCATGTTGCCTGGGGCCTGACATTGACTAATAGAACTGGGTATTCAGCAGGAATGTCAGGAAACTCTCAGTGATGAGATTTATTCATGCTGTCCATGCACAGTTTCAGAACTGTAGGGCTAAGTTCCTGTTTGGGGTGAGGGGAGCAGTGTTACAACAGGGCTGAACTTAGACCGTTGCTCCTAAAGGTACAGAGCAGCTCTTTCATTCAACTTCCCCCCAGATCCATCCCATCAACAGCAAGCAGTCTGTGCTGCTTCAAGTATTGCAATAATAACATGTAAAATCACATGGTTTGCTGTTGAAAACCAGAAGCAATCCCATTGCATTTGCCTTTTGTTTATCTTTCTTAAGAAAACAGTGGATTCTGCCTAGTTTTGCTGGACTAGTCCTTCGCTGGCTAGAAATTACTAGCTATAAAAAAAAAGGTAAAGTAGTAAGACTGTGTTTGAGAAAGGTTTCTGCAGAGCTTCTGTGCTGACTGAACAGGGAGACACATCGGACAGACAACTCACAGGAACAGGGGGCCATCCAGGGAAGCTATTTTGCATTCTGGTTATGTTTTATGGCTAACTGGGCTTGCTACCAGTATCCCTGTGACCCGCTCCCTTCTCTGGATGCCTGGAAGACAATGGAGACCATCACAGCTGTGCTACAGGTACGGCTTCTTCAGGGCACTCAGAGGAGCTGGCTGTGCCACCAGAACAGAAGGGTGCCAAGCACCCATGCCACGCATGGTGTGTGACTTTGCATGGTCCAGCTTCATCTTGGTGCAGCTTCATCTTTCCCAGTGGAGCATATGGGGGCTGCAGGGGAGACAAGAGGGAGCTTTTTTCCTCTGCAGTTAGTCAGAGGGCTCTGAAACCATTTGCAATTGTAGATAAATGGGGTAAATAGACAGAGTTTGTCCACAGAACTCTGGTGATATAGTAGGACCTTGTTACATTGGGTGTCCTATTTACAAAGTCTTCATTCCGATTTCTAGCTCTCCATGAGGTTATCTCCATGAGGATAACCTCACACAATCAAAAGAAAACTGATTTTAATAATTGATTCACTCTTCCCTCTCTTCCATGTCTGGGGCAGGGGCAGTTAATGAAAGATTTCTTTTTCTCTCCTGCTTACTAGTTAACCCTTTCATTTAACCAGCAGTGGTTGAAATCAGGGGAGTTTGATTTTTATTTTTATATAAACAAAGCAGTATGTGAAAACAGTCCTCGTTTACATTAGGTTTTATAAAAGACTATTGCTGCTTTTTTACAAAACAAAATTTTGGACCAAGTTTTATCTGACAGTACTGTTTTCAATCCAGAATTGGTTTGAACCGGCCACTCATTTTCCGTTGTCCTCAAGGGCACCATGGTGGATTTCACAGGGGTTGAAAATCACATTTCCATCAGTTTAAATACTCTCAGCATCCATTAGGGAATCCAGCATGGCTTATTCCTTGCAGAGCAGCTGATGGGATGTGTGAGATACTTGCTTTCTGTTCTCATCCCTTTGTATCACCTGGCAGGCAGTGGCTGGGCTGTTGATGCTTAGCCAGGAGGGAGGATGTCCTGACTGCCCCTCTGTAGTAAAACACAAAGGCACTGCTAGTGCAGCACAACATTTTCCACCTCTTTGCAATGCTGCATGACCTTCTCCTTTCTTCGTGGGCTTTGGCACTGGGCGTCCTCCTTACCTGGAGAGCATCTCCACCCTAGGAGCCAGCCTGGAGGCTCAGCAGTCCCTCCCAGGAAGGTCACTACTGAAGTATCAGCAAGCATTTGCTTGGCTTCTTAAGCGACCTGTTCTGCCCCTTGGATCAGAATTTGACCCCGCTTCAGGCAGAACAAAGAAACAAGCCACTTCTCCAGCATTCAAAGCAATGAGAGAATTTTAAATTGATTTAAAAATAAAGACATTTATCTGACAATTCATTTGGGCATAAACATACACTCACCAAAGAAAGATCCTCGGAGAAATTCAGCTGCTGAATCCTTGACCTCCAAAGGACCCCTAGTATTGTGTGCAATGTGCCTCTTTTTGTGGGTGAGATATTAAGAGCTTATTTATTTATTAGAAAGTGGTTTACAATGCAAGTAAATTAGTGATTTCCAAGGCTCTCTCCAAGCTGCCAGATCGTGGGAGGATGTTTATGGCCACTGTAAATAATTTCATAGCTTAGTACAAATACATTTTTAGAAAGCAAGGGCTGATGGCTGTATGTTTATGGTGTAGTTGAGGATTTATCAATTCCTCCAGAATATGAGAAAGAAAACAAACAGTATTTCAGATATTAAAAAAATTCATAGGAAAGAAAAACCTCAAAGGTTTTCTTCATTCACAGTGCTGTGGACTCAAGTCTGCATTGCTTTGGCTAAGCTCTCCCAAGTCTCATCGAGTCAGTGGGATCAGAAAATGCTCAGCATCCTTGAGAACCCAGCCTATTCATTTTGAAGACTGCAAAGGCTGGGGCTTTAATGATACAGACAGGTTTCCCCTGCACTGGATTGCTATTTGCAGATCACTGCTGCTGCTGAATGACCTTTGCCAAGGTCAGCTTTAAATGACAGAAATGAGATCCCTCACAATCAGCAGGGTAACCAGGTGGAGCAACACAAGGGTTTTGCTTTATGTTGTGGCTAAAAGGTACTAAGGACTGAGCAGCACCTCTGGGTAGTAGCAGAAGGGTGGTTCTGCAGGGAAGCCTGCTTGCCAGATGAAAACAGGATATAAAATGAAAATGGGGCTGGGAGGAATTTCCTTTTTGAGGCATGTGTGCAGCAAGGAATTGGAAATTGGTGAGGTGACATCAGAGTGTATGTGGGATGCTTGGTATGATTTTTGTGAAAAGTTTCAGTGCCTTGGGGAGGGATAGGCAGAAATGAAGTATTACAGATGCTTCAGTTGAGCTTTAGGTCTATTTTCAGCCTTTGTGTGGATGGCAGTGGAGGGCCTTCAAATATCAGCAGAAACTGTGGGCTGCTTCTGCCATGGTGTGCTGTGGTGGCTGCACATTCCCATGCTATGCTCTCCATAGCAACATATTTTCAATGTAAAACCACAGAACCAGCTGAATAGTTATGAGCATTTACATTCCCATGTGCATGGGGGAAAACCGATGATGATGCTGTGCTTTTGTGAGGAGGAAATAGTCCTTGCCTTAAGTCGCAGCCTAACCTGAGCTTTCAGTCTGGAGTTAAAATGCAGTTTGATGATGGGAGGTGCTTAGACACACAGGTACCTTGCTCTTTTTTGGGAAAAAGGTGAGCCTTTTTTATTATCCAAGAAGTTCACTCAAAATCACCTTGTTTTGGGGGCAGGAGACTGCCCTGGGTTACAGCAGTCCAGAGTGCCTTGACTCAGCAAGGCTTTCACGGGCTAATAGTGACAGTGCTAACTCAAATTAATTTAGGGGAAAATAACTTTTTTTTTTCAGTTTTGAGAGAGCAGTGAATCCCAGTATGACCCAGCCCCACATCTATCAGGCTGAGATTTGGGTACTCTCATTGCAGCAGTGTCATTTTTTTTTTCATTGAGTGTTGTCTGGTGCCACCCTGATCCTTTTCCTTGATGATGCTGGATTGCCTGGTCTTGAATTTAGCTGCAGGGGTTGCAAGATCCAGTGAAGCAGAGGCAGCTGTGCAGTGCAGAGGGGCTGGCAACACATGGCCGTGGACATGGCATTAAGATGGTCAGGGAGGTAAAGGGAAGGAGCCTACAGTGGCTAACCCTGGCTGTGCCTGGCTTCCTTGTGTCTGTCCTTTGAATTGTTGCCCTCCTGACAGTTTCTGGGAAAAGTGATATGTGTGCTGGTGATGGCTTTGAGGTGGTTTGGCGGGTGTTGCAGTGGCAGAGCATCCTCTGAGTGTGTAGTCACTGTTGAAGGCACTGGCTCCTGCGGCTCTGCCTCCAGCTGCTTGTGGAGCAGGCACACTCAGCAGGATGGCAGAAGCACAGGGACTGTGTCAGCATTCAGCATGTCTTTGCTGAATGACTGGGACTGCTAGGGAACAGACCACTGACCTGGAAAACAAGGAAAGATTAAGAAATGTCAAATTTCTGGGAAGAAGAGGGTTTCCTGGAAGGCTGAGAGGTGGAGAAAATAGACTTTGGAGTTTACTTGGAATGACCGATTTAAAATGGACCATGCACCGGTTGTAACACTGGTGCCTCTGCGAAGGGCCACCCTGATACCCTGAGCTGGGACTTACCTCCCAAAACTGGGCACTGTCACATGGGTGGCATTTGGCAGGGGGATGTGAGTGTAGAGGTTATTGTGCCTTCCTAGGGATGGAGCTGAAGGATGGTAGCTTCTAATCAGCTGCCTTTGGGGAACTTCTTGCAGGGTTAATATAGCAGTGGACAGCATAAAATTATATATAAAATTATACACAGTAAATAAGCCACACTGTCCTTTCTGACTTGCACCCATAGGTGTTACACCTCACTGCGTATCAGCCAAAGCCACTGTGTAGCAATGCACTGGCATCCTCAGCTCTGCAGCAGCTTCACCTACAGTTAAAAGACCTGCTAACCCCATAGATGTTTTGATTGTAGTAGATCTAAAGTGAACGCAACTGTCATTTGCTTCCTTATTAAATGGATTGCTTGTTTTTGCCCACAAAGATGAATTTTAGAAGTGCTGCAAGCCGGGGGGGAATTGACATCGCCTGAGCCTAGGAGACCATGGGTGACCCTGAGAGCTCTAACAGACTTGAGTGAAATGCTTCTGGCAGGACGACGCAGTGAAGTGCAGTGCATAGCAAAGTTGTCATTTGCCACCATTCTTGCAGATGTGTGCCACGGTGGCAGTCTGTGTTCGTGTCTGTGCGGACAGGGCAGTTTTTCTGCTGTGCACAGCTCTCCCAGCTGCCGAGATGGCAGAGCTGTCAGGACAGCACCGGCACCGGCACCGCAGGGTGGGTGAAGCCCTTCTCTCCCCAGCGGGATGCAGGGGCTCAGGATGCGTTGCAGGGGCTGTTGACATGGCAGCGAATGCAGACAGGTTCCGTTCTCGGGGCTGTCACTCCGGTCATTATTTGCAAAGTTTGTGTGGCGCGTTAGGCGTAGGGAGAAGGCTGCAGTAGCTTGGAGTCAACATAACTCAGGTTTCTCTTCGCTGTTAAGTCCTCTTGCTCTCAAGACAAGTTCATGCCTAGCCCAGCAGTCCTCATGAGCCCCATGATTTCCTGCTGCCCCTGCAGGGACTGAGCGCTGCTGTGATTTCGCCCTGGGTGCCAGGCGCTGTGGGCAGTGCTGGGCCTGCCGAGTGCCGCTGCTTCCCGCGGCTGCAGCATGGCGGGCAGGAGGGGCTGGTGCCTGTGCGCCACTGCGACCTAGTGGAGGCAACGACGCTTGGCCGAGGGATTTTATGGGCCTGGCAGCTCCTCAAAAGGGCTGTTCAGCTCGTGTTGAGGGTTCAGCTTTGCCTGGAGGGGCCGCGGAGCCTATCCCAGCTGAGCGGCTGCGGGGTAGCTCAGAAATGCATGGGGATGCAGAGCCCTTACAGTGCTCAATGGAAAGAGTGGAAGAGCTGACAGGGTGTTTACACAGCATCTCACCATCTCCTCCTGGTGCTTTCTTCCCTGTGTTTATTGTACCCTCTCACTGTATTATGTCTAATTTGGGCTGTAAGCTCCCTTGGGATGGGACCTGCCATTTTTTAAGTGCCAGGCACACCTAAGCCACCTTATAAATAATATTTCTGTGCAGAGGGGAACTTGACCCTGGGAACGTGAAGGGATGGCTGTGACAACAGCTCTCCAGGTGCTTTGTGTCTCCCGTGGGCACAGAGGGGAAGGGGCTGGTGATACGGCTTCAGCCTGGGCTGGAGCAGAGCATGTGCAGCTTCATGGGGCCCTTTCTGCACATATCCACCAGCTTCATCCTGAGCTAAGTCATCTACACTCCTGTTTGGGATTTGAATTTTTTTTTTCTTTTCCCCCTTGCTTACTTTGATATGAAAAAGAGTTATAGAACAGAAAGACAGCCAATAGTAACCCTTTCTTCCCTGATTTAGTTATTAGGGTAATTAGAGCACATTGTCTGTTTTTTCCTCTCATCTAGCTTTCAGAAATGCGTATTTTTTAGCTAGGTATTCCCAGTATCAGCCTGTGGCAGGCAAGACTGAATGCTAATGTGAATTACCCAGGCTTTTGCTCTGAAGACTGGACTACATCTATGCTTGGATGTAGTTGTAAATGAAAAAAATAAACCATACATTTTTTTAAAGTCAAAGCTGTTATAGTACCAGGAACAGTGGGCCCATGCTGAGTGCAGTGGAGAGAGGGACTGTTTTTTCTCTGATAACCAGGTCCCAGACAGACTTGGGATCAGTCTCAGATTCCGTAGACTGAGGAAGACATCACTGGTGCTGGTGATGACATTTCAGTTGATGTAAGCTCAGCAATTTTTATTATTGTGTAGCACGAGTTTGATAATTCTCTGTAACAGTTCAGAGTATATGCAGAAAGATTCACAGTAACATTCTCACCAAATATTGCTTTAAACTTTGATGCTGAAGGAGGCAGAAGCTGAAGAGAAATAAGTCTTATGGGATGAGAAGTTTGGGAGAATCACCCCTATACTGGTTATCATCTTTCTAGCCCATATAGATCTTAGCAATGTTCTTGCTAGAATTTGCTGTATTGGCTCTTTTTGTTGGTCATTATACCCAGTTCAGTCTAATCTCCAAAACTAACTTCTTCACAACATTCTGGAGCTAAACTTTACCTTTTACAAAACATCAAAGAGTAGAGGGTTAATTAGATGATTCCCAAACCAAAGAAGTATAGCATCAAGGGCTCAGGGAAATAGAGGGTAAAACTAAAAGCATGGGAGTTTAACAGATTGAAACTGGACAAGTAGATGAATGAACACTGGTACCCATTCTTAGCCAAACTGGTACAAAAGCAAGACATTACCAGAAGAAGAAGTTTAGGGTATGTTTCAGTCAGAGAGAGTGATCTTTGACATAAACTGAAATGTTAAATCCTAGGGAAAATGAATTGAGAGTAAAATAGGACATCATGTGGCAAAAGAAAGCTGCTGAGAAATGGCAGTCATCTGTCACAGCAGTTTAATTCTATGTCAGAGAAGACAAGGAAAATCACACTGCGTAAAGTGAAGAGAGACAAAAATATCACTGTATTTTAAGGTGTCTGTCTGTGTGTTAGCCACCTCTCAACCCTGACTTGAAAGGTCTCAGTAAACAGGCACAAGCCAGTTGCAGAGTCAGGCATCTCTCCAATTCCATGCTTATAGCTGGCGCTTCATTGGTACGGTGTTTTTGCTGGAGAAGCTGTGAGATGGTCAGTGCCTGGTCAGTTTTAGGATCCAATTTCCCTGAAAGATCATCCTTCATCTCATCTCTGGGATTCCAGCAGGACCAGGCTTGTTTGTGTTTAGTGTCAGGTGGGAAAGGAAGAAAAGGAGAAAGAGGAATTCCTGTGGGAAGATGGGATGTGGGGTGAGCAGAAACCTTTGGGAACTGAAGCCTTAGGTCCCTTTCCTTAGGGGGCTGAGGAAGGTTTGGCTACTGGGGCTGTGACTGCATTTAGTATCCATCAGCATACTCTGGACCTTGTTCTCCATGTGAATGCCATGGCTTCAGCAAGGTTACACAGCCCTGACTGGCAACTGGATTGGCTGTCTGGCTGATTCTTGTTTATACTTTCAATCTGCATCTTTAGAAAAACCTCCAGTCTTTCTGTCTAAGCCTTTTGAGGCCACATCCAATGATCTGTACATTTAAATTAACTTTTCTGATAGCCAAGGTGTTGAAGATTTCCCTTGGGGTGAGTGAGAGTGGAATTTTTCTTTTTGCTTGTCAGGGAGCTAGCTGAAGCTCTGGTAACAGCATTCAGCTCTTTAGTTCCTTTAGTTCAGGGTATCAAAATAATACATAAAGAAATTACAAGCCTAATGAGCATTTGCCATGACAGAATATATGAAGAATGTACTGAAGAGATGAATGTTTCAATTATGTACCTTGGAGTACCCAGATAAATGGAGTCACTGGGTATGAGAAGAGGGCTCTGTACTGTTATTAGACAACCAGGAATTGCCATAATTGCCCATGAAGAAGAAATAAAAAAAAAAGAACTTTCCTACAGAGAAATGTACATCTTAAATAAAAGCAAGCATCAGGTAAAGTGACAACTGACAGTCTCCAGGGACAGATAGGTTATTCCACAGATAATTAAAAGAAGCAATAAAAGCTGTAGAAAGGATAAGAGGAAATGGAAGGAAAAGATGGGACACTCTACAGAGAGATGCTAAACTGAGATTAAAATAATGTCAGAATGGACCTAAAGTTCTGTTGTTGTTTTCTAGAGGGATAATAACGGCTAATCATTGCAGGCCAGGGGCAATGGAGGTGGAAATCACTGCATCAGAGTGGGAGTACAGTTCAGAGACTTCATGTGTGTGAGTGGGACATAGATTAAGGAGTGAATAACAGGGATTAGGTGGTCTCCACGAAAGCCAAGGCACATGATTTCTGCGCAAACCATATTTCTCTGACTTGGTAGAGAGTTAGAAAACATCAAATGGAACACCCATGAACACAATAAAGGGAATTAGACAAGGGGGTGCTGATATCCAGAGGTGGCAGTGGCAGTGGTTAAGCACATCTTCAAGCCAAAGGATGTTTGCCAGGCTTCAGGACTGATGTCTGGGGAGGATGAGTTTACCCCAAGTGAAAAGCCTTCCTGAACAAAAACCAAAATGTGTTGCTTGTAACGCAGATGTTGCCAGCACCCTGCAGACTCTCTCTGAGCATCAGCTTTTGTGGAAAAGAAAACAAATCCACAACTCTAACACACATATGGAAGTTTGTTCTTCATAATATATTGTCAGACTCTTTCAGAACATTCATATTTGCTAAAGAAAACAGTAATTTCTTTCAATTTTATGAGGCTAGTTATGGTCTTTGTACCATTTTATATGTGCAAATCAATTTTGCGTGCTTACAGATGTTTGGCAGAATTTTACGAATGCTCGTTATGAACCAGACTGGTTCAAAGCACTTTATTAGATAGCACATGTCCCAAAAATACAATTCATTAGTCAGTACTCAACCTGTGTACTGTTAGCTGTAGTCTTATTGATGTATGAGATTGTATGCTTTCATTCCTTACATTGTATTGAAGAATATGTAGATGAGCAATTCAATTACTAAGCTGTCCTGGAAACCACAATTGTTCACTCTGGCTTAAAAAACATCTGTAATTCCCTAAATTTTGGGGAAATTGGTTTGTATTTTTTTCTTTCTGAATATTTCAGCTTGAAGGTTGGTCTTTGTGCTCCCTGCTCTTACTTGGAGGCTTGCAGTCCATAAGATCACAATATTTTAGAATCTAGATATTTGTTTGTTTCATTTGTTTGTTTCTGATTTGTTTTGCTGTGATATTTTATCTGTACTATTGGTGCAGCATTGACAATCCATGACAAGGAATCCACAAACCTGGAATTTCTCCTCACATTTCCCCATAAGAGGCTCCTGCCATTGCTGACAGTAAAACTGACAAAATCTGGTGACAATTTTTAGCGTAGACATGAATGATTTGTCCTACAGATGAATTCCAGCTTTGGACTCTTTATAACCCTTGACTTGGACTTTGACTTCTGCCTTTTGGTTAGAGCATGCATTTTCTCAAATGCTTTCAACAGCATTGGAAAAACACCTGAGTATCTTGTCAGAAAGCTGACTTGGACTGTGTCGGTCACAGCAAACAGTGCACTCAGTTGCTTTAAGCATCTGCCATTCCTGCAGTGAAAATGGCTGTTATGAAATGTCAGTTAACTTGTCTTCTAGATTGCAACGAGTAGGAAGCCAAAATTTGCATGTAGCCATTAACTCTGGGTTTAAGCATGTGAATGCAGATGAAATGTATGTTTGCCCTCCACCGACTGTGTAGTGATACCAAGATGGTGTGTCAGTAAAGGAAAAATTCTTCAGCAGTGGTTTCCATGCTTACCATTGGGATCCCATAATGGATGAAGAGTCTCAAGTAGGTTGAGTTTTGAGGTGAGAGAAGCATTCTACACGTGGAAGCAGAGGAGCAGTAGGTAGAGAATCAGGCATGGAATTGAGAGTTAGGAAATGAGAGGTTGCACCATCTAAAACTAGGTGGTTTTCTTGCGCACACACAAAGAGATTTCACTTAAGAGCTGTGCCAGAGGAGTCATCTATTCTTTTGGACAGCTTACTCCATCCCACGGTTTCCAGTCTATAAAATAAGAACATTAATTCTTTCTGCCTCCCACTCACCATTTATATATTCCTTCTGTTTACGTGGTGACAAGTGTCTTCTCCTGCAGAGCCCAGCAACTGAGTCCTGATTTCAGATGCTTTTTGCCCCACAGCAGATTTTACTGTCTCTTAAAGAGCAGCCTGGGCATCTTACATATGTAACTGGTGCAAGTGACATTGCCTATTGATGTAGTTCTGCATATATTCTTGTAAGTCAGAGTAAAAAGAGAGGAGCCAGAGCAGTGAGAGCAGAAGGAAGCAGCTTTATTTGAAATGGGATGTTTATATTGTTAATGAAATAGAGACATGCATGTATGCAGGTATTGTATAAATAGGTATTTACTGAACTAATGTCCTTAATTTGATGGGGGTGTTTTCAAGGAGAAGGAATGGTCCATCTGAGGCAATAACTCAGGCAGTTTGATTTCTCATTGCTCATAAAGGGAAATGCACTTCGTAGAATTGAATTCCTAAGTATATGGCAAAGGAGGTTTTTTTAGTCTGAATCATTCCTTTGAGGGATTTTAAACATTTGCCTCCCACATGCTACAATAATCCTCTGAAAGTGGCTTTGTTGTATGATCTGAGAAGCTGCATTCTGGCGCCTGATGGTTTATGAGAAATAAACATAATGGAGTTGTCTCAGATCATATAAGTTCAAGATTTCACAGTAACAAGCAGGGAGGAGAGGGGTAAACCTGTGTGCAGCATCACAGCAGAAGCATCTACCCAGGAGCATGGGTCTTTGCAGTGTTATGCTGAGGGTGGCAGAGCCCAGCCTCCTCTGCAGACCTCACATGGAAAGTGCAAGTTAGCAGAAAACCAGATAGTTTTATGAGTGTCTGCTCAGACACATCGCCAGCAGGCAAGAACACTTTGGACGTGCTCTTTGAGTGGAGCTTTGCCTCTTTATGACTGTGAGTGTGGCCTTGGCTTTCTTCACTTCTCAATTTTTCTCCTGTGTTTATTTTAAGTAAGGGCGATTTTTATTCTCCCGTTTGCTTAGCTCCTCCTTCTACAATAAGTATACGCGTGGCAGAGGTTGAAAGAGCCTAGAGTAGAGCATCTCATGGTGGTGAGGACATCTTTAACACCATGAGTACAGCAGGCTGCATGAAGATCTGCTTCCAGTGGCCCTTTAATTTGGGTGGATTTTGAACCCAGGGCCACACAGCGGTCCTTCTCTTCCCAGACCCAGTCACAGGTGCTGTTCTTTCTAGCAGAGGTGGTGATGTAGACTGTGTGCTGTACACCCATCAAGCAAGATGGTAACTGAAGGCATTTGGGAACATATATTGTTCCTTGCCCCCAGTTGCCGTGATCTTAATCCTTATTTTAGGAGGGATAAGTGAGAATACAGGTTGCTTCAATCTTAACAAATTTTCAGTCTTCAGTGGCCTTGAAGTACATAATAAATGGAGCTATAAACAACACATAGAAATTGTTCTGACGACTTCTACATTGAAGCATGGCAGTTCTCCAGCAGTATACATCAGCTTGTAGGACTGAGTCAGCAAGGGAGGAAAGATTGCCACAGCATGACATGGGCAGAGTTCAGAAGGCGGGCAGCTGAGCTTGGATTAGTACCTGCACTCCCACGATGGGGAGTACGCGGCTGTGAGTGACAGAAGGTTTCCAGAAGCATGGGTTTATTTCTTGTCTTATGACTGGTTGTTTTTCCCAGTTGCCTTTGAGTGCAGTGTTATTTTACGGCATGGTACATCTGCCTCATATTTCAAACACATCTTCCTACAATGTCAATGTTTTGCCAAGCTGCTTAAGTCTGCTGTAGACCATGGAGAAGATAGTGCAGGATTCCAGGTGTTGGAAGGCCAGCTGTCCTCCCTGCATAACCCCTTGTGACAGGTAGTGCTGATCGTGGGAAAAGGAGCCTTCATCTGCACTCCTGAGTGGGAATGGAGCCCCTCTAGTGTGGTGGGATTAATACTGTATACATTCTTTTGCAGTCGTACATTTACATATAATATTCTTGTAGGGGCCACTGACTAAAATATGTCTTTTAGTAGCTTAGCACCTCTGAGGTTCCTTGGTCTCAGAAATTATGCAAAGAGCACCAGTACTCACTAAAAATACTATTACCCAGTGAAGTGAGGGATTAAGAGAAGGAAAATGCACTTGTGAAGAAGTAAAGAACAGAAGGAAGGAAAAACGTGAGGCTCTGCACAGGAAGGGAGGGAGCATGCCAGCAAAGTTCTGACCGTACCTATTTTTTTATCTTTGCTTAGTAGCTGAGGACAGAAATGTTCTTCAAATGCAAGGAATTGCTAGGTTGACTTCTCAGCAATTCTCTCTCCCGGGACGGAAGATTATTAGAAATGGGATAGTTTCTTAGGCTATTGGTCTGATTCCCCGAATGTGAAGTTATTTTTTGTATTAGTAAGTCTCAAGATTGCTTTGTTTATACTAGGTCTTCCATAGTTCATTCTGGAGAGTGGTCACAGCCCTCATCCTCTGAAGAAATACAATTAATGTGAGGCCATAGGGTTGCACCAATCTCAGAAAATTCTTCAAGAGGAAGAGATATGTGTCCTTAGAACTTGCAGTTAAATACTGGACTCTGCAAGTTTCCAGTATGTGTGTGCATGTATGCTGAGTTCGCTCTGCTTTCTCAGATCCTGTACAGGTGTGTGAATACTGGCTGCTCATGACCTTGTCAAGTCAAGCCTTCGGGCAGTAACAGATAGAACTGTAAAAGGAGGAAGGAAATAGTGATTTAATAGCCTGACAGCAGCACATCCCCTTCGGGTTTGTGTGGGGCTCATTCGATCTGTTCATGCTGGTGGATGGAAATGTATTTGTGTTTGGATGAGCATTTAGCTATATTAAATGTGTATGTATGTGATATCTAGAATAAATATGTATTATGCATATTATACATATTTAAGGAAATAGATGGATTTAAGAAGGCAAGATTTGACAGTAGTTCACAGAAAAGGTGGTAGTGAAATACTTCTTATCTGGATGCAGTGATTACAGCTGTATCTGGCTGCTCATCAGCTCCTTGTCAGTGCTGTTTTAAAGTGTCACTGCAGTTGCATCGAGCCTGCATGATGCAGGAGGCTCTTTACGCCTTCTGAACAGGAAAACAGAGAGGTTTGAAGCCTCTGGTCTGAGGAAGGTGCTTAAAGTTAATTTTCTTTGTAAGGAATCAGCTGTTAAAAATCTAAATTTTGCAGATAAAACCCACAAAAGAAGAGGAGAAAACAGAAGAGTTTACTGCTTAAGTACCCCTCATTTCTACTTTGCCAAATGAATTACTCATGATTACTTTTGTTCTTAAACAAATCCAGAAAACGACACAAAGGGATTTATGAAGCTAGGCATCTTTTACAAAAATTCAGTATCTCAGATTCTCCAACTGGTAGCAGAAAATGATTATTTAATAGAAATCCTTTCCGCTTTGGCTATGGCTGTATTGCTACCAGAAACTTTAAGACTCTAAATCCACAATTACCATCATAACTGCACTGATGCAGAGCTCAGCCAAACCTCTCTGGAAAACTACCTGGACAGCCAGCATACATCGAGCTGCCATGGTCACGGCCAGCTTGCTGGTGGTACCCCAACCAGCTGGGTTAAAGCTTGCTCTGGTGACTCAGTGAGAACTGTGGTCTTCACTCACAAGTCCATATATTCTCACCTGAGAAGGTCTCTCACCAGTTGACCTTTCCCAAAGAAACACTGCCAACTGCCTTATACAGGAAATTTTATAACCTTGAATATTTAATAAGAAGGGATGATTTCTAAGTTCTTCAGGCTCAAGCTGTGTGGTCTCCTCGGTAATGGGCTGTTGGACCAATTTTGTATTTTACAGTCTCATCACATAAGGTCATCCTGTCTTTTTGATGTGTGCTCCACATTTCTCTCTGCAAATATAAATGTGCCTGAACACTCCTACATGGAGAGTCCTTCCTTTGTAGGCATTAAAGGTCAGTTGTAAATGTTCTGCAGGAGTAAGGCTGTGTTATGGGCCACTCCAGAATGAACAGCTTGGTCTGTGTTTAAAAAGTGACATCTGAAGCTTTAGCAGAAGCAAATAACTCATTACTGGGCATATTCTGATGAAAGAAACTGTTCAAAGTCACCTTATTTGTTCCACACTTTACCAGAATTGTTCTTTCACAGCCCTTCACTGTTATCGGTTATTCTGGGTAAATGGCACTCCACATCTCTTCCAACTTACCTACCACCCTAAAAGACAAATACCACTTTTGTTTTACTTTATATTCAATGGAAATGTGGTGTTTTGTTTGGGTTTTGGTTTTTTTTTTTCCCTTGGCTGGGTGTTTTGTGATTTATGAAAACACAGAGCCCTGGAGCAGGCAAGCATCTCTTGGACTCATGTCTGTAAATTTTCACAGACTCACTTCATATACCAGTAAACTGCAATCCTTTCTTCCATGGGTATTTGCAAACATTCATGAGCTACGTCTCATAGTCAATCCCATATGCTTGAGACATTTTGCCCTTTAAGTGGCAAGGCATCTGAGCTACTGATAGATTAAAGTAAAACAGTTGGATGTGTAACCCTGGTTTGCTGTTGCTGCCATGTGTCTTGTCTACAGAATGCCATCTCTCTTAACCTCTTTTCAGATGGAAAAAAAGATATATTGTCCAGCAGCCAAAGGGAAATGCAAGCATCCTGGTGGAAAACAAGCTGTTTCAAAAACCTGGCTGCAAGCTACTGAGACATCACAGTTGTCAGCCAGGCTGCACATGCACAGTTACAGGGAATAAAATAGAGAGGACCTTCTGTTCCTATTCAGAAAGGTCTCTCTCCATTCACCTACACCAAAGGATCATCATCAGCTGCCAGTATTAATTTATTCTCCTATGTAGGTTTCCAATTGAAGGAGGATAAAATAAATGTAATTCTATCCAGCGGGAGCACTTGCAATGCAAATGCTAGTCCATATATTACAAAGCATTAATGCAACCCAGTTCTAGATTACTTGGGGTAATTTCTGATTTTATTTATTCCTCCTTTTCTGTAATTACCTTCTGGGAATAGAAGCTGAAATATCAGTATGGGGAAAATCAAATATCAGAAACAAAGCCCATTTTTATTTTGAGACTGTGTTCCCCTTGTAATAGCAGTTTATTTAAAGAGGAGCCTGGAATAATCCAGTTTAAGCAAAGCAAAGAGCTCTACTGAAGCCAAACTGTGTGTGGGTGTGCTCTTGACAGGGCTCCCAGAAGAGGAGGCCAGGAAAGGCTGTTAGTCAGACCACAGATATTGCAGGAGATTTGATTATTCAGTAGCTGGCATTTTTCCTTGGCATACCAGTACAGAGCTGCTACTCTGGGTGCGTCCCATTGGGAAAATCCTCAGATAACTTGAGGTCCTGCTCTTTTGTTGTTATAAAAGAAAATCTCAAGGATGCATGGCTGGAAGAGGTGCCCACTGCAAAGGCCTAGCAGGTGTATCAGGAACAAGTCTCTGCTCCTCTGCCTCTTCTTCTTGTTCCATCTCACGCTGTGTTAGTGGCAGGTCCCAGGCTGGGGTCTGGTGGTGTTGCTTTGTGCCACCTGTGGTGGCTTGTGTTGTATGGGGTGGTCCCACTTCATACTGTTTGGACCCAGGTTTGAAGCCACAACAGTCTTGAGCCATAGTTCCTGCAGAGGAACAGTCAGTATGTGTCACAGTGTATTACAGTGGTTGCGGAGAATTACCCCCTCAAATGCTCAAATTTCTCACCGTGAATAGTCCCTTGATGCTACGGGCTTCTCAGAGTTCAGAAAGTCAGGCATAAATAGAAATCTCTGCATTACCTCAGCTTGCTTCTGTAATCTGTTTAACTTTATTTTTTTTTCCTCAGTATATTGCTCTTGAAAAGTTCTGTGGCAATGACATAGCTAAGTTAAATAAAAGCAATTTAGGCATTAAAAGCGGGTGAGTATGTTCCTTAGAAAA
This sequence comes from Todiramphus chloris collaris, assembly GCA_025345505.1. Classification (NCBI taxonomy): domain Eukaryota; kingdom Metazoa; phylum Chordata; class Aves; order Coraciiformes; family Alcedinidae; genus Todiramphus; species Todiramphus chloris. Next base: position 2,339,349 of record JANVCC010000077.1, read on the forward strand.
AGAATCAAATAAATTAATGATTAGCTCTTGAAACAGCAGGTGAGATTAACAAAGAGAGTAAGGTGCAATTCTGTCTCCACTGGTGGATTTGAATATATAAGCATAATCTTTCTTTGATTTTTAATTATTTGGCTTGTAGATAATAAGTGATTGTATGATATTTATAGAAAGATGCGTATTCCCAAGGTCTGCAGTGTGAAATTCATATCTGTACTGGTTTGCAGTGAGCACCAGAACACTAATGATTAATTATACACAGGAATATTAATGAAATATTTTATGATATGATGATAAATAAATTAGAACTGAGCATAGCACTTGTTTTAAAATAAAAAAAATATATAGCTAGATATTTATTTCCTAGAGCTATGAGAATTACTGAAGACAATAAAGAAGGCATGAAAACATGGAGCCTGTGTAGATATTGATTGGTACAATCAGGGTGTATTTCAGATATTTACCCCCTACTTTCTCTTTCCAAGGGAAGTCTCCCCATGTCAATTCTTTCTATCGATCTGGAGTCTGCTGTCTCAGAAGCTGAAAGTGTTGAAGCTGGTGTGAAAGTACAAGAAGAGCAGTTGATTGCAAATACATTTTATGATGCTCTGCTTCTGTATGTTAAAGGGGAAGATTTATTAATGGCAGGAGGTCTCCAGTTTTTCCTTTGAAATGTATCAATCAAACCGATAGCGATTTGCAAACCCTTGGATGTTTTCATTTTCTCTGAAGTGACCCTGGTTTGGTTTTTTTTCCTCTCTCCCTGCAGACAGTGAAATCATTCCTCCTGACTGCCTGCGGCCCCGCTCCTTCACTGCTATCCGCCGGCCCTCGCTGCGGCGGGAGACCGAGGACACGCGCCTCTCGGTCAGCCTGTGTGACCTCAACCTGCAGGAAGAGACCTTCCACGTGACGGCAACCACATGTCCCATCCCACAGAACTCCCTCAACTCCCAGCACTCCCACCTCCTCCCTTCCCAGCTGGAGAGTGACCTCCGCTTCCACCACCTCCGGGGACCCCACGTCAAAATCCTTGATGACCAAACCGTGGCTCGTCTGGAGCACGCCCGGGAAGAGAGGACTTTGGTTTTCACCAGCAGACCCCTTCGAATTAACGAAACCATTTTTGTCAAAATCAACAAATCCAACACCGTGCGTACAGGGACGCTGTCCTATGGGGTGACATCCTGCGACCCCAGCACCTTGCGCCCCAGTGACCTCCCCTATAACCCTGAGTCCTTGGTCGACCGAAAGGAGTTCTGGGCCATCTGCCGTGTTGTGGTGCCCCTCCAGAGTGGAGACATCCTGGGGTTTATGGTGAATTCGGATGGTGAGCTGCACTTGAGTCACAATGGTGCCAGCACTGGCATGCAGGTCTGCGTGGACTGTTCCCAGCCCCTCTGGATGTTCTTCGTTTTACACGGTGCAGTCATGCAAATTCGATTGTTGGGTATGTTGGCCCCCCTTTTTCCAAACCTCAGGGAGAAAAAGGCAAGGCAGGGGACACACCAGGGTGGGAATGAATGGCTCCCTCCATCTCTAGGGTCAGTTTTTGTTTTTATAAAAGAAAAAGCTATACACAAAGGCAAATATGTAGGAAATGGATGTGAGTTACAAGACTTACCTCTTTGCACTTCTCTAGCATCCTTCACTTGATGGTCTCAAAGCTCTTTTCAGATAATGAATTAAGCCTCAGAAACCTCCATTAAAGTACAGATGAGTCACCGCTGACCTAGGAGAATCAAGGAAGGAGGGAGGAGAGATGCTTTGGGCTGAGCTAATGTAGGGCATAGCCCACAGGAAAAATGAGATCTGATGGCCTTTTCTGTGTGTTAGCTATCTGGTATGACTGATGCCCAAAGACAGCAGTCCCCTGGCTTTCCCCAGACCTGTATGTGAGAGGTAGGCTGGCAGGCAGAGAGGAAGCTTTGTGCCTCATGATCCTGGAGGTGCACAGAGCACTGAACTGACCAGCTCAGCAGGAGAGGGATTTCCTTGTCCTCTAGCCCTGTTCAAGGCAGTGTAGTTCATACAGGACCTCTGAAGAACTGGCCTCTTTCTCCTGATATTTTTGCTCTGGTTTTAAGCTCTGTTAACTGAAGTACTTAATTCAAATACTGAAAGTCATGTTTTGAAGGTGTGGAGGGAAAAGCTTTGAAATAGTATTTTCTTAGGATCAAAGTTACTTTTCTGTGTGTGCATGTGCATTGGACTCAAGCGTAGGACATGTTTGGCCATGAATTTGTACCACATCATGGTTCTGCTGGTGTCACTGTCAGAAATTCCTGATACTCTTCTAACTAGAGATTATTTTAAAAAGCTCATTACTTGTTTATACAGTTATATTCATCTAACTTTAAACATACTTAAATTCCTTTTTGCTTCAAATCCTCATTATTAAAATGCCTCTCTTATGCAACAGGAAAAAAACCCAAACAAACACCAAAACCAAATCCAAAAGCCAACCAACACCTCCTTTTTTAGAATTTAAAGATAAAATGTGGTGAACACACACGTCTGTGTGCAGAGTCCAGTTCACCTTAATCACAGTATGAAGTACCCTATATAATTTGCTTAAGGTTGACCATAGGCCTATGCTGTGAGTGTTTTGTGGCTGATAAAGGCTCACAGGTGACAAATGTAAGACTGCAGTTTATTTCCAGGAGCCCAAGACTCAATCCTTGATAATTCAGCCTGATTACATTTATTGTGGGTACTGTACGTAATCCATGGCCATCACAATGGCATCACATGTCATTGTGATAATGGTAGGTGAAGTCAAGCAGATCCTGGTAAAGTGGGAGATTAAATGCTCCTGTATACATTAGGAGGAAAACATCCTCAGGTCATTGTGCAGAACTGCCAGAATTAGTGATCTCATAGGAAAGGAAGCACTGGTTGATGACTTAGTTTTACCAGCAGCTCAGAGTTAATAGCCTGCTTGCAGTGGATCCTGAAACAGGGCAGCAAGGATGTGTCTCATCAGAAGGACAGGATCCTGTCCTGATACAGAATTCAACAGAGCACAGACTTGAACTCCCGCATGCCGAGCAAACCTCCTGCTGGGCATACCCTGTGTGTGTCCTCCCTCCTGCTCACAAGTTCAGCCTAAACCAGTCCACTCCTAGCGCATGTTTTAGATAAATCTGTGTTGGGATACACGAGATGAAATCTGCTGAGTTGGAAAACTCATCACTATCTGTATTTGTGAGCATTTAACAGACTTTTCTGGCCTCAGTTGCTGGAAGAGCAGCTGAGAATGGGCTATTGTTCTTAAGTGAGATGTAAGTGAAAAGAACTGGACTTACCGACCTTGTTTCTCTAAAGGGAAGGGTAGGACCCTGCTGAGTGTACAGCTTTATCCATGACAGCTTGGGCAGCAAGCTGATATCTTCCACTTAAAAGCTATGAAATTGAAGCTTGCTTATAATCTTTAACAGGTGTTAAAATACAAATAGAGCTTTTCAAACTGTAACGATGCTGGAAGCAGTACAGTCCCAGCATCAGTGCACTATCATTAGAGCGCAAGTGCCCACAGAAGGGCACTGATGCTGTCCCAACACTGCACATCTCTGCAACCACGGTAATTATATGGATCAGCAGTGTCCTGACAGAAGGCAAAGAAAATAATCAACTCCCATCTCTAGCTTTTGCGATGTTATTAGGGAAGTGACGTGCACTGTTTGCACTGCAGTGGAACAGATTATGGTGCTTGCCATAATATCTGTCATTATAATATTAGAAAATGTAAGAAGAATATAAAGCATTCATCTTTCTAATGACAAGCTCCATCTTCAGAACGCAAACAAGAGTAATTTTGTGTGATCTGTCTTTTTTGTAGTTTGAGCTTTGTATCACAGGAGAAGGCATGTTTATAGTCATCTATTTCTATTTTTTATAGGAAAGAACTAAGTTCCATATCCTTGAAAGAAATGAGACACAAATACTTCAAGAGGCATAATTGTACCAAACCTCTCTTAAGTAGCAGATGTGGTTCTATTTCTGAGGACATACTATTATTAGATTAATCAAAGCAATGTTATGCAGTGTTATGCAGGGGAACATCGGCACTACAGCCAACTATAAAATGAAATTAAAGTTGCTGGGTTTGCTTTTTTTCCAGCTTTTCTGTTTTTGTTTGGAGGATGGAGAAAATGGAGAGTAGCAATGCCACTCTTGCACCTAGAGAGGGTGTGGATCACTGGATACCACATTTCATACCTAGAGATTAGTTCTTTGGTCCTGACCAAGCTCAGGTCTCTCATGGCTTGTGACTTTACCACAGAAGCTGACATTTGCTGACTGCAGTTATTCCAGAGCACTGGGGACACAACAGTTATTTCCTAATCTAAATATCAGGGAAGACTATCTCAACACAGGCTTATGGTCTTACAGGACTCTATAAGAGAGGAGGGCAGTGCTGAGTTGGTTTGAAAGTGAAGAATTCTGACTTCTGTTTCCATCTTGCCAACCTGGCATCATATACTAGCAATATATTTGCTGTAGGATAAATTAAAAATCAGAAAATAAAGACAAGGTTGGAATCACTATTTTTGTTTATGTCACCCCAGAAAAGGGAAAAGGAATGAAACCCAGGCACCACTAAAGCACAGTGAGAGGCCACAGTCATCTGTAGCGGGAGATGGACGAATGTTGATTTGTTGCAAGGAAAAGGTTAAAAGACAACTTTACCAACATGGAGCGAAGATAAATGAAAGAGGAGGGCACTTTAATGTAGCAGAAAATAGCATAAAAAATATCAAGCTGATGGAAAATGAAGGGACACAAATTTAAATTAAACCTAAGTAAGGGTAATTAACTACAGGAACAAGCTATCAAGGGAGGCAATAGATCTGTTTTGTCAGGACTGGAAGCCCTTCTAAATACTATATATGTGATATACTTGTCCTGATTCACAGATTCTGTGGGTTATGCACATAAAAACCAAACAAAAACCCAGATCATTGGGCATGTAGAAGTGAATCAGTCTTTACATATGCTTTAGGAATTCCATTTGTTCAGGCTTGGGTTGTTTTGATTTTTTTTCCAGGCATCGTTCCTGTACAGTTGACAAAACCAGCCTATTAAATTTGATTTACTGCTTTCAGCTTTTGCTGGTAAACATTTCAGCTCACACACGATTTTATTGACAGCTCTGAAAGGTTGAAATGAGCTCGTCTAGATACATTGGTCCGGTTTTGGTCTAGTTTTGGGGGTGTGATTTCATTTATAAAGTTAAATTGATTGACCCCATGAGGTTTTAAAATGTATGACTCATGTCTGGAGGAGCTATCACAGCAATATGTTTACATATTTCCTATTTGGGTATCCAAATGGTTGGGGATACTCTTTCATTTTCTTTTGTCTCAGAGTGAATCACCAGCATGTAAAACATACTCTTTTGTCTCTCTCTCTTTTCTTTTCTTTTCTTTTCTTTTTTTTTTTTTTTTTTTGGTGTGGTTTCCCCTATGAATTTCATTCTTTCCGGTAATATTGAAGTTTTCTTTTGAGCAGTGAAATAACATGTTCCATCAACAGTCATACTAATGAAGCTGAGTTGCCAATGTCTCTCTGTGCTTTCTATCCATGCGCTTCAATAACACCAGCCCCACTAGAACAGCTGCACAACATTGCAGCTCTTTGGATGTCTCCTAATGCTGGCTCTTAGCCAGCGTTAGTCTTGAAAGAAACAATCCAAAGGCCAGCAGTTGATGTGGGTTAAGTCTGCACTCACATCCATGTGAGAAAATTGCAGACTCTGGGATTAGCTCTCCTGCTTCCTGTACCATGGGCATGAGTTGGGGCTTCTAGCTGCCCATTGCAAGATATTCAGAAATCAGTTGTTGATGAGGTTTCCAGCCTTCTTTCAGCCTTTCTTGAAATGGGTCAATGGGCTCAGAACTGAGGGAATGAGGAGGAAAGAGCTGACCAGGGACTTGCGGACTGAACAACTATGAATCCTTGGTTCCTTGGGATCTCTGACAACAGCAGTTGCCAAAGAACTAAACTGGGAGTTGGTTCAGCAGAGTACTGTGGGACAAAAGGTGCTGGCAAAGGGCTCTTTAAGTCAACGGTGAAATTTGATCCGAAGCGGTCTCACTGCCAGTGTACAGAGGAAAACTGCAGTCAATCCCCTTACAGGCAGGCTCACTCAAAGCTGTGCCCATTAGGACTTCTACTGGTGGTCAAGCTTAGCAGCCCTAGTAGTGCTGTCCATGTTGCAATAGAGCCCTTGTCCTGAGGAATCTACTGAAAAGAGCTGCAGTTTCATGGGTGAACAGAATAGTGTCTTGCTTAGGTGACACGGAGCAATGGTTTCCCAGGGGAAGTTTGTCTCCTTCTGTGACACTCGTCACAGTGCCCTGTTTGTTTTTCTTTGAGTTTATCTCCATCCCAGGTGAGTTACCAGCTCTCCACAGTCCAGTAGTGATTCACAGGCCATATCTGAGCCTTGAAGAAGGCTCTCACCTTTCTAAGCAGGATTATTCCTCTGCATCCCAGTATTCCTTGTGTATTTTGCTGATAACAGTTCCTGCAATTAATGTCTCCGAATTATCTCCAAGGGGTCTTTCTCCTCTTTTCTCTGGTCTCTGCTGTGGCATTTGTCTGGTCTGAGCCTCCTAGAATCCGTAGGGCTTCTTGGAAGCTGATCCTATCTTACTGTCTCTCTTCTCAGGCTTTTGTCCATTCCTGTGTAAACAATTTTCTTAGCCTGTGGCTGCTCCTTCACTGCACCAGGACTCCAGCATCCCATGGAAGCATTTCTGTCCCTTCCAAAAAAGTTCTCCACTCTGGGTGCAGTAATAAACTTACTTAGCACATGCAATTACTGTAGCAAGCATCTGAAAATATTTAAATGATAGCTGGTGTGTACAGTTGGTATACACACTGCCCATGGTGCAGACAGTAGGTACAGTTTGTAGAGCAGTATCTCACACAGGCAAGGAGAATCCGGGATCTTGATTTTCCAGTTCTGAATTTATAAGCTTCTCCTGTTTGAAACAAGATAGTTCTTCAGAGTAGTACATCACACACCCTCATCTCTGATCTCAGATGTGTCCAGTATGTTACCCATTTGGGAATTTGACCCTTCTCCACCTTGGTTCATCCCAGTCATGGAAACTGCCCAGTTAAACACAGCATAAGAGAAGCTTGATAAATGTGCAGTATTGATGCATAGAAATGCATGTAATGAATCTCTTCCTTTAACATGCATTCAATAGAAGTGCCCCAGAGTTTTATCATCCAGTTTTAGAGTTTATTTTGGAAACATTTCACACTTGTATGGAAAATGTCCTCATTAAGCTGATTTGGATCTAACAAGCCTGTGTTGTGTGGCACTGAACTGCTTGGAGTTCCTATGCACTGAAGGGCACATAGTATTTTATGGTGTTAGAGGCTAGGGGGAAGGAAGAGAGTTAATTCAGTGCCTCTTGGATTATCCACTTGTATTGATTGATGCCCTGTCATGAACCCTCCTATCACACAGGCTTTTGTCTTTCATTGCAAGTGAAGTACACATTACTGATGTTAAGCTGTAAGAGCTGCACAAGAGCATTACAGCATTTGTAGCTTCTGGATTTGATTCTAGCACCGCACCAGTGGCTCTCCATTCACATCCCGGTTTATATTCATTGTTTTAAAGGAGAATTAACACAAAGAGAAGCTATTGTGTTAGAGAGAACAAGTTGCTTTATAACTTGTGCCTTGGAAAACTGCAAGCTCATGGAGAGCTGGATGCAGTCAAATGTTTGTGGTCAGCGTAGGCCATGTCAGAATTAATACCTGCTTGTGGCATCTTTATACCATCCCACAAAAGATCTCATCACACCCGACACATAATTAACCCACACTTCTTACAGATGAGTGGGCCTGTTTTAGCCTGTATGCTGAGGTACCAGACAGCATCTGGGTAAAGGCTGGGTAAAGCAAGCTGACCTCCTCTAAGTGGTGGCCACAGGGGCTTGCAAATGTCTCATCTTCTCCTCCACAAGAGCAGAAATGATTATCATCACTAGGATAGTAAACTATCCGTGGCTGCAGTGAGATGTTCATAGCAAGTGATGTATAGATCTCCCTTATCTCCTAGCACCTTTGCTTGCGTTCAGTGAATATACGGGATATGGAATCATATACCAGCATCTTTGAATTGCAACTTGTCTGTCAGGACAGATAAAATCTGCCTGTCCTTTGAACTAACGATGGCATAAGTTAGTTATTCTGGCTACTGTGAGAGTGACATAGTAGACTAAACTCTTTCTTTTCCTTCCTTCTCAGATGCGTTTTCATCTAGCAGAATCTTCCATAAAAATTCAGAGTAATGCTGGCCAAGAAAAGTGGAAGTACTTGTTTCCTGTATTCACCTACCACCCTATTTATACCTGTCTCTCCTGCAGAAGCACAGAGCTTGGAGGTGCTGAGTTAGGCAGCAGTTTTCCCTTTGCTCACAGGACTACTTTTGCTGTAGTCTCCCAGGTACTCTGAGCCAAATGGCCTCTTTGAGGTGGATCTGGAAAAGGTACTGTTTATGAACAGAAACATTTTTGGTCAGGGTTATTAATATCTGTGATCATTTAGAGGGCTTTTTATTTTGTTTTTCTTAAATAAAATGAAAGTTCCAATTCTCATTTTTCATGTAGCTCAGCTACTTAATCCAGGCTTCTTTTCTTACCTCTTATTGATCTAAGAATCTGTCTTAGCTTTGATTGTTCTAGTCTGTTGGTCTAGTATTTCTCAGGTTAAGAGATGTAGCCGCTTTAGAGGCTCTTTCACTTCAGTTCATGTAGATATTCATTGCATGGTGTCCGTACCCTCTGGATTTTGCAGGATGAAGTGCTGAGTAACTGCTGAACTTCAACTGTCAGGTCAGGAAAGATACCCTGTATATTTGTTGTGTGCTCTTTGATTTCAGACAGCACATTGAGCTTGGTCTATGAGAGTTGTTGAATCAAAAACTTCTGTGGTATCTGGAGCTTTCATCTTGCTCCTGCTTATCTAGCATGTGCATATGACTGCAGGAGGGTAATAGATGTTCTGTTGCCCTGCTGCCATTCAGGACACAGCAGGCAGTAATGCTCCAGTGAAGCCATAGAGTACGTTTCCGATTCACAGAAAGTCTAAACTGTTGTTCGCCATGTGGTTTAGATCTAACTTTTACTTCCCTGAACAGTGGTTGTCTGACACCCATCTGCAAATACAGGCCTTATGGTTTTGCATGCAAAATCTGCCAGGCCGCTTTTTGACCTATTTCTGGACATTTCTGTAGCATAATGCAAAATCCCTTATGTTTTCATGAGCTTGTAAAGAACAAAATGTAATATTGTTCTATTCAGAACAGTTTTTAAATCCTCCGGGAAATACTTGAATGCAAAAAAACCCTATGGATCATCAACTGATGTTGGTCACCTGAGAGATAAACTGCAGCACAGAGGCTGGGCTCTGAGAGTGTGGTTGGCCAGAAAACGTTCAGCCCAAGGGGAAGGAAACTCTGGTTTCTGGTCAATGAAGTATTGTTCCCATCACCGTGGGAACATAACAAATGGCTGTGTAAATACATGTATTTTATAGCGTTCAGGAGTGATGGATATGCTTACATCCTTCTCTAACATTATTGTTGATCTTTAATGACCATGTGCCCAGGCAGCAACAGGTGCTTTGTCCTTTTGTTTTAGCATGATGGATTCAAAAGTCCCTGTTGGGCAAGACCTGAGTGGCCCTGCGGGACAGAATAGCTCTCCTGCAGCCTTGGCTGAAGGCAAGAAAATGTGATAGTGTGCAGAAATGTAGGTGGCTGCTCTTTGGGGCAGAGAGCATGTGGGAAGGGCTGTCATTTTAGTATTGAGACTATCTTGCTGAAATAGTGTTTGCTATTTGCAGCTTTCTCTACATCTAGTGAAAACCAGTTACTGAGATGAAATGTGGAAGGGTTTAGCTTTTAGAAAGCTTGTCTTGATAAGACCCACATTTTAGTGGATGTGCCACTGATGGGATACCAGGGTTTCTAGTATCAGTGTCATGGGAGAGATCTTAGTCTGACATCTGCCTGGGGAACATCCAAAGACAGAAACTTCATCTTTCTGGAAGAAGACAGGAAAGAACTTAGGAGATCTCAGTACACTATGTCTTGCCACTAGATTGCAAGGTCAAGAGAATACACATTTAGTGCACTGTTCCATGTTTCCCACTGCATCTTCAGTATGTGTTTTTGCTCTTGTAATATGTGAAAGAGCTGTGTAATTCCACCAGTCTGCTTGCTCTAATAGTTAAAAGTATATTTCTACCTTTTTCTGAAATGAACAGAGGAAAAAATAAAATGGAAATGTTCTACCCAAGCTACATCCATGACCAGAAAAAAAACCAAAACAAAACAAACACAAACTTATATAGAAGATTTTTCAGTTAAAAAAATGGTAAGGACCAAAATAGAGGTCCCTGTCTTGCACATGGTTATTTATCAAGGGTGGACACATACTAGTGGTTACTGTAAAGACAAAGATCTGTAGTAGATCAAACAAACGTAGGACTCTTCCAGGGTTAAGTTGCTCTACTATTCAGTCTCAGTAACATCAAGGCTCACTCACACTGCAGGAGCTCACATGTTATGGAACAGACCTCCTTAGGCAGATGTTCACATGAGCTCAGTACCCACATTTTGACAGATTTTTGAAAGACCCTTCATTCTATTTAGATAACAAAATCAATGACCCTGATACATTGAGAATGTTAAATGTGAGAATGGATATTGAGCAGTTTTTGAGATAGGGGAATTATTTTGGCTGACAGGCTTAAAAGTCTGGCTCCCAGTAAAGGGAAATCATGTTGAGAGTTGCGAAAGACATCTAAATGACTATGACTGTCAGGTGCCCAGTGCTCACTGAACTAAAATGAATGAAAAGTGCGCAGCTCTCTTGAGCACCCTTAAAATATGCCAGTTGATGGCTTCAGCCAGATTTCAGCAGCTGTTTAATCTTTTCCACTGTGTGCTGGAAGCTCTGGGACCTGCAGATGGATGGAACAACACTGAAAATCTGTGATTGCTATAGGTAATTACCTGAACTTTATTAGCTATCCTATTTGTGCAGCAAACTTATTTTAAAAAGAGAAGGGACTGTCAGTGTGCTCTACATGATAGGCAGCATATGGGCACGTCAGGATGTTGCGTAAGACTTTTAACTTCCCAGGAGGCTCATATTTTGTCTTATAGGTAGAGTGTTAAGACCCTGGCAGAGTCCTTAGGATGGGTGTGGGTAAAGAAAGCCCATTAAAAAGGTGAAGATGATCAAACTACGTGAACTGTGAGTTGGACAGTTGTGGTCATTTACTGACAGCATCCTGTAAGCCAGGAAAAACAAAGTTTAAGTTGGATGGGTTCAAAGGGGAAGATAACTCTGGAGTGTAAACTGAGTGGTTATGTATTATTTTTACAATGCTTATGAAATAGTCATTAAGAGCCTAGACAGGTAATGCAAATAGCAGAAAGTGAGTGAAACACCTGAGATGGTGTTTGGCATTGCCAGAAAGCATTCTGGGGGCAGAAATCATGATATTCATTCCTGTTTGCAGCCAGCAAACACTGGGTATTGCTCATTCATTTCTTTTCTACCTTGAAAGTGAAGTCTCCAGACTGTGCAATACTGCATATCCACTTCAAAGCAGCAGAGCAGACATTTTCAGCCTGTGGAGCCTGGTTTCTGCCAGACTTCCACAAGCACAGTCCCAGTGCTCTGACAGAAACATTGTGCTTGCAGGCTTTTTGGGTGAAGATGTGAAAAAGTGCAATGGGACTGTATAATACTGAACTTAATTATGAGGGGGAAAGGGATAAGACAGGGAGACAGAGATTTAGTAAAATGAGTTGAGTCTTGCTTTTGTCTCCTTATGAACATGAATGCTTCTCCCCACATTGGGGGAATGAGGAATGCTCTGGTCAAATCCCAAGAAGTTAGTGGGTACCTTTCACTGGCTGATGGATGCTTTTCATAATCTGATGGAGTTCAGCCTGTTGTCATTATTTGAGTCCCAGGAATGGCCCTGCCCCTCTATCGTCTCTCTCAGGAATAGATACCGGAGTAAGAAGTGTGTTACGGACATCTTAAAGTGGCATTTTCCCAACCCTCAGTGGTCCGAAGTCAACGGTAAAAAGGAAGCAACATGCTCCTTTGGTATTACTTTACCTCTCTCTCAAACTCAACTGTAGTTTGAATCTGGGAGTATTAATATACTACTTGCTAGCAGTGGGTTGGGAATAGCTGCAGAACAGATTCGTGCAGCTGCTCCCAGTTCTAGGCCACAGAGGTGCCCTGGGGATTTACTTGCATCATAACAAATACCTCTGAACAGATTCAGAAGGAGAATGGAGACAGCACATTGTTCTTCCCACCTAGTTTTGTTGTGGTCATTTCTGATTCTCTCTCTAGGGCCTACACAGTAATAAGCAGATCAATGTAGTCAATTTGTTACAAGAAAGAAATGTAGAAAAAATATTTTTATAAATTAATTAAGGGGCAGGATTAATTGAAAAGTTCCTGTGTTTTTAGGGAGTACTGATTTTGTATCTAGCTTTCTTACCAACATAAATCCTTCAGCAGTACAGCTCTCCCCAGACAGCTGCCATTAAGAGGGATGCTTAAAAGTTTGGAAAGCCTCAGGAGATATCCCCAGAGAGTGGATTGCAATGTTCTGGGAAACCACCCTGTTCACCACAATAGACACAGAGAGACAAAAGCATCTCTGACAGCTACAGCTGCTGTATTTTGGTCACAGTTAGGAGATTCTATAAAAGGGCAATTATGGATAAATATAACTAGTCTCATAGAAATCATAAATGCTGGCTAGAATCCTAAGAGACTACCTACTTCACCTTTCTGGTCTTAAAGAGCTCTAGTGATGGAGATACCCTAGTCTCTCTAGGAAGTCTAATTGCTTTACAGTGCTTCACTGTCTACATAATGTCTAACCTGAATACCTTAGGAGTCTGAACCCATGCTTTCTTGTCTTATCCAGAAATTTCACAAAGACCAGATTGTTTCTTCTCTTTTTTAGACAGCCATGTGAAAATGTTGCCATCTAAAAATCATAGAATCATACAACATTTTAGGTTGGAAGGGACCCCTGAGAATTATCTAATCCAACCTCTTGCTCAAAGCAAGGCTAACTTCCAAGTTATCACAGGACCATGTCCAGTTGAGTTTTTCCAGGGACAGAGCTACCACAGTGCGTCCAGAATTTATGATCCAGTCCTTAACCAGCCTCACATGGACTGGTGCAACCTTTACAAAGTGTTTGACTTATGATCATCTAGTGACCTCCAGGAATCCTCAGGCCTTTTTCTGTAGCACAGCTGTATTTCTAATTGAACGGACTAATTCCCTATTCTGTATTTGGGTATCTGACTACCTCTGCTTAACTGCTGCATTTTGCATTTGGTTCGATTGAATACCATCCCATTTATTTCTGATCCGATTTCCAGTTTGGCAAGACTATTCTGAGCTACAAACCTTTAGCATACTAGCAGCCATTTCTGGCACGATGCTGTCTGTACATTCCATGCTAATGCTCTCTTCTACTGAAAATATAATACTCTCTTTCCTTTTGTGGATGGACATAGAATCATAGAATGGTAGAGGTTGGAAGGGACCTCTGGAGATCGAGTCCAACCCCTCCCCTACCAGCACAGGATCACCCAGGGCAGGCCACACAGGAACAGATCCAGGCAGGTCTTGAAAGTCTCTAGAGAAGGAGACTCCACAACCTCTCTGGTCAGCCTGTTCCAGGGCTCTGTCACTCTCACAGTGAAGAAGTTTTTCTTCATGTTGCGGTGGAACTTCCTGTGTTTTAGCTTTCTACCGTTACCTCTTGTTCTATCACAGGGCACCACGGCAAAGAGACTGGCCTTCTACTTGACACCCACCCTTCTGATACTTGTAAACATTTATAAGATCCCTTCTCAGTCTTCTCTTTTCCAGGCTAAACAGACCCAGGTCTGTCAGCCTTTCCTCCTAAGACAGATGTTCCAGTCCCTTCATCATCTTTGTAGCTCTATACATACAGGTTCATTTATTTGCACCTCTCCCAGAGTGATGACAGAAGTGCAGCTGCATTGGATTTTGCTAATAATTAGGCTTTGTAAATACAGAACAGCAAATGGAATTGATTCAAAATCTGTGTAAAGGTGATTCCAGTGTGTTCAGCATGTTTGATATCAAGATGAGACAAGTTAGTAGCAGAAACAATTTATCTGGGGGGTTTAGAGAGAGGAAGAATGTTCATATAGATTTATTTAGAATTATTTATTTTTTTTTAATCAGGGTTTGAAAGCTAACTCTTGGTGGGAGCTCTCTGCACACAATGAGTGTGTTTGGCCTTGAACACATGTATCTGGTTTTAGTTAAGCCAAGCTGGCCACACTTATTCCACCCTGCACATGATCTCATTCCATGCTCCTTGTCATGGTATCTGCACACCATCCAGCAGTATATTAACAGCGTGAGTAATGTGTCTTATGTTGATTATTCTGTCACCAAGGGAGCAAAGTGTCTTGTCTGGTAGGGAACTCAAGACTGTTTTAAACAAAGCTCTGTACTTATGCTGGAGAAAAATCAAGAGCTGCACCTTGTGTTAGGAGAAAAGAAACGGGAAGGTGTGTGCTGGTCCTTGTGTCTTGGGTAGGGCCACTTTGGGACTCAGACCAGCTACAACCAGAGAAGACTGCAGTTCCTGCACTGATGAGCTCTCCTTGCACTGTGGAAAGGCCATTTGCACTGCTGCCAGCACGCTTCATCAGTTCATAGTCTGTGACACTTAGGGCACCTCCAAATTCACCTATTAGTCCAGGAAGAAAAATGCTCCTAATAGTCTTTAATTTGCATTTAACTAAATGACCATGTTAGTGTTAGAAATGCAATGTGCTGTGTGTCAGCTGAATGGAAGAAATGTCTCCAGGCTGCAGGGAGGAGAGGGGAAGGCTTGAAAAACTTGTTCAGCTGCTCAATGTTCATCTTTGTTCTGTGTGCAGTGAACGAGCTGAAATCCTTGCTTCTGCTGGGCCTGTTTACAGCGTGTGTTACCCACAGGGCAAGTTTTCTGCTATGGTTGTCTGTCAGATTGGAGGGGAAGGGCCATTGCTAGTGGCTCTCATTAGAGGCTGCATCATTCTCTTTGCATATTTACTGAGCTAAACTCCAGCGTTGTCTCCCATCTGTGTGATAAAGGAGGTGCTGCTCTACAGCATCTCAAGCGTGAGAGCCCCAAATCCCTTTATGGAGGCTAATTCAACTTCAGCTTGTGCCTGGGAGCAAAGCAATCCTCATTTGAAGAGGAGTAAAACTGAGGGACTGAAGGCTGATGCTAATTGCTGTTCCTCCTATACACAGTGCTGAGGAACGATTTCAACGCAAACCTGAGTCCCACGTCAGTCCCTCTGCCACCCTTAAACTGCTCAAACTTGCTAAAAAGGGCAGGAGACTCTGGCATCGGCTGCTGCTGTGCTTTTGGGTTTTTTTGCACAATCCACAGTTGGCACTTGCAGGCCCTGCTTTTGCAGGTTTGGTCCTCCTTGGCTTGGTAGCCTCCCTGCAGATAGGAACAGAAGGACCTTTGTAGTGCATGGGGTTTTCCTGACATCCTTTTTCTCTGGAGAGTAGCCGCTGACTCATCGAGGACACTGTGCATTCAAACCGTATATGTCTCTCAGCTCCTTATATGGTAACACGAAGAAGTCTTAGCATTTTAATTCTGATTTTGAGTTACCCTGGTTGTCTTCTCAGCTGGGGAACTAGAAATTTTAAAACCGCAGGCAAACTAGTTCTTGCCACCAAGAAACCATACCTTGGTTCATGCACATGTGTGCCAGTGTCTCACCACTGTCTTACTGCAGACCAGGCTGCACTGTTAACCATGAAATTCACCTACAAAACATTTGCAGCAGTTCAAGTTTTATGCAGTACCATTTTTCCCCCCTTCTGGGGGAAAAAAAAGTATCTTTAAGATACTTGTTATAATAGCAAAAGAAGGAGGCTGAGGTGGAGGGAGGGGGCCAAGGAGGCTGTGGGGCAGAGCTGGCTTTTTCTGGCAGACAGCATACTTAACACAGAGGTGCTGATGGGCAGTGGGAGCTGGAGGGAATGGAGCTGAGGACACCTGAATAGGCTCTGCATTCTTAAGCCATCACATCTAGATTTGCAAGGAGTACAGAAAATGTTCCTGAGCAGGGGGAAAGGTGTCCTTGTTCATCCCAGAGCCAAATGCATTTTGGTGACTTAGCCCTGCACTGACAGAAGCCACTCTACAAAAGAAACAGCAGTGAGCAGAGCTAAGTTTTTCCTGATTGCCCAACTCTTGTGTTTGTCTCTGGGAAGTCCTTGAGTGACTTTGCATGATTTTGTCATAGCCCCAAATGGTGCAGTTTTTGTGCTGGAAGAGTGTTAGGGAAGAGTGCTCTGACAAGGTGATAGGGCCTTGTGTTAGAGTCCAGCCTACCCTACTGTAGGCTGTCCTCTACTAGCTACAAGCTTAATGCTGGATAGAATGCCGAGGGTGCGTACGAGCATGAAACCATAAGCAACATATCTGCACTTAAGTACTTCTTCAGACATGTTTAAGGGCAGGAACAAAGGCGTGTGATGGCTAAAGGAGCTCCAGCAAATTTCAGTGGCTGTGGAGCTTGATGTCTCCTCAGGGCCAGCTGCTAGCACTTAAAAAGGGATATGATTTCTTTTTTTTTTTCCCTTTATCCCTAGATTTCATGCTGATGAGACACAAATGCTGACAAGCACTGAGAGCTGCAGACCCTTCTGCATATCCTCGGTGGCTCATCAGCCCCAGTTTTTACAAGTGACTGCAGGTTTCTTTCCTCATGGTGCAGGTTCCACCACGTTGGCGGAGCGGCTGGGACTGTCCACACCAAGCTCGCCCACCTCGACGCCCAACTCCCCCACCATCCTCTGCAGTGGTGTCTCTGACCCCATTTTGTCTACGTGCGGCTCTGGCCCCCTCTGCAGCTCTATCAGTGGTAAGTGTGCTGAAATCCCACGCTGCCTTGCCTTTGCCTCCCCCTGCCTGCTCCTCTCACTTGTCTCCCAGAAGGACCCTAAAGCCACAGTAATCAACAGGCTCCTGTCAGCTCCTGCGAGGAGGAAGGGAGAGCCCCTGCAAAGGGGGTTTCCAGTCAGTTTATGTGGAAGCTGCTTAGATGCCTAGACAGCAGTATTTCTCCAGCCCTTTTCATCATGCAAGGTCCCAAGGGAGACAGCAGAGTTTCTGTCATGTGCGTGGCCCTGTGACGCAGAGCTCCTGCTGGAGAGCAGTGTGGCACTGACGATGCATGCTAGCTGAGACTGGAGCTAGGGGTGTGCTGACAGGCTCCTGTTTCCCTCTCCACACATCTTCAGTACCCTCTTCAGAAAAAGGCAGTATTGACATTTCTACCATGCTGATGCATTCCAGTGAGATTTAGATACATGCAGTAGAAAATGATAGGCAAATTTTAAAATGCAGCATTTTTAAAACCCCAGGTACCTGCATGCTCCCGAGGCATTGATGGTGGGATACATAACTTACCAAATCCTTGTCATTGTTGTCCAAAACAAGAGGCTTTTTTTCACTGAAGGTACCTACCAGACTCGAGTCTAGTAACTTGTGACAGCAAATAATCAGATTTTTATGGGTTTGGGTGGAAAAAAATAGAAATGTTCTAATTGTGTTGCTGGCTTCATTCGTGACGCCTCATTAAGGGTGTGCCATGGGCATAATTACTGCAGCCCCCTCATAGCTCTCGAAGCAATGACCCACTATGAGCTAGATGCTGTCCATGCAGGTATCACCCCAGCTCTGCCCTGAAGGATCCATGGGGTGATTTTGGAGCCAGGCATTGTAGTCCTGTCTCCCTGGATGATCCCTAGAGTTGAAGCACTGCTGGGCTTGGGAGCTGCTGCCACAAGGTGCCACCCAGTCTCTCTCTGAATTTCAAAGAGATGGCTTGATTTGTGCCACCTTGATTTTTTTCCTCCTTTGTTAATGTTTAGCCAGTGGTATGAAAATGCAAAACTGCTCATTGTCCCTGCTGCATGGGAACAACTGCCTCTTGGTTTGCTCTGTGTGGGCAGCAGATCCCATCTTTCTGCTGCTCTGACCTTGGCATGTGAACTAGGACTCAGCGAGTGGGACAGTAGGTCACAGGAAGGACCCCTCATCCTGGAGCATCCATTTCTGCTAGGGCATCATTCCTCCCTCTCTAGCTAGATTCAGGGCAGAAATTACCCTGGGATCTCAGAAAGCCTTTTAAGCAGCATGAATGACCCTGTTCTTTGTATTTCAGGCACAGCTCCCAACTCTCCAATCAGCTTGCCCGAGTCACCCATCTCCCCGTCGGTCTCTGGGCCCTGGGGAGATGAATGCACCATCTGCTATGAGAACATGGTAGACACAGTCATTTACTCCTGTGGACACATGTGTCTCTGCTATTCCTGTGGGCTGAAGCTCAAGAAGATGGCCAACGCTTGCTGTCCCATCTGTAGACGGGCCATCAAAGATATCATCAAAACATACCGCAGCACTTAGAGCAGCTGCAGGTGCTGTGGTGAGGACTGGGCAGGTGGGAAAGAGGCTGTGAACAACACAGGCCTTGGTCTCTATTCATCATCCAGGAGATTCAAAAACCATCACCCACCACCACCACCTCCCTGATCCCATTGTCCATGGACAACAGCTGAGACAAGCTTAAACACTGCTCTTCTACCCTCCAAGCAAGCCCTGGAGCTGAACTTCTGTATGTCGTCAGGGAAGTTGCAATAGACTACTCTCCCTTATGGACTTCAAAATTTTATCTCAGAAGAAAAAAAACCAGTTGGTGCAATCATCCCTTTTCCACACCATGCAGACCAGAGGGAAGTCTCCAGTATTTAGCAGGCAACAGCAAGAGGTAAAAGGTTTAGTGCTACACATATCCTGGAAACACTCTTGCATGCAGAAGACAGCTTAGCAGAAGAGGAGAAACAAGCAACGTCTTTCCACGTACAAGCAGCCTGACTGTAGGAAGCCCCTTAGAAAGCACAGAGAGGCAAGCTTTGACCCAGCAAGGGAGGTGCAATGAGCGCATTCACAGTGGAAAGGCTGGGGCCAGTGCAGAAAAGGACACAGGAGTTGTGAAGCAAAACTCACCCCTGGCCGCAGGCAGAAGAGCAGCCAGGTGGAAGCCTCTGGAGGGCTGTCCCCAGCTCCTCCCTGGGAAAGGCATTAGCAGATGCAGATTTGGCAGCCAACACCTGCACTGGCCTTGTTCCCTCCCAGCAGCATCCGGCCCCCTCCTGTCACCAACCCACTGCATGACAAGTGGCGCTCAAACCCCCCCCCCCCACCAACTTGTGTGTGGTCTCCACACAGCACGAGAGATTGAGCGGCATCTCTGCCCCCATGGGCCTGTGGGAGAGGGAGCTGTCTCTGCCACCTTCCCTTCCGCCACCATCCAGACAATACTTGTGAGGGAGAAAATAAAAGAAAAAAAAAAAAAGAAACAAAAACCCCAACCCCACTGGGGAAGAATGTATAAACCCACATGTCTGCGGGTTTCATTTACTGGTAACTTTATCACTGTGCTTTAAGACAAAACCAGCCAGGTGGAACTCAGCCCTTCACAGCCAACCCGCTGGCAGAACGTGGCTGTCCTTACATGTTAGGAAGAAAGAAAGGGGGGAAAAAAAAAAAAAAGGTTGAGGGGGTTTGCTTTGCTTTGATTTATTTAAATAAATCCCCTTCCATCCTGGCCATGGCAGATGCCTGCAGTGGCAGCCCCAGTGGTTGCTGCGACAACGGCCACTCCACCGTGGCTGCTGGCCAGGCCTAGGGCTATCGCCCCGTGGGTCTGGGAAGGGTGGCTCTCTGCCTCCCATCCAGCCCCATTCTGCTGCCTGCCAGAGCTGCACAAGAGGTAGAGACCGGGCCTGGGCCCTGAGGGGTGATCCAGGCTGGGGCACACCAGCAGCGGGCTTCACCCTGCCATGTTGCCCACCGGCCCAGGCTGGGGAAGGCCATGGAGTTGCACCCCTTCTGCCAAGCCATTTTCTGCACCCCAACATATGGCTGATGATAGGACATGGGGGGACAACATGGTGCAGGGACAAAAGCACTTAACACATACAGCTGCTCCCTGCAGAGCACACCATGGCCCCCACCCACGTGGCTGCTGGAGCACTCACAGAGGCTGCTCCAAAGAGCGCCTGGAAAACCATGTCCTTGCCCTGTCCTCTCAAGGAAATGAAAAAAGAGGCTAGTAGGTGGAGAGCACGTTGTAGAGCCTTTCTCTAAAGGCTCCACCATCACTGCAGCCTGCCATGGGGGTCTGCAACTACCCCAACCTGCCTCAGCGGGCAGTCCTAACTTGAATGCTGATATTCTGGTTACAGGGATTTACATTATTTCTTTGCATACCTCTCATGTACACCCCCTAATCCAGCCCTGCCCTCCAGGCTGGATGTTGAAAGCCCTGGAGCATCACGGCTTCTGTGCCCAGACATCCTCACCGAGGGGTGGGAGGAGGCCAGTTTGGCACGAGTCTAGAGGAGTCACGGCAGCCATGCCACAACTGGTCCACAGGCATGCAACTAGCCTCCAGCTTGCCCAAGGACAGAGCCATGGCCATCAGACAGAGGGAGCTTGTTTCCATAATTATACAAACTCCGAGTGCAAAGATTTGGGAAAGAAGGAATCCAAGGGGTAGGAGGGTGTAACTGAAATAGAAGATGTGGGGAAACGTGCAATAAACAGCCTCCCGAGCCTTCACCACACCAGTGGGACCCGTTCCTCTCCACCCAGGGCAAGTGAAGGGGTATATTTTATTTTTCAAGAAATTCCATCCATGGGTACCAGTGCAGTGGCGTGAATTCCCTTTTCACCTTTTGAATTCAGAGTGTTTTAATATATAACTGTGTTTGTTTTACCGTGGACCAAACTCTAGGAGTTAGCAGAAGCTGAAAGCTCCCCCAGCATCCAAGCTTAAAAATTGGGGTTAAGTCCTGTCCCAGCATCTGCTGGCCTCCACTTGCAAGCAGGGAGGAGGAGAGCAAAGCACTCTCCAGGGAGAAAAAAACCAGCAAAAGCAGTAACAACAATCCTAACCGTTTGTTTTGTTTGACTGTTGTAGGTTCCCACGTACCTCTGTGTTCTTGTGTCATTTGCATTTCATGGCTTTACTTTAAGATGTTTTGTGTTCTGTTTAAAGAGAAGAATAACTCATTGTGAAAAATTGGATAACTGTGATTGTGAATAAAGTTGATTTAGGTATCCTGAAGCAGCATGGGCAACTGAGTACTTAACCGCTTCAAGAGTGGCAAAACATGATGGGCAGTGCCAGAGCCACTTCCTTGGGGGGAGCTGGGTGGAAAGACCTCAGGCTTTTCTTCAGTGCTTGAGGACAAGGGAGTGTTGAGAATCCCCCCCTGCACAGATCTGACAGTCCAACACCAGCTCTGCACAGATACAACAGTCCAACACCCGTCAGGAGCCACATGTTGAGGCTGCCCACTGACAAGCTATGGTCTGGCCAAGGGAGATGCTGAGGGAAGATGAAGATGATTTCTCAGCATGTAGCAAGGTACACAGGTACCCAAAGGGGATTTGCATTCTTCAGAGTGATGCCAGTTCCCCCAAAACTCAACAGCTCCTTTCCTTTGGAGAACTGCTTAGGAGCACACCCACAAGACAGCTGTGTGAGATTTCCTCCTCATCCATTTAACTATTCAGCAGATGAGAGACTGGTTGGATCAATCTCATCACAGGAGAGAACTGACTTGGCGTCTTCTCCTTCAGTATGGGTGCTCCATCTGCCAAGGGACAGGGACTCAGGAGATTCACAATCACAGACATCTCAGGAGAGGTCAGCCTCTCCGGCTAAAGCTGTTCCACTCTAACAGTTCCCCAGTAGCCCAAAACTTTCCAGGCTGGGTATAGCAAAACCACTTTATGACCCAGCTTTCTCCACCTCCACCACCCTGAGAAGCTCTTAGCTGTTGGGACAAGGTACCAACCGCTATGCTGCGCTCTAAGAGCTGTGCCCAGCTCCTGCTTTCCCTGGGACAGAAGGACCCTTGGTGGGTCTGGAAAGCCCTCTCTGTCCACAGCCCAGCCATGGGAAGGCTCCTTGTTGGCCTCAAGAGCATGGGATAGAGCTGCACAACACAGCCTGCCCCCAGAAACTGGGGACACCGACCTGCCAGACAGGCCCTGCCAGATGTGCCGAGCCCAAGCACTGCCACATACTAGGACAAGTGAACTGCTAACACTCCGGGCCAAAGTCAGATCCATTCCTGGCATCAGCAAGAGGGACCAAGGCACATACCCCTGTGTTTCCCCCCTGTAACTGCCATGTGCCCCAGTGAGCTTCGCATCCTCACCTACTGAGCATCACTAGAGTCACCCTGCCCTGACCTCCCTTCCGAGACCTTCACCATCATCTCAACAAATCCAACCCAGATCTGCAATTTCACCCTCGCTCCCAAGCTACTTCCCACCGAGAGCAGCCAGACCCGCAGCGACAAGCCCTCCCACCACCGCAGCCCCCCCGCTCTTCAGGCAGGGCCAGCCCCGGGGTTTCCCGGTCAGCAGCACAGCTGCGGCGGGGCCCGGGCCACGGACCGCGCTGGGACAGGGCGGGGAGCAGCTGGAGGGAGGGACGGGAGCGAAGGAAGGGAGGATGCTCCTAAAGTGGTCCAGGAACGGCAGAGCTGGTCCAGCATCGCCACCTGGTGCTCCGTACCCGAAACGGCACACAGCCTCTTCACTCCCCTGCTTCTTGATTTTACTCCCTTTCACAAATACACGTTAAGTAGGACTTAAAGTTAGACTAAAAAAAATTAGTCTGAGTGCAGCATAACTCTGGTAGTGTCTCTCAGAAAAAATGGGGAATGAAGGGAGCAAGTAACAGTAGGTTACCATATACAAGGGGATACATCAGTATATGACGATTAAACCAATCCAAGAAAACCCTTTCAACCCTAAGCTGGCTGCCCCACTACACACAGGGGAAGAGTGGGCACAGTTTGCAGGTTTATTTGTCACAAAGTTTGTGCCTTAAAATGCCCAGGACTGTGTGCAGCCTCTGGTCTAATTCCAGGGATCCTCCAGAGAGCTGCGGTGCCCAAACAGGAATCCTCATGAACCATCCACCTCTTGCCAGTATGGAAAAACATCTCATAGGTGCTGTTAGCAAAGGCTGTGCCTCCAAGGAGAGCTGGCTCATCTCAGGGCCTGGGTGAGACTCATTTCTCCCCAGGATGTTTGTGAAGTGCTACAGCACATGGTGAAGCCACAAACCCCCTGCTAAAATGAGGGATACGGTCATGCAAGGTCATTCTGTGCTGCAGGAACAGAAGGTTGCAGCCTTGCTTTCCAAGGTGGCAGATAGGCACTAGGAGTTCCTCCTTACACCTACAGATTAGCAAACTGCTGACAGGGACAATGTGGGCAACACTTCATGGAGGGCTCCTATAGCCAAATTGGGAACTGAAGTGCTAGAAAAGAAAACCTTGTTTCCTATACAATTACATCTTCTATTATAACCTGCTCCTGCATTTTATCTCCCAATCCACTGCCTCCTGCATACCTGAGAGATGTCCTGCATAAAGAATGGGCATTCATTAGGAGAAACTCTTCTGTTTTACCTGTTTGCTCTGCTGCTTCATGCAGCAAAGAACTTCCATTTGTTGAGCTATCTGGGGCCTCCAACTTTCAAAGCTAAGTAAGAGGAGTCAGCAGGGCCCAGCAACCTTGCAGGATCAGACCTTAATATCCCATGTTCAAGAACCACCTTCTCTGCAGCCTCCATGCTGGGGTGTTAAGGGCTCACGTCAACTTGCACAGCAACCCTTTTATGACAGAATGGAAGGGCTGCTCATGTAGAAGTGTGTTTTTCGTATTTTGGATCTAATGCCACATCCCCTCTCCAAAAAACATCCTGACAGTAATTGTAGACCTTAAGTCCTTGATCAACACAGACAAAAGGTCTTCATGTTTGACAGCAGAGGTGAACAGTCCCTAAAATTTGTGGGAAGAGAAAAAAGAAGACAAAAATACAGTGTACAATAACAACTCAGGGCCAGGGGAGAAGCTCCTTTATCCATTTATGTCTAAGCTGAAATTTGCAATTGCATCTACATGGAAGTTGTAAGTTATTCTGTGAAAGCTAAATTCAGTGGTTTGACAAACAAAAATAGAATGAAAGTAGTACTGAAAAAAAATTGAAAAAACCAAATCAAACCAACTGCATCACAATTAAAAAGGTCAAAAATTTATTTTTCATTAGGGCATAAGAGGCAATGTAAACAAAATACCAACAAACAACAACAACAAAAAAATCACAAGTCAATTATTACAGTCTGCAAGCATTTGAAGATAGAGTACCCTTTTCCCACCTCCCCTCAGAACACTGCAAGCCTGCTCAAATGTTAATAAGCTATAATTCTGAACCCTGTGGGTCCAGTGAGTTTTGCTGTGTCCCGAGCTGGGACATTTCTCATGTAAGAAGGACACTGCATCTGTTTTATCAAAAACTTAAAAAGTCCAACAAAATATAAATATTACAGACAAAGATCAGGTTTAGCACCACCTTTGGTCCAAGCAATCAATGAACTGGGAGATGATGGGTACAGTCTGTTTAGCAAGTCCTTTCTGCCTGAGTTTTTGAAAACATCAGAGGTTCACGTTGCAAGAACTTGTAGTAACTCTGAGAAAACAGCCCTCAAACTCTGGCAGTCCCTCGTGACCTCCCCAGGTCCTGTGCACATGGAGAAGAGAGCATTGTCCCTGTGCAGCAGTGCACAGTGCCAGGGAACGGCACTCAAAGCGCTTGGCAGAGTTGAGCTTAGCCCTGTGGGACATGGCAAATGCCACGCTAAGGGCCTGATCCTGCTTTCACATGGCAGAGCTCAACTTCAGGCATGGCTGAAGAACAGGAAGGGTAATGACAGTGTGCATCCTGAATTTCCCTCTCTGTTAGCATTTGCTACCCTCCAAAACTCGGCAGGCTGTAGCCCCTGCGTGCTGTCAGGGATTGTGACAGCAGATGTGTGGAAGGAGCTGAAGTTGCCTACACGCGAGTTATTTCAGTGCCACAGCACTAGTGTGGGCCAGGATGCAGTCACAGGGATCTGTGACAATCCTAGGAGAAAAATTAAGTTCATAAAGCACCTGACAATATTACACATTTATTGCAACTCTACAAGCATCCAGAACTCAATTTGTCTTTTCTTTTCCTCCAGGACTTTTTGGAGCAGTCTTAATAAATCATTATTAAATGCTGTTCAATTCCAAGATAACACCAGCTCTAGTGAATGCCTGAAGAGAAATTCTGAGATCTGTTTTTAGGCTCAACTATCTGAAGTTTTTTCTCTGCATCTTCACACGCACAACTGCCGAAAACAATTTGTGTTTCTCATCCCCTGTTGAGAGACCCATGCAGAGTTTTCACCTTTACAGGCACCAACTTGATTAAAATCCCCACCCCCTGCAATATTTGTTTTTAAGTTCACTGCCTCAGAATGTTCTGCTCTAGGGAAAAACCACAAACCTCCGTGGCTTTACATTGTTTTGCAGTTCTCTGAGCAAGATCTTGGGCATGGCACATGGCCCTTGGGCAGTCACAAAGAAGAGGGCAGCCCCCCGTGTGCCACTCCTGTCCCACACAGGGCAGCAAACCCTTGACCCAGTTACCCACACGTGTGACATGAAGAGATACAGGCTGATCTGGTGATACTTTGCCCTTCATTTACTGCCCTTGGCCTATGAAATAGCTATGAGGGCAGCGCTGAAAACAGCTCTGGACTGGGCACTAAAGTCAAGTATCAAGTTTGCAAGTATGGGTTAGGGTGAAGGTGATGCTTTGAGCAACCGTTTCCCACCACCGCTGTCACACCCAGAGCAAACGACAACATTGTGCTGTGATAGTTTCTTTAATTCTCACTGGGACAGCGACACTTCTACTGGCCCAGTCCCAGAACCAGGCCCACAGAACCATATGTATCCACTACATCATCACAGATCCCCAGCACAGGTCTCTGCTAAAGCTTGAGGGAGATTTTTCTACAGGGTCACTTGGCAAAAAGGAGAGCTATGTTTTCCCCACTGCTACTGCATCTTTTGTGTCGGCCCATAGAGAAATTACTCATTTTTAATTAGTACTCTAACCTGCATCAAATCTTCCATAACTACATGCAGACTCAGGGACTGGTCACAAAAAGCCCTGTTTTGTGCCAGTTCAGACAGATTTAGGCATCTGATCCCTCAATAATGACAATTCTTGCCATCAATGGCAAAGGTACTGTTAAGCGCAAAAAAAATGTCATTTTTCTGGGATGTCTGAGAAAGGCAAGATTTTCTATCATGCACACAATTTCCTTTTCTAGGAAAACATCTCAGAGACCTAAGCACATCTGGACTGTTGCAGGAGCTGTTCACTGTACAAACAGTTTTAGCCAACTGGTCACCATGTCTAGTTCATTAAGCAAAAACTGGACAATGTATGAGGCTGCAATTACTATTTCTGTCTCTAGCTCACATTTGTTATAGGTACATTAAGGAATGATGCCATGAATGTCAAAATATCTGTCAGCTCTACAAGAATCAATATCTGACCAAAAGTTCTACACCTGCATGATGAACAATATTCACTTCACTACCTTCAGTGGAGCTGGATCAGAGGCCACAAGAAAATACGGTCCAAAGGTGTTACCACAAAAAAAAGAAAAAAAAAAGTTTCCCCACACTCATTTTCTTCCTCTCTTGGCTTAACTTGCAACCCTAAACAAACTGAATGGACTCCTGCCCATAAACTCTCTTAAAAAGAAATTTAAAAAAAAGCTCTCAAGTTATTCCTTCTCACATATACTGCAACAGAAACCACACCAACTTCTAGTCCTTCTCTAAGCAGAACAGACAGAATGGTTCCCATGTTAAAAAGAAAACAAACATACAAGACAAAAAAAAAGTGTCACCAACTTGATCACACACACTAAGAACAGCCACACGTTTCTCTATCTCTGGTCACCAACATACTCTCCCAAGCTCCCACCAGGGACATTCCCACCACCTAACCACTAGAAAATGGAGCGCTACACCAGCGCAGAAATGACAACAGTATGTAATATTCAAGGTCTCATTAAGAAGATCAGCAACCCAGGAAATCCACTGCAAAACCTCAGTTAGACCAGGCCTAGATTTTTTTTTTTTTTTTTTTTTCTTTAAATTTTGTCAAATACAAATTTGGGACAGCAGAACCCACAGGAGTTTCTAGTCTAGACACTTGCAATTGTTCTACCAGTGAGCAATCTGACTACCCACCATTTAAAAAGACAATTTGGACTAATTAACAGCTCTGGGAACAGCTACAGTTGTACACGTCCAGATGAGCTGCTTTCAACATCCACCCTGAACTATAGCCTAAGCAGCAATCAAACTGGTGTCAAGACTTGTCCTAACACGACATTTGGTACTGAGAATTAACTGAGGAGGCTCATCTGCTTGATTCTCCTCAAACACTGCAAGCAGAGTAACGAGCACTGCTGTCTGCAAATCAATCTGCAATAAAGGAGCAGCATTGATGTAAAGTGAATTTAGCCAGACAGCAGAAATGCACCTACTCTGTACACTACTGACCCCACAATACTGTTTGGACCCTCAGTACAAAAAAGTCATTGTAATGCTACATACGCTTTGCTTTCGCAGTACTCCAGGTTTGAACTCATCATGAGTAATGAGCAAGCCTTTTCAGCAAGCCTATTCAGCATGCTTCAGAAAAATTCCTCCTAGAGACTGGAAACAATTATAACTCCCCCTTCACGCCACCTCCCCCTAGGAAAAAAAAAAAAAATCCAAGACAGGAAATAGTTAAGCCAGCTATTCACTGAAATATTTCATTTTTTAAAAAGGTTTATTTTAAATTCCTTTTTTATTTGTTCCAGTTTACTAATTGTTACCGGCTAAATTCCAGTGACTGCGCTTTCTTTTTTTCATGCTTCTAGGGTATGATGAAACTGGATCTGGATGCTCAGGGGGGCCCAGAGTCAGAACAGAATTTGATGTACCCCTCAGTCTAAAACCCAAGGGTGATGATGGTATTATGTTTATTTATTCTACTTCCCTGGTGACCCAGAAGCAGTTCAAGAACAAGCTTTCAAACCACAAAAGAACTGTTTGCACAGAGAAAGCTGCCCCGCTGCTTAAATTTTAGACATCAAAAGACAGAGTCACTAGCACAGCTTTGAAGGGGAATATCTGGAGAAGCCTGAATTACTGATTTTAATGGTAAATGTTATATTTTAGAAGTTCTCCTACAGTGCCAAGTGATCCTTCCTCCCCCTAGTTTTTCTCCTCCACCAAGCAGTACAGGTACCATTGTAATGAAACAGCACCGAGCAGCAGGAAAAGATCATTAAACCCAACATGTTCCCAGAAGCACCACTAGCACAGTGATGTTTCCCAGAGGGCCAACATGGGCAGACCTGGAACAGACACTCTTTCCCGCTCCATCAGCTGAACCTCGGTGCAGGCAAACTCCCAGACACACAGACCACATCAACTACAACAAACATGTAACCCATTATTTGTCTTCCTTTGGTGGATCACTGGCTTTGGGATACAGATTGTCATAGTTTATCATGGAGTCATAAAACTGAGCTTTTCTCAAGAATGAAAAATCCTAACACAGAGCAGTGAAACCATCTATACAGAGAAAGCACCTGCAGTGTCAGACCGAATAATTTATGGCCTTAGTAGAAACATCTTTTTCCTCATATTTTATCTATCTCTCCCCTGCCAATATAGTTACCTCTCATTTCTTTCCAAATTATCAATATAATTCCCATTATTTTGATTCAGTAACAAACAGGAGTCTCAACTCAGGACAGTAGTGGCTTATGCTGTCAAGAACAGGTCTGTAAAATGCCAGTGTGAAGCTTTAAACCAAATTTATTTATTAAAAAAATACAAAACAAAATTTTTTTAAAAAATTGCACTCTCCAACTAGAATCAACACTACCTTGATGCAAGAACAAATGAAGAACATTGTTGATGGGACCAGCCCAGCCCTGACACTATAAAATGGGAGAAGCTAATTTGTTCTGCCTATGCCAGTCAGGCCCGCACGCGGTGCGGCGCAGCTTTTGCTCCAGGAATTGCTGTGAAGCCACAGCCCTGATGCGCGGGCACCCAGAAAAAGACCCCCTCGTTCCACCCTTGGTAATGCGTACACACCCCACAAAACTGACACCCCAAAGTAGAGTTATGGGTGACTTGTTACAAACATCTGTGCTTTGCTCCAAGTTGGGAAAGCAGCAACAGCAACCTACATTCCAACCCAAAGTCAACTGACTGTGGGGGCTTCTGGATCTGGCCCTACATACAGTACTTTATTTGGAAATTACAGGCACAGACAAGAGACACGCCTACGAAGCAGCACAGAGGGAGAAAGGGAAATACAAGCACTGGGTAGTGCTAGCAGAGGCCATCAAACAGTTCAAGTGTGCAGACACATTCTACATGCATCGCCCCATTGGTGGTCCCTGCTTCTACCAAGCAACTAAAAGAAAATGAAACTAAAATAACTTACACAAGCATTTGCTCTCAGACCATCATATTGGTACTGTTGGCAGCTATCAAACACTGCATTTATACACAGCGCTTTGCTATGCGGCTAAATAGCATCTGAAGTTGCCAGAGAAGGAGCCACTGGTGCTGGGAAGCCACCAGCAAATAGCAGCAAAGCTCCAGCTGGTTTTCAAAAGCTGCAAGACCTGCAGAGAAGTGGATCATGGCATGGCAGCACCAGGGCTCAGCGGTCCCGTGCACCCTTCAGAGGTGCAGGAACAGAGCACACAGTGCTTGCTTTTGCTGAGTGGTCCATGCTGAGCGCCCACAAGGCACTCTGCTCCACTGCAGATCTTCTGTCAGTGTAACTCTACTGATGCTCATGGACTTCTTGCCAATTTAGACAAGAGCACGTGAGAGAATTAAGTTGGCTCCTCAAAACTGGATTAATTTGTAAAGTATTAGAGGTTTTCCAAAACCATGTAAGTGATACTATTTCAGTACAGCTGCAGAATTCATTCTTTCTGTTTCAATGCAAAGGTCTCTGGTAATAGTAAGGCTTTTTGACAAACTTAAGAACAGCAGGACAAAAATTAAGCAGAAAGCTGAGGTACACCTCCTCTCCAGAGACATGAGCTAGAGCCACAGGAGATGTACTTCCCAGAGCTCAGAGAATCAAATGTTCTGGCTTTCACATTTCTTTTGCATCTTAGAAAACAGTCCAGTTTTTCAAAGGTAGTAGATCTTGCTGCTACCTGGAAAGTCACATTATTTTGGACAGATGAAAGTTCTCCTTCCATTCAAACAGAATTTAAGACAAAGCCTCTTTTGAAGAGCAAAGTTTCTGCCCAACTTTATTTTGGACCTGAGAGATCAGCCTTTGCAAGCCAAGAAATATGAAATCAACATCCAGAAAGTAGCTGTGAAATTCTGCAGGTGAGAACTAACCCAGATAAAAAGTGGATTTTTTTTTTTCTTCTTAGATTAACAATAAGGAAAGAAAAGAAATAAGGACCTGTAAAAACATTCTCATAGCTCTTGCAATAAATACAAGTTAACAATACAGTATCAAAACTTGGGACCGCACCAGCAGAATTATTTTCCCTTTTGAAGTTATCATCAATTCTGAAGCATAACAGAGGACATAACCAGCAGAGACATACCAGAAGACAGTATCATGCATGGATGACATATGGAGTGTTTCAAGCATAGCTCAGAAGTCCTGTATCGATAAGGATGGTAATGCACATTCTATACATAGTCCTGGCAACATGCTGCACAATCCTTGTACTTTCAGTAACAGGTGATGCTTTTTTTATGAAAAGCAGCCATTCCCACCCCAATCCACCTCAGCTATCAGTCACTACCTACCCAAGTGTCCTGTTTTCATCCAGCTGCCCCCTCCCCTGCATTTCTCCTTCCCCTAAGAGTGCATGAATAGAGAATTGCAAACATTTCACACTGCACGTTCCACTCCAAGTCCTGGATGAGGAGCCTGTTTATTCTACGAATATTGCACTTATCCACTCATTGGATTTGTTTTTTCTCAAGAATGCAGAGTATTTGGGAAAAAATAGAAAAAAATAGTAGGATACAACACAGGAAAATATGAATTATTAACAAGCTAGCTATGAAGATCTAAAATTAAATAGTACTAGTTCTATGCTGTTAATACTAGTAATATGAAAATAATGAATGCTTTATCAAATTCCCTTGTTTTTCATATAAGATAAAAGCAGTAACTTTCTTTTTAACTGAGGAAAGCAATGGATATATATTACAATAAAATATGATTCATTAAGATCTGAAAGCGATGAAATCAATTATATAATGCCTTCGTCAAACTTTATAGCATCATAATGCAAGGAGTCTTTGGGGTGTGTATCCACAAGGGCCAAATCCATCTTTTAGCTATACCTGTGCAGATGTGAAATTCCATTTTCAAGAGTCAATTTCAGTCCTTCCTTATTGTGCATTTGCTGTTATTGTACAGATCCATTTAAAAATCCTGCCGACACATCAGTTAAGTATCTCGACGTGTGTCCATCATATCTTTTACAAGAAAAGCTTGGCTTGCAGAGGACCGGTACATACGACTACACCCACCCAGTGCAAGGTGTGTGAGAACTAAAGCAATGAACAGGAATAGCCTCCCACAGGGAAAGGCTGCTAACAAAAACTTACTACTCTTGCTGTTATGAGAAAGTGTTTTGAAAGGGGAGACAAGGGAAACCAGCAATTAAACTTTTCAGGCATTATATAAACCTCAATAACGAACTCAGAAGTGCTCATTATTATTAAAGTTGCAGTATACAGCAAGACACAATTTTCACATTCTTAAATTTTGTTCTCTGGCATTGGAGTTTGGATTTTCTGCTGGTCCAAATTCAAGACTTTTTGGAAAGCACGGACAGCAGGTGAGCACCGTGGTGACAGCAGCTCCTCTTTCCCCGGAGGAGGGCCCCCTTCAGCTGCAAATGGCTTTGCCCAAGCCCTGCAGAGCTCTTCCTCTTAATCTGGTTCAAGAATAAACCAGAAAAAGGGAAAATTAAACAGTACTATTGATTTCTGCATTGAGTGCTCACTGAGGTGTAGGTTACGTTTAAATATTGCTCTCAATCCAGTGTCAGTTCTGACAAATTTAGTAAATAAAGCTTAAGGCGACATTAACATTTTAGAAAAGAGGTAAAACACTTCTACCGCTATGCTGTCCTCTGAAGCACCCTGCTAGGTTTTCCTGCCTTGCAGTCAGCTTTTCTGATTTAGCTTAAGGCCTTTCACACTGTCTCACAGCTACCAGTGGAAAGGGCTTACTATTTTGGGTATCAGTGGAGCTGACCAAAACTAGCTGCTCGCTGATGGAAAAAATAATTCTTTTCCTGGTATCTCTTGGGTGAAAGAATAAAAAAAAAAAAAAAAAAAAAGGGGATCAGTGAGGGATGCTGTGACAATGGTAAGATAGGAGGGGGGAAAACAGCATTGGGGGTATTTGCTTTAAAAGTGCCCTTTTATACACAAGCAGTTAAAACAGCCACCAAATACAGGAAAGCCCAAACCGAAGCTTTCCCAGGAGGCAGGAAGCCCGGCATGCCAGGCGGTGGCCCACATTCATCTCTAGCATCAAGTAGGTCATTTGCACCCCATTCTTTCTGCTGGTGCAGGCGAGGGCAGAGGGAGGAGGGAGGCCATAAGTGTGGCTTTGGAGCCCACCTACAGGCTCTGGCCTTTTCTCAGGGGGCCACGAAGCCTTTGAGATGGGATAAAGGGGCAACTGAGCCATGGGACACTGGGCTGCTGCTTGAGAAAAACCTTGGCAGTACTGCAGGCACCCTTACCCTGTGTCATCCCCCTGCATCGCTCGGAGCTCAGCAAACTACCTCTGCAAAAGCCAGGGCTGGAGAAGTGAGGCAGCAAGGAGGAAAGCGTGGGAGAGACTGACGTCTGTTACAGAGCCGGCCCGTGTTTCGCAGGCAGATCTTGAAGCCCTCATGCTAACTTGAGCCTTTCGACAAACCCACATCTACAGGGGACCAACATCGTGCAAGGCACACAGCAACTGGGCATCAACCGTCTGCCAAACCAGCTCCACCACACCAAACCCTGCAAGAAATGCTGCAGTTCAGAGGTGCTCTGGGCTCGGCTTGGCTGGATGCAAGTGTGAATACTGATAGCAGTCCAGGCTCTCCCATCTGCGTGCTGCTTTCCTCTCCCTGGGTAGGGGCTCACATCACACTGCATCGTACTCGGAGAATTCAGTGGCTCAATGCAGAAGATCTGGGAGCTGTGCTTTTACATCCCCCCAAAGAGATGACCTAGTGGGAATGTCTTTAAACAAAAGTTTTGAATATTTTAAATAATAAGTTAATTCTTAATAAATATGTGCTTCAAGAAAATGATAATTATATACTGCACCTTTAAATAATGCACTTAGTTCTCTGCATTGGCTTCCGTTTTGGTTTTATTGTTAAAGTGCATTAATTCAAAATAATGAACCACTTCCGCATCATTATTGTTAAAATAAATCATAAACATTAATACGAGTCACTAAGTCACTACTATTAGTACTGCAATCTAGCAGATAACTCTATGTATTGCTCTATTTAATACTGTCCAGCAGAAGAATATAATACTTCTATTATAATCTCACAACAGCTCCAGCAGTCTTTTATGGCTGCTACCATATTAGTACAACTAAAAATGGGGAGAAGTATGAGAGACAGGGCCACGATGCCTCAGATACACATCCAGTAAGATGTAGCTAACTGGATATATACATATATATTATATGGTAAGATGTTAAGGTACAAAGAGGACCCTGCACACTCTGATACAAGCTGTTGTGCAGATACACCTCCTTCTCCTGACACCACAATTTAAAGGGATCCCAACCAAACAGCCTCCTTCCCCCAGCTGGATGCAGAGAGCTGCTCGAACCACAGCACTGTTCGTAGCCAGTTGTGGCACCTGGATGTTGTTTCATCTACCTAAAGGACATCAGTCAGGTTAGCTGTAGGCAGCTCTCTCAATCTTACCATGGAAATTAATAAAAACCCCAGACCATAAAAAGAAGGGGGGGGGGGGAGAGAAAACAATGTATAAATTGTGTAATTTTCTTTTGGCAGAGAAAGATCCCCAGTAACACAGTATTGTTGTTCTACTTTACTCAGCCCCTTGATCCCAGCTATTTTAAAGTCTTTATAACCTTTAGCTTCCAAGCCAAATCATTCTAAAACTCTGGTGGAAAAAAGGGCATGTATCATATTATGTAAACCAGTAGCCAAATGCTCTGTCCCCTCCCCTTACAACAGATTTATAATGCTGTTTATTACTTAAAGGAACTAGTATTGATCTTGAGTGATTAATAAGGCCATTAAAAAAAAAAAAAAAAAAGAAAAAAAAGGCATAACTTCCTCAAGTACAGTAGGGATTTAGCCAATTATGTTTAGAGTACAAGAGTTGGCTACCTCACAGATAACTCCATATTCCTAGCCTTTTCCAACGGATGCCTCTTCCCTTTCCACTACACTATCCCCACTGTGTGCCATGTTTCAAAGCATGAGTTGAGAAGGGCAAACAGGAACAGAACTAGAAGAGGCAGCTTCCTGGTTAGACACATTGTAGACCTAATTGCTTTGATATTAAGTCTCCCAGCCTGAGAAGCCCGGGCACACTTTCCAGTACAAATGTACTTTCTGGATTCAAGTGGGAACAGAAGCACATATTTGGCTTCTACTTCAGTTTTAAGTCTCTTCTGGTAAAACGAGATTAAGAAAAAAAGAAAAAAAAAAGTAGTAAACCCAGAATGCACAGAAAAAAAACCAACAACAAAACACAGGAAAACAACACCCTCAAAATATACAAATTAAGGTCGTGCAGACTGGATTTGATGGCTTCCCCCCTCCCTCCCCCTCACTGTAAACACTGATGTTGCAGAAGGTTACGGCTATTTCTACCCAATACCTTGGTGGGCCCTGCCAGCAGTCAGCACGCTTGGATTCAGACCAGACTGCAAAACCAGAACACATCTGACAGCTTTGTCCTTAGTATCTTCAGGGGCTTTTGTCCATTTTGGTATTACGAAAACTTTTGAGAAACCCAACTCTGGGAAGAGAATCAACCAGGATCACCTGGCAGGAGTCAGGCACAGAACTAAACATGGAGTCTACCAACTAATGGGTGTGCTTAAGCATGGGGTTTGTAGGTTTGTTTTTACAAGCACCAGTAGGCATTACTGCCTTAGAACACCTGAAATCCCAACTCAAAGAACAAGACAGAGCAAAAGTAAACAGAAAGCCCCCAACCAACACCACCTGATGGCCTTTTCCGGTGAGTTAGCAGTAACAATAAAACAGCCGAAGTCAGAGGCCAAATCTCTCCATGATGAAAAGGCTCTAGCTCTGGACCAACCGTTAAGAACAGTAGGAAAAAAGTTAGTATCTCCAAAGGATTAGAGTCCCTCTGTGTTTCAGAAACTTCCACTTGCTTCTCACTGTAAGTTGTGGAAATACCTCCAAGCTCTTGAGTATTCCACGTATGGACAAGAATGAGGAGAAAGGGAGCCAAGATCGTAAAACAGAGTTTGGCACAAAACTCCCCAAGTAGATGCATGTGTATTTCTCTCTCACACAAGGCACACATTTGGTTTCCTATCAGTAATGGGAAAGATGGGATGTCATACCCTGTTACACATACAAGATTATTAACAACTTCACAAAAAGGCATTTGACTATGCTGCATCCTCTTCGTAGATTCTTATGACATGTTAACCCCACAAACCTCTCCAGAACATGGCAGATTTGTCCTCAGCACAGACTCCTTTGTCCCTTTGTACAAACAGGAGCACAGAGAAACGTCTTTTTGTGTAGCAATTATTTTTTCCACATGTACACAGCAGGAACAGTATAAATTAGGGAAGTTAAAGATATTGCAATATTAGTTTTTTTTCTCCAAGTAATTTGAGGGCACCCAGCCTTTGAATGGCTTCACACCATTCATGATCTGGCAATACCACCAGCCATTTGGGTTCCTTTCGAGGACCTCCATGCAGACACCTTCCTGAAAACCTGCAGTCTCCTCATCCCCTTCATAGTCTGCAATGGAAACGTAGATGTCCTTGAGATTGTTGTGGATGAACTGGGATTTCTCAATGGGCTTCGGCCTGACTGTGGACACAGGAATCCCATTCCTCTGGGTAGGGAGGTTGGAGGTGGTCTCGGAGCCCTCTGTGCCTGACCGCTCAGGCTGCTTTCCCTTTGTGTCACCAGGCTGTGACCACGCGTTGCTGAAGGAGGAATTACGACGGACGGTCCTAAGGTGATCTGTAGTAGTTAAAGACTCATTTCTGCGCAAGGAGCATGACAGGTTGTTATCCTTCGGTGGTGGGGACACAAACACTGACTGTGGCCGAACGGCAAGTTGCCTCACGCCATTCCTCATTTTGACTGGCCCTGATGGTTTTGAAAAACCACCAGGAGGTTTGCTTGGGATGGGTGGTGTTGCACGTTTGCTCTGGTTGATGCTGTTCAAAGCTTGAACCCTCTTCTCTATCTTCTCTAAACTGTTTGACTTGTTTTCATTTTTCCTGTTCCTGGCAAATGAGGCGTCGGTCTCTGATGATGCGCTTTCTCGCTGGTTATCAGGGAGAGCCAAATAATGGGAAGGAGCCCAGCCTTCCATGTCTCCATATTTCAGGTACCACCATCCACTGGCTTGCTTTTCAAGCACTTCCACTTCCACTCCTGCTGGGAAGCAAATTTCAGAATCCTGTACCTTTTGGTATGAGTCAGTGGTCATGTAGAAACATCTGGAGTCATTTTCTTGCTCAGTTTTGGCTGGCTGGCTAGAGCAGAAAATGCCACGAGAAGGGGCTGTAATGAGATCAGCTGAGCCCCTCCTCACAGGATCATCTTGGTTCTCAGAAGCTGTGCGTGGTGGGCTCTCAGATTCTTCACTTCTTGAGCCTTTAAGTCCACCTCTGAGTTGCCCAGTCGGCCTCAGCTGACGCCTTAAAGTGCTGATATCCATCTTTTCCTGGCTCTGAGAGTCTGCCTTGTTCAGGAATGGCTTGGGCCTTACAATTGGCTTTGCTCTAATGGAAGGACTCTGCCCAGGGTCCTTCTTCATGCCTGTTCTTGGCGTGCTACGTAAGCCAACATCTGAAGCTGACCTTGGTTTTGTCTCCTCACTCCTGGAATAGTGACATTTTCCAAGATCGGGCTGGATGTTCTTGTCAGTCTTGAGCTTTACAAGTGATGATTTAGGAGAGCTGGAACAAGGAGAATTCCTACGGATCAAGGAGAGAGAGGAGCTTTTCTGAGAATCAGAGTCTCCACTAGATTCCTTATTAGACAAAGCATCTTCCACATAACGCCTGAACCCCTCATTCTCATAGATGGTCTCTTCTTCATGAGCAACATCTTCTGAAGACTCTCCTACTTTGAATTTTGCTTTCTGAAGTGATGACACAGCAGAGGGCTTGAGGGGCTGAAACAGTCGTTTTTCAGGAGTGCCCTCTTCACGATGACTTTCATTCACTTCACACTCCGAGTCAAAGCCAAAGGCAGGCACATCATACTCCGGTTCTTCGTATTTCAGCTTGTGAGGAGAGTCCTGGGTATCTCCTGAAGAAACCACTCCAGGAGTTGTTCCTTCTTCAGAGTCTTTTGGTTTACTAGGAGGTGCTGGGGGAGGAACTTTTGGGCGGGTTAAAGTACTGGTTCTTCTGTTTAAATTTGGCTTCTTCCTTTTGTCAATGTAAGATGCTGGAGCCCATCCTTCCTTCTCTCCAATCTGCACATACCACCAGCCACCAGAATTCTTTTCTATAACCTAGAAAATTACAAGGAACAGGTTACTTGGACAAAAATCTCAACAAATTGCTTTCTGCTCCCGCCCTTTCAATCCAGAGCCGTGCAGTAGCCAAATATAACAGGTTTTTTTACATGCACTGCTAAGTCTCACCTCTGCTTTTTGTCCTCCACGAAAGCTTATGCCATCAGAGATACATGACTGGAACTCTGCAATGGTGTAGTATTCCACTTCCACGGAGGGTGGCTCTGGTGGTTTGGGCAACTGAAAACCCTACAGCAAATAGGAAGTTTTGTTCAACTAAACCAAACAGTGTGCTGAACAGCAGTTTGAAAAACAAAAAATTGCCTTTATTCACTAAAACTCTTCCTTCTTCCTTTCTAACGATTACTTCCCAGTTCTCCAGGGTGGAAGCTGATGTATTTAGTTGGGCCACAAGAGAGAAGCCTTTCAAAGTACACACTTTTCATTTTGCCTTCACCTGCTATTAAAACTGTGATAATCTTTACCTGAACAATAAAACATTTTACTGGTGGGCCATAAAGTGTAAACCGCCATTCCAGTCACAGTAACAACAGCCCATGATCTCTGGAACTTTGTCTGGAAAGACTCGGTTCTGGATGGCTTGCCACAGCTTCAGAAAGTTGCATGGCAACAAGGCCATAAGAAGATTCTGCCTATCATCGAGTAGAAAATGCCTTAAAACGTAATCCTTATGAACTATTACTATTAATCTGCTGCTGGGTTCTTAAACAACCTGATAGAGTCAGTGATATGAGTTACAGGGTATCTGTTGTAGCAAGAAAGAAGGATAATATCATAGACCCCTATGATGAACTTTGCTCAGCTAAAGTGATAGGGGAGACGAAGGTCTTTACTATAGGATCAAAAGATTCCAGTTGCTCCCCATAACAGGAACCCAGAACCTTTACTCAACCCCAAGACAACCTGCATTTCAGTTGCACAGAAGCTCCATGAGAAGCAGGACACTGCTGTTTACAGTCATTCTGGCCACACACTGAGCTTTCTAAAAGCCAAGTGCCTTTACATTAAGCTGTCACTTCAGAAGTTGTTACAATTATTTTTAAGGTGATAATTGGGATAAGAGTCCTTTCAATGATTTCAATACTGAAAGCTTTACAGATTGGCACATTGCTCATCTACAGAACTACTAGATGATGAAGCTTCACAGGTTCTGCATTTCATTGCTTATGGTTCTAACACAAGATCTGCAGCATGTCAGGATCTCTTGAATGCAGGTCAGACCTGCCACAGACAGAAACAGGACATCCAAAGACACAACATAACCATAAGCCATTAATGGGAGAAAGGCAAATAGCATACTGCACCATATTCACATGCTCCTCCATTTCTAAGACACCCTCATTCTAACTAACAAGCCATGTTTCATCACACACAGCATGTGACATTTCACAGTGAATGCATCACTGCACCTTAGGAACCGTGTCTAACAATGTTGTAATTGGATGTTTCTGCGCTTATAAATGCTGAAATACAGCAGAAGCACAGCATAATAAAATGCCTTCAGATAACAGGATGGTTTGGATTAAATGAAGATAATTGGGAACAGCAGATATGTTCACGGTTTCACATACGCTATCACCATTATTTTTAGCATGGGATCAAGTGTAGTAGTCTTGCCAAAACAAAGTCTAATTGAAAATAATGCAAAGAGAAATAGGAAGAAAATGCTAATATGCTATTCATCTAAGTCTGCTAAGAGGCATCTTAGATGACACAGAAAAATTACAGGTCACGTACTGCTCATAAAGGGTACAGCAAGGATGAAGCACTATGTATTGTCTACTTATAAAGAAGTTACGAGCATTACTTTTGTGCAAATAGACTACTGGACATGACAGTTCTAATGGGAAATGGGTCCAAACTTCCAGAATGTGGCTTTGAGGATAAACAATCATAGGACGGCCCATTACTGTAGCACACATCCTTCCATAAGATCCCAAGTCACTTGAAAACTACACAAGAGTGAAATTTAGCCATCTCAACTACAGTAGCAATGCAAGATGTGGAGACATTCCCAGTTGCTAAAGGCAAGAGATGGTCAAAAGATCCAGTCTGGGCTAAAGACACACAGGGAAATTTTAAACCACCTGAGCCAGCCAAATAGGTTTTAATGCTCATGCACAGAATGTAGTAAATTTGGGATGTTCTCCCTTCCGTTCAATACCTGCTTAGTTGGGGCAACATTCTGAAAAACAGAAATCCCCAATTACTGTTAGGATATCCAGAGTTCTGCTCAATACTTAAACAGTAAAATGACCAGGTATGCAAATAAAACATCTCTGCTCCCCCCTGATCTTGCACAGCCGTAGAAAGTCTCATAAAGCACCCACACACCTATCCCACTGCTAACATATACCATAAACCAATACAAACCAGACTGGATTCTCTTCGTGGGGGTGGCCTTGTTCTTAGATTTGGAGAACCTGAGAGGAAAGGGAAAATGGAGAGTTAACTTAACTTTGTAAGTACTGCTAAACACATTTTTTAGCAGCTCTCTGTTGTTACACTGTTTAAGAATATTAGAAGTCAGTATTAGCAATATTTAAGGCATCTCTATGAAACAAGATAGGGAACTATGAGGATATATTAGAAATACCAAGGTAGCTTAGCTATTCACCTCATCTAAGCCAGCAAATTTAAGAGGAAATCACTGCCAGAAAGTAGTGGATTGTATTTTCTGCTGGAACTGACCAGTTCCATGGGAGATTGGCCAGCAAAGAATTGGCCTAATACCTAGTTTTCCCCTCAGCAGTAAAAATAATCCACTAAATTAATAACACTCACACTGTCTTCTATAATAGAATCTCGCACAGACTAGTGTTAGCATCTGCATTTTTCAGATGAAGTAGTAAAAACATTATAGCAACTTTCCCCCAGGAAAAGAGCAGAACAAATGCAAGAGAAGACATAGGTGGTCTCCTGGACTTTAACACACCACCACATCATCTGCATCGTTGAGGGTGGGGGTACATTTTAGAGTCTTCAAATGAAAAAAAACCTTCTCCGGGAAAAGGAAAAAAAGTAAACACATGCTGGCTAACATAAAGAAGATCCCTTAAATTTTATCACTACTAATGAGTATGTTCTGAAGTCCCCACAGATCTACAGACAATGCAAAGATCTGCTCGTGTGGACTCAGCTAGAAGATCAGGACATACGAGACCTTAGCTGACAGGCAATTTGAGCCCTGGAAGCTGAAAACCAAGAATTCTTTGGAAGCCAGTAGAAACCCAGACTACTTTACTGCCTTACTTATTTGAGCTCTTTGTGGTGCTATCCTTGCTATGGCTGGGGATCCCTGGGCCAGTTTGGAAGTCTGCTTGTCTGCAGTCATCATGGCATTGCCATTAGAGTCATTGCACAGGATGGGCAAGCTGATTTCCTTCTTGTTGATATGGGTTTCTGCAGTCTCGTTTTCTGCTTGAGTTTCCTTGTCAGTGGATGACTTCTTGTTGAGCAAGTTACTGATCTCCATGATGTTTCCTATGATTTCCACGGGCCCAGTTAAGTTCTTTTTTCTAGATGGAAGATCATCTTTTGCCTTCTTCAGATATGATGCAGGGGCCCAGCCCTCTTTGCCTAGATACCTGCAGATGCAAAAGCAATCATCATCACACCAAACACAGCCTTCTCACACATTTCAGGTATAACAGCTAAGGCAAAAGTGACGGATGATAACACAAACCAAAATTTGCAGTTCTTGGATAAGCTTATGTGGTCTCCACTTATTACCTATTGATTAGGCATATCAAAGTCAGATGAGCTAGCACTGAACTGATGCCTGCTGTTAAAAGCCAATTCTCATCATAAGGAAGACATCTCAGCTACTCACAAGACAAAGGGCTTCACCAGTTTGTTTTATGCCACTCTTAGACAGTACTAAGCAAACTCAGTATCTACCCACACAGAAAATAAAGCAAGCTAGCGAGTAAAATATTTTCATAGTTTTAATACTTCCTAGTGGCAACTCAAAATGGAAAAGGACTAAAATAAGGGTTTACAGAGCCCCTACATCTGCAGTTTATAAGGCCTATAAACCCATAACTCCCAGTCCTGCATGAACCCATAACTCCCAGGCCTCTATGATCTTCTTCTCTTATGGAGAGTCTGGGACTTTTAAACTACTGCAGCTTCCTCTAGCACTACAAGGTGGAGAAACAATTTGACTAAGGAAAAATGGCTTTGATGAAGACTTATTTTCCTGAACAAGCTAGGGGCTATTTGAAGAAATAAACTGGGAAATCTGAACAGACATCTGAATCTAGTTCATGTTCTCAGAACACCAGCCCGAGCTGCTCATGCTGTACTTCAAATTGAAGTCATTCTTCCACAACTGGGCTTTTGGGAAGATGGTTTTTCTAACTCCTGCCATTCCTAACACCTCAGCAGGGATTTCAGATTACAATCAGACTCCAGGGAGGACCACATGGTTGAACTCTGCCTTCCCTAATGAAACCCTAACTTGCTAAGAGTGAGTCACTGAAACCTTTCTCTTTTTAATCTCTCAAGATACAGTTCAAGCGCCTGCTTTTGGGTAAGTGGGAAAGCAGGCACCATTAAAATCCTGGTGCTCAGGAAATCTGCAGGAAATACAAAGGTTAAAATAGTAGGACTCGTAAGACTCTTCAATGAAAACAGAGACTCATTAGACATGAGAGGAAGGAGCTGGGCTGGAGGGCAGATACTGGCAAATAATTCCCTGGCAGAGGAGCCAGGGTGTCATGCCAACACTTGGATTCGGAGATGTGCAGTGAGGTTTCTGCCCTAGGGCACCCTGAGCTCATTCACCATATCCAGATACTCAAGAGTGGCACTGGGACTTTATGGGGAAAACAGTGGGTCCAGAGGAGGACCACAAAAATGATCAGAGGGCTGGAACAACCCTCCTATGAAGACAGGCTGAGAGAGTTGGGGTTGTTCAGCTTGGAGAAGAGAAGGTTCTGCGCAGACCTCATAGCAGCCTTTTAGTACTTAAAGGGGGCCTATAAGAAAGATGGGCACAGTCTTTTTAGCAGGGCCTGTTGTGACAGGGCAAGGGGTAATGGGTTTAAACTAAAAGAGGGGAGATTTACACTAGATATATAAGGAACAAATTTTTCACAATGAGGGTAGTGAAACACTGAACAGGTTGCCCTGAGAGGTGGTAGAAGTCCCATCCCTGCAAACATTCCAGGTCAGGTTAGACAGGGCTCTGAGTAACGTGATCTAGTTGAAGATGTCCCTGCTCACTGCAGGGGGTCTGGACTGATGACTTTGAAGGGTCCCTTCCAACCTGAAACATTCTATGATTATATGAAAATGTAGTGTAGGTCTGCTTCCCTAGATTTCTTTACAACTCTTCCTGTACAAAAGCAAATACAATTGTTGTACTTCTAACAATGACCACAAGGACCTTTCTGTCCTAAATCTTGCTTCTTCCTCCACTCCCTTCTAGATCAGCCAG
This sequence comes from Todiramphus chloris collaris, assembly GCA_025345505.1. Classification (NCBI taxonomy): domain Eukaryota; kingdom Metazoa; phylum Chordata; class Aves; order Coraciiformes; family Alcedinidae; genus Todiramphus; species Todiramphus chloris. The sequence continues at coordinate 2,382,706 of JANVCC010000077.1, forward strand.
CACACTAGAGATGCTGTTCTCTCTACACATCTGCCTCCTGTCACACAAAAAGGCAAAGATATGGGATCTCCCCTGCTCAGAGGGTTTAGTGACAATTTTTTTCAAAGATACTGCTGTCAAAGGAAAGCATCCCAACAGCTCTCAGCTTTGTTTGCCACACAGAGACTAACAACTAGCAGCAGAATGGTAAGGACTTGATTTTGACTTCAACAGATACATAGCATCCAGCCACTGATATTATGTTAAGATGCAATTTGGATCTATTCAATTTTGTACCCTTCGAGGTATTTCTGTTATGCCCCAAACTAAACCAAAAAGAAAGGAGAGGAAAAAAAAAAAACCAAAAAAAGGAAGCCTAAATTTGTGCCTCACCCCTTGTTGTGCCAGGGCACCTCTCAGTGCCATTTTCCAGCCCTGAAGACATTTGCCTTCATCCCCTTGCAGTAGATGGCCCTTTTGCAGAGCTACTGATCAGTGCTTTTTGCTGCCTGTGCCTCAAGGAAGATTTTTTTCTTTAAAGGGTATTTATAACTTAACATGATTTGGAGATGTAAAGGTTTTCATCTGTGAGAAAGCTACTCTGGACAATGCACTGAGCACTCCAGTTCCAAAGGTTACTTTCAACAGAGCTTGATTGTGGAAAATCAGCAAGGAAAAACAGAATACATCCATCTTAGTTTGTGAGAGACTTAACATGTTTAAGATCAGAAAAGCAGCCACAGACAGGTTCTGTACTGGCTTGTTAGTTCTCCTGCCAACTGTACATGTTTGGATCAGCCCATATAACCCTGCTGCTTCAGATACCTCTGATCTCACGTAGTTTCTCCCAATGAATAGTAGCAGCAATAGCTGGACAGTCAGTAACTGAGCAGCACACCCTCAGTAGAGGCTGTTACTGGTTATTTCTTCCTATGAAGTTAAAGCTGAGCAGTAGTTGCCAGCAATTGCCAGTTTATTTGAGCAATGGCACAAATAAAAGCTACTTACATAAGTCAAATAGGGTTACATTTTCACCTTGGTCCTTGATTTTGATAATTTGAAAGCCTTTTTCAAACACCACCTTAGAAGACTACTTGATCTCCCGATTTTATATGTGAAAGAACTAAGACAACTTCTGATCAGCTTTGGAGAATTCCTGAACTGGTAAAGATCTTTATTTCACATCTAAAAGTTGAATCCCAAGTATCCTTCATTTATATTCACAACCTACTGGAGACGTTTCAAAGCCCATACTTGATTTCTCTTCATTTCAGTGCCACTAACACCTCCCAGCTGCACTTCATTCACAGGGGCTGAGGCTCAGAATTAACGATGAAATGAAAATTATTTAGCATATTGATACTTGGCTTACAATCCACTTGCGAAACATGAGACAGTACCTGAAACAAAGTAAGATCTAACTAATAAATGCTAATGCCAGCTATCATGGTATCAGGGACCACACAGATCCACCAAACTCAGCAGAACGGTAAGAAGGATCCCAGGTTGGAGTCTTTCTTTCACTTCTCCAGAGTCCCAGTGATTGTATTAAAAAGTCACAATGCACAGAGGACAACATAAAGGAAGACACTAATGCTGCCTTTAGCTTCTACACCACTAAACTGGAAGCAGAATTAGATGCAGTGATTTGGTACCCCAGTGATTCCAAAACCCTCCCTGTTTATATTACATGAAGGAAAAAATGGATTCAAACCAAAGGAATGTTAAAAAAGTCAGAAGTGCCTCTGTGAGTCTGAGTTGGAGAGTCACATCTGCTTTCCAGCTCCATAGCACTGGAATTACTCCAGAGGGAAGCAAACTAGGGGGAAAAAAAAAACCAAAACAAAAAAAAGGCAAAGAAACAAAACAAAACAAAACAAAAAAAAAACCAAAAAAAAAAAAAAAAAAAAAGAAAAAAAAAAAAAAAGACAGGAAATGAGGATCAGCACATGGCCAGGAATTTGGGGAAATTACGTATTTAAGGTGGAACAAGCTAATATCCTTAAGGTCGATTCCATTTCCAAGCTGTAGGATTCAACTGCAGTCTCTTCCTCCTTTCTTGCCACTTACACTCAGTGCAGGGGAAGGTGTTGCTCCTTTTAAGGTGCTTAATACTCAGAAAAGTGTATTTCTGCAGAAGATGAAATCTTTTCTGAGTGGTACCTAACAGTATTCAAAGCAGTTTAAGTCTAATAAATAGCACAAGAAGTTGGAGATCAGTGACCCAGGCTGCAAAAGAACAGCTTGCAGGGATGCATCATGACACCAATATTTCCGTAAGTGTTGCCCATGGAATAAAACCAAACCTCTTTCTAAGAGCAGTTTAATCCTCCAGCAAGACTGTAGTGTAGTGCTCCAAGGCAGCAGAAAGGATGACGGCTGGCACCCAACACACATCACCTACATGTGGGGAGCAACTAAGCCACCTTTCAACAAGAAGAGGGGCTGTTCAACTCAAAATGCCTTTTACATAAAAAGCCAAGGGCATTCTGCATTTCCCAGCTACCATGGGATGGCTGAGGCATCCACTGTCCTGCCAGCAGATCACCATGAAAGAGCCACTTACGCCACTGCAGCAAGTGTCACTGAGCACCTGAATGAATACATTTCTGCTATATAGAAAAATGTGGTTTGGGTTGGCCCACAGCAGTGTGTGAGGTAAAGGGAGGGGGGAAAAAAAAAAGAGAGGAGAGAAGAGAAAAACAAAACAAACAACCAAAAAAAGAAATCCTGCTTACTGTAGACCTGTTAATAGGACAAAGTGGAACCTACAGTAGTAATAAGGCTACATTTCACAAAGAGAATACCAAAATAAACTAAAATATCTTCCAGTGTTTCTCCCCTCAGAAAACCTATGTGGTCTTGATTCTTCTATCTGCAACTTTTGATTCCACTTCTGTGAAAAAATATGCGACCTGTCCAAACCCAGGCATTTTTGAGTTCCTCCTATCTAGAGTGCCTTCCCAGATCCACTGCTATCTTTATTAGCCTATAACTTCTATGGGAGCATTACAGAGAAGGGAAAAAAAAAACAAAAAGAGAAGTTTTCTAAGTCAGGGACATCAAGAAAAACAACAACATTGCTTCAGTCAGCAATCCTCATTTCACAGTCCTCATTCATAGCTTATATATCAAGCAGAGTTCAAACAAAAGCAAGTTATGGCTTGGGGAGGAAAAAGGGAAAAAAATAATCACTATAATTACAGGCTCAGTGGAAAAAAGATGACTAGACAAGATGTTTTGTACTGCCCTAGAGATAAAGCTCTGTTTTTCAGGTACCTGTTGCATCATATCTTGTTTACAGAAAAATGGGATGTCACAGTGATGCCGGGTTCACACACAGATACAGAACAAGGGGCGGCACCATGAAAGAGCACTAAAATATAAGTGCTGCTTGGACCTAGATGGAAAAAGCTCTCATTAAGTACTCATCCTGACACCTTATATCACTAAAACATCTAACCTACTTTCTCTGCACAAGCGTTTAAAAAGTCACAAGTCTTCTCTATGACTGCCATTTAAAACACTTGAAGTTTGATACACAAGGATGACTTCACCTGCCCTTGGAATCCAGTTCCTCTACATTAGGAATGTCTAAAGTGGACAGGCAGAAATCAGGCAAATTAATTGAAACCATCAATACATTTGGAAAAGGGATACAGCAAACAAACTGAGCTCCTATATCCCTGAAAATGGCGCTACCTGCCTTCCCCAAACAGCTCAAGAGATCACAGTCAGCCTTTCAGCATTACTATAAATAGATTTAAACATGTTACAGAATAACTCTTATGCTGGAAACATTAAAAATTACACACAACAGAAAGTCTTGTTAGGTCTCACAAATCTAAACTCAGATATGGGCTTTTAACTTGAAGGGAAAAAAAAAACTCAAAAAACTTCTACAAGTTCAGACTTTCCCCACTGGAATGGTCCACAGCTTTTGTAGACACCGTTGTGTTACTTTAATCACCACTGTGCCATTTTAGCCTTTTCTTTACATTTGTTCAAGAGTCATTATGAATAATACGGGCTTTCTTGCTCAGCTACAGAATTACTTAGAAGTTAAAATTAAGTGAATGATCAGAAAAGCTCATTGTCACAGGTTCTGCAGCACTCTGGCTTCTTTACCTTATGTACCACCATCCTTCCAGGTTCTTTTGGATGACCTCCACGGTGACCCCTTTTTCGAACCCAATCTCATCCTTCCCCTGGCTGGCGTACGGCTGGATAGTGACATATTTCTCTTCTAGTGAGGGGAGAAAAGGCAACATCAGTTAGGGTCAGAATTAGTCCAGCTGTTTTTCTGTTCTGTTTGCTTTTAAGCTGTTATGCAGTGATTACGTGGAGCCATTGCAAAAGGCGGAGCCCTGCTCAGGGGCCCACTGATTATTTATGCTGACGACATGATAGATAATCAGCCCCTTGCCACTAACCCGCTGCTGATTATCACAGAATATTTCCATGCCAACAATGACACAAAGTCCCCAGAGAGTTTTCCCCCTTCTCCTGCCCCCCCCCCCCCTCCCCCCAAGTTCCTCGAGCGGGTAAGGGAGAGGATTTGAATCTGGACTTAACTCCCATACTGTAACTTGACAGAATCAACCCGGCTGCCAAATCAGCCAAGCGTCACCATGGGAGCTCCAGCCAGTTGGCTCTTTGAACATGCACATGGCTGCACAAAGCATTGTGTTACTGAAACCTGAGCCCTGCATCCTCAGAGGGGCCGATCCTTCCCAACTCAGAGGGGCTGGCCCATGGCAATGCTCTCCTTGCACCTCCCAAACAGCATAGGTCTACAGCAAAGAGCTTGAAACAGCATTTTTAAATGTGACAACAGAAAAAAAAGGGGGTTGCATTTGTCAGGAGACCATACAGCATTTGCATTCAATGGGTTGTGAAGTGTTTTGCAAACATACTTCTGGTAGACCTCACTCCAGAGAAATACACATGTGGCAGTGGTAAAGGAGGGCCAGAACTAAGACACATACTTCAAAAGCACAGGCTAGATTTCAAGTACAGTGTTTGAGCCAAAAAAACTTAGCATTCCTATTCATCTCCAGCATCTACCCCCTTCCCAGCAAGGCAGAGGTGTGCAGACTTGCTGAGAGAAAGCCAATGAGCAGAGCAGACACTTTCTCAGCATCTTCCTCTACCCAGCAGGAGTTATTTACTGTAGTGTTTCCATCACGCTCAGGATCAACCATCTCCTCTGTTAACTTAAAAAAATTACAACTGGCACTGAAAACGTGAACTACCAGCTTTACTTTGCAGCAGCAGACGCAGAAATTGTTGCCAAACCTCACTCCTGAACCCAGCTACAAGTGCATGTAACAGCATGGGTTTCCGCAGCTGGATCAAAGGCAGGGCAGGCAAGCAATAAAGTTCATCCCAACTGGCCTTCCCAGCACTATCTACTGGCAGCCACAACGAGGCACGGCCAGGAACAAATACAGTGTTGTCAGTGCGCAGGAATGGGCAGAAAATTAAGGGAATGCAGAGTTCCTGATCTCTGCAGAACAAAGGAGCTGTGAAAAGGTTGTAGCAGCTTAAAGCAAACACTCTTCTGGAGAAAGTGATGGACACCCAACCATCTGTTTCGTTTTGTGGCTCAACTGCATTTTGTTGCTGGGTGCAGCATGGAAACTCTAAAGAAAAAAAACCAAAACAACAAACCAACCTTACTAAGACAAAGTAAGAAATAATACCTCAGAAAAGTGGAAAAAATGTTGGCAGAGCATTTGACGACAGAAAATTAGGCAAAGTTGCATCTCTTAAGTCAACTTCTCTCAATGGGTTGCATTTGGATCCTTCTAATTCTGATGGCATAAAAACTGTCAAAACCTTTCCCTCCAGCAGGAAAATACTCTCCCCTGCTCTCCCCTAGGAGCACTGCTTTAACTGTTTTATCACTAGTAAGGGATTCCAACTAGGTTGTAATTAGCACGTTCAGGATAGAACACCTTCTACAAAAAAGGGCCTGACAAATGAAACTCAGCTTTTAAGTCACAGGACAGTTTTCCTATCTGGGTTTCTGCTCTATGCAATAAAGGAGGACTCATTTTCCCTCTATTTCAAGTGACTCCTCCTGAGTTACGTGCCCAGTTTCCACTTCATGCAAAATTCCAAGCAGTAAAGTGAACTACAGAAGATCCCTGGGCAGACAGATCTCATCCCAGAGAGGAGAGGGCCAAAGGAAAGCTCAGGTGTGCAGAGCTGCACTGTGCAGATACATGTTGCTTCAGAGACATCCTGGGATGCTTCTAGGACAGCAATGAAGAACTAAGCCACACATTTGCTGGGCACTGGAAGGAGGCATTGCTTTGTCTCACCCTTACACCAAAGCTGCTTTATAATCCAGGCTATCAAAGTTCAACCTTGCCACTACAGCTACAAGAGGAGATTCTCTATTTATCTTATATTTCCTCCAGGTAAACAACAGTCCATGCTGCAGCTAAAGCCAGCTATTCAGCTCCTTCTGCTGGGCAGAGTGGTCTCACTTTCCAGGGATGTTACCCCCCTCCTTCTGCAGAGGACAGAGTAGGAGGCCTTGAGTGAGACGATTGCTCCTAGATTTCAGCACAGCTTTCTAAACTCCTGCTCTAACAGCACTTCTCCTGTGTGAGGAATTGCAGCAGTGGTCACCTATCAACCTCAGTAGAACCTGAGTCTGATCATACAAGGGAAATTGAAGTTCGGGGTGAGGATCTTTTGCAAAGTAAGATGTAATCACCTTTCATACATTAGATCACTTCCTCCCACACAAAAATCCACTCTCTCCATTCCAAATATACACGAGTGGCTTGCCAGGGAAAAGGACAACAGATCCGTGCAAGGTACTACAATAGACAGCAACTTCTGCAAACACAAATTCTGGGCCTGCAGCTACACACACAGGCACACATCACTGCTTGACCTGTTTGTTATCCACTGCCTTCCTCCCAGCCACTGACTCCTGGACTTGCCTTCCAGTTAGGCAGAGGAGCAGAGAAATCCTCCAATTCCTCTCATTCTGTCTGTCCCAGGCTGGGAAGCACTGATCGTGGCTGCCAACTGCATGGAGAAGCCACATACCCAGCTGGGGAGAGATGCAGCCTCCTTCCAGAGCTTAGGTTTTCTGAGGAGAGACCGCTCTTCAGCAGCGCTCTACCCCCAGTACTGAGATTACTGTTTTGCCTGTTGTTGTTCTCACCTTGCTGTCTGGCACACACTACACATGATACTACCTATCAGTGGCTCTGAATGACCAGATGTTGGCCCACTCTAGAAACTGAAACACTGAGTTAAGGAGGATGGAGCCCCACGGAGGTCCCATGACACTGGGATGTATTAGTAAGGCTCTCTGAACTGTCATTAATTCTGTCCACAAACACCTCCATTGCTTACATCTTCAGTCCTGCAGCTTTCAATTCTACTGCTTCTACTGCTCTTTGAGAAGAAAGCCCTTCAGGTGACTCCTCCCTACACAGAGGGAGAGGAAAAAAGAGACTGCATGGGAGTAGGAAGGGAGTAAGGAGAAAAAAAGTTTTCCTATGAAGAAAAATAATCAAAAGCGTTAAAAATCCACTTAGAAAAGAGGGTCCTACAATGTGTTTATTTAGCAGTTCTATTTTTGATCCTACAAGTAATGGTGGCTTCTTAGTTTTGACAATTTCCCCTTGCAAAGTGCTTTCACAGCAAAAGTTACAGCCATTTCCAAGATTACACACGTTTGCTTTCTTTCAGTGGTGCAGAGGGTACCACAAACATATATGAGGTTTGGAATTTAAACAGTATTCTGGAGATACAGGGCCCCTTGTAACCAAATCACAATTTTGGTTTTTTTTCCTTAAAGACTATCTGTAGCCAGTGGATGTTCTGTATGACCCGAGATTTGCTGAATGAAGCAGCAGAGCTTTCAGTGGATGTGTCACTTAAGAGGACTAATGTAGCATTCAACATATCAGATTACTATTCAAAAGTCTTTAAGAGAAGATATTTGACACTTTGTGACTGATACATAAAGTTACCGGAAAGACAACACGGATAAATGGTTTCATGAGAGAATCAGATGAGCATCAGCCAGTAGAAAGACACTGCTCAGAGGTACACTGACAAATCTGAAATATCATGCTGGCTTCATACAGATACTATGACAGGCAAAGGTATACAACAGAAGTCAATGACCCATCCCAGACCTACCATCACAGTTGTATGCCCAGGTCTACAGAGAATAGAAAAAATGTTACATTTTGATTAAGTTTTGACTTAATTACCAGAAAAAAAATGCAAGCAAAAGTATAATTTGTATTCCCCAGCTGCAGCTTCCATTACATCAAATTCATTGTCAAGGTCAAGTGGGCAGAATAAACCTTGCTACATGCTACAAAGCATACACATCAGCTAAAAGGTTGCACCTTGGAAATAACGGGATGAGAGTCCTACTCGCCTTCAAGATGAAAATGGCATAGACACCTCTGTTCTTAGCATGTGACACTCAGAGATCTTAGCAGCTTAATTAGCCAACTTCACTTTTATTTCTTTAACTCTAATGGAAATCCAGCTGCATTAATGGTGGCTTGCATCTGAACAAGGCACGCATGAAAAAGCAAAGCCCATTTAGCAAAGAGCTACCATACAAGAATTTCTGCACTGTTTGGACTACCCAACTCATAGCACCCACTTGCAGCTGTGCTCTGCCCAGCCCTCCCAGACACTGGCAGCCCAGTGTTTAGTCCACTAGTTATTCCCAAAGCCACATTTCTGTATCATTCTTTCTCCTTCCTCTTCTCCTCCCTAAATGCAGGCTTCTGTTTTTCTCTGGTTCTACCTAAAGTCTCCTGAAGAGACAGTAGAGGCTTAGGGCTAAAACAGAGAGACAGATCCTGGTGGATCCCCAGTAAGGATAAGACAGCGTAAGACCATTCCCATGTGCTTGGGACAGCCCACAATGCTACAGAGAGGCCTTTTTCTAGCAGCTGAGATTTCTCCCCAACAAGCGTGGCACAGGTTGCTGCAGTTCATCTGGGAGATGTGCATATATACAGGACAAAGCACTGGAGCTGTACAGTGCCCTGCAATGCATATACAGCTATGTATAGTATGTGGTTTGTACAGATACATACAGCCATGCTATTTTCAACAGACCTGGTACAAGGAAAGTGGTGGTATTTGAAGTAGAAGCCACAGACAACTAATGCCCTTCCATGGCAGTTAGAAAAAAAAAAAAAAACTCAAACCAACCATCCAAACAGACCCAACCAACCAAAACAAGCAAAAAAACCCAAACCAAAACACCTATTGTGTGTCCCCACAGCAACGTAACAGTGTTCTCCAAGGTGAGGCCTTTCCTATACACACTAGCAGTAGCTTTAAAACTAAAAAGCTGCTTTAGAACCCATTTTTGAATGCATGCCTTGTGCTGCAGTAACTGAGACCATTCCCTTTTCATTACTTTAACCTGCCACCTATCCGTGGAGAGTCCATGACTCTGCCACGAGTAGGACCTGAAACCAACCTGGACAAAGAGAAGTTACTATGACTCTAAGTCTGGTTTGCTTCATCGAAGGTCTGCACAAGCACAAAGGAGAAATATAGGTGCTGTGGAAGGTGAGACCGGTGCTTTTAGAGGTGGCACCAAAAACTGTAAAACTCTTCTCTGTACAAAGTCAGGCCAGTTTCAATGCTGCTTCACATAGTTTTGAGGGAAGGGACCTATTTCTGAAACTGCTGGAAGCAGAGTCAAGGCAACCCATATGAAACTTGATCTAAAACAAGACTAGAATAGTTTCAGAGTACTCACACATCTTCTCACATCCATTTTAAGATGTGTCTTTAAAAAGTTCAAGTTTTTGCCTAGGTGGGATTTATAATACAGTTCTTAAACCATCATACAATTTACAGGAGAGCAGGATGACTTGTTGGCACTTTGGCAATGCCCATCAAATAGTAAAAGGTCACCTTTGCTGTCACAGTGTAATGGAGATTAAAATATTTCTTCTATGTCATTCAGCCTGTTCAATGGCTATGATGCAACATACCAGTTGCAGAAAAACTAGGGATGCTACATTTAACTTGGTAAATTTGAGGAGGACTTAACATCAATTATATTTATTTTGGGATAACATCAGAACACGACAACGGTGCTTTATGTTTTTTCCTGCTGAGGACTGCAGCTTGAAGTTAGAGAGCCAGCAGATGTGTCAATCCATTCCACTCCCTTTAAACAATATACACTCAAATAAGTTTTCTTCTGTTTCACCTGCTGTATTTCTGTCTACTAGTAAAAGAGTAGTACCAAAGAGATTTTAGGCATTGGGCATGGCATTTTCCATATCAGGTGACCTGTTAGGACACCTCGCTCAGAAAAAAGCTCAGAACCATTAAGACGAAGCTCCACCTGTTCCTGAAGAAAGTGTACCTAATTATCTGACAGAGCAAGAGACTGAACTTGACGTCTGTGAGGCTCCTCCAATCCCATCTGTCAAACCAGAATTTTGCATTTTACACGTGTACTCATGAACACACATACTACACATTAAAGTTATGAGGTGTCTTGAGAAGGCAATTTGGTTGCTCCTCTGGCTATCTGGATTTATACTTATTGTCAGATCAAGGAAAGCAGACCTACAGTTTTACTGCTCAAGCTATAGTGTAGAGCGTCAGTAGTGCTTTCCAAATCTTCCTTATTCAATCTTCCTGATTTCCTTGGCACTGGTTATTTCAGATTCCTCCTAGTCTATCACCAAGGTAACAGTTCTTTTCCCCAACATCTTCAAAATCCTCTATCACTGCTGCTCCTCATTGCTAGAGCCCTGATCTGCCATTCAACCTCTTCTGCACAGACACCTCCTGCCTTCTTTGCTCCCTTTCCCAGCCTTTCAGCACACTGCTCTGCCGAAGGCTCTTGGCACAGCAGCGCTCTGATACTTCAGCCAGACTCCTACCAAGAGCACATCCAATTCAGTTGTCCCATCGTGAATTTTCAAGTCTGTGTGTTGTGCCTTGCTTTAATGTCCAACTACACGCTTTCATGCGTTCTGCTCCCTTGGCATTTCTCGCTCCTTCAAATCCTTCCATTCTTTCTTATGAGGTCTCATCAATTTGAGTAGGTTCCCTCCTCCATGGTATCAAATAACTTGAAATTCTCAAATACTTCCTCTAACATAAGCCTCACCTATCCCAACTTCCTGCCTTGCCAAACATGCTTAGCTTTGTTCTTCTCTAAAAGCCTTTAAAAATACCAAATAAATATCACTTTCCACTGTGAAAAACCTTTTGGTTGTAATAAGATGCATGCCAAATTGCCACTTGCCCAGGACCCTTTGATGCACAGATCTCTTTCTCTTTGTTTAGGCTGCAGACTATTTGGGACAGGAACCTTGCCTTTAAGCAGCTAAAATACCATGTACATTTCCAGCCCTGCATAATCAGTCTCATCTCTCCCAGGCAAAGGGCCAACACTCATGTGTTTTTCCTTCCAAGTTCTGAGCGCCCCGTTTCACATACCTCTCCTTCACCTATATTTTATAAGCTTGCTCTTTTCTGCCTCCATAAATAAGTGTGGAAGTTATCTGCAGCACTTCAGGAGCCAACCAAGTAAGGGAGTAATTTCCTTTGCTCAGCTAGTGTTTGTACATGCCCCCAACTTTCTGTGACCCCATCCTTGTTTGATACACTGGTAGGGTGGGGATAGCAGGAAATTGGGCTAGAAAATAGCCAATTAATGATTTCTCAGCAAAATGCAACAGCCCCAAACCGACATCTTCCAAACCACAAAAGAATTTTCTTTCAAAATACTTTCCCCTCAGTCAGCAGTCTGCACTTGCCCTCCCCCACTCCTCTGCTCCACCCCCCTACCCCCCCCCCCTTTGTCAGACCTGCTTCTGGAAAAAGTCTTGCTGTTCCAGAAAGCAATGCATTAATCCAACATGGGCTTTGTTTTACTTGTCTAAGTATTCAGCAGTGAAAATAACTGTCCACAGTTATCAAAATGTGTTCATCTGCAGACAGGAGCTCTTCAGCTATTATCCTCTTCTCTTATTTAAAAAAAAAAAACAAAGGGGGGGGGGGGGGGGATAAAAATAAAAATAAAAGAGGGAAAACCTCATGTTAACAGATAGAAAAAAACAATAATGACATTTCTTCTAAACAGTTTTGTATTGCACATACTGTTTCTTCAACCAGCAAGGGGCAATAAACATTTACTACTTTCCTTGGAGCACAGAGGAGGAAAATAAAATAAAATAAAAAAATTAACAAACTAAGTCTGAAGCTGCTCTGTGCTGGTTTGATTTAGCATGAAAAAGCATCCTTTTGCTGTAAGTGACAAACATCTCACAAGCACTGAGGACAAGCATGGAAAAAGAGTGAAAACAAATGGGAGAAGTCCTGTGGGTAATAAGGGGGCTGCCAAAGAAGGCAGAGCATCTCTGGTGGGACACAGGAAAGGGTAAGAGAGCAGAAGCACACCATCCAAGCTGTATTACCACTGCTGATCAAGGTCTCCCTCCACAGCTAGAAAATTGTCTGCAGAATGACCCACTGAGGCTGGAACATAGTGTTCAAGTATGTTCAAGAGGGGGTTCAAGTATCAAGACCACTGAGTGACACAACTGCCTTCCCTCTATGCCCCATCCATCTGTCCCCATCAAGCTCTTTCTCTCTGTAAGTTAGACAAGCAGTAGGAAGACCTATAGTTTCCAAGTTCCAACTTTAACTCTTTCATTGAATAGCTTATTTCTTGTGCTAGCAGCTACTCTTAAATATTTGGCAGAAACTCAGTCCTTGTGTCACTGTATCTTTGATATGAGTAACTTGAAAGTACTTTCCTGCATTGTAATGGCTCCAGTTGGAAGTATTGGGCACAAAACCAAAGCAGCAATAATATCAGATATCTGGTGTATAAAACAGGCATGTAAACTCCCCACTTTTCACAATCAAACTGTAACAGCACAAATGGTTTCCCAAGAAATTAAGACTGTAAACAATCTTAAGACCTCTTCTTCCAGGGGAAGTTCCAAAGAAATGCATGTGTAGGATTAGCAGTTTACCCAGTATAAGAGAACATGAACCCTGCAGATTTCAGGTCCAACAAGTGACAGGACTGAGGAAAACCACAACAGTTCAGGCTCCTCCTCACAATCCATATTTGTATTATTGGAGTTTGTAAGGTACAGACAAACATTTAGAAAGAGTACCACATATAAAACCACTTAACATTAAAAACAAACAAACAAAAACAACAAGAAACCCTAAGCTCTGCAACTACATAAGAAACATAAACCAATATAATCTCTTAGATCTGGGCACAGCACAGACCATTTTAAATAGAAAAGTTCAGCAACAAATGTCATCTGCTTCTCTTTATAAAAACAGACTACAGCTGTTCTCTTTTTCAGCTATAAAAAAAGGAACACTACTATGATATTCAATAATTTGTCCTTGACATTTCATATTCAGAGCCAGTAACATTGCTCCCAAATATCTGAAGTTCAGGGATGCTTAGCCTCTTCAGATGGCTTTGGAAAGGGTAGAAATAAATAAGCCGTATGTTACCCCTAATAATTCTCCCCCATTAGCACTAACACCTATCCCTTCTGTACTCGGCTTTCTCAGTGTTTTTAGTACCCAAGTCACTTAGAAAATCCTGGTTATCAGAAACAATGCTGAATTCCTTCAGTTCTGACTTTTAAGTGATTCCTTCATAGACTTGGTAAAAATGCTTATTAGTGTTATCCAAGCATAAATTTAAAGGGAAGCATCCTTTACAGCTTGCTTTTAAACTCAGTGAACTCTCAGTGCTAACAAGCTAACCAACCCAACAGCAGGGACTATCTCAAGCAGAATATCACTGGGTGGGAAGAATTTCAGCCAAAATGTTTAATTGAATTTATTTCCAAGAAACAGGCCAAGTGGGGGAGGGGAAGCTGTTTTGCTTGTGTTGAACAATTCTGGCAACCTCCTGTTTGAGCAGCTCTAGTTCTTCTGTGCTTTGGAGCAGGGACTTGAAGGCTGGCAGGCAAGGGAGTGTGTACACTTCAAGCACTCTGTCATTTCAGTGCAAACCCACCCAAATTTGGCCTTGTTTAAAGTCTTTTGGGCTGGGATGGAAGGAAAAGATGGGAGAAAGAATCTCTCCTGACCTCACATGAACTGTGATCTGTTAGAGAACAGCAGGGTGAACACCCAAAGAGACTTGCAGTTTTAAGAAGTGCAGTTTGGAAGGCGTACATGTCTGTACAGGCTACAGCTGTGCCAGATGATGAAGCCACTGTCTCCAATCTGTCCCCAAGCATTCAAATCACTTTCTTTGCTTCCAATGAGCCTGTTCTTGTAAAAGCTCCATAACCTACTATTTCAGATGACACTAAACAGATTATTTTTAGCCCATCTGGTGAGCTCCGGCTGGAATACATTGGAAATAGCTTACAGAAGCAGCTCAGCCTTGGAGGGTGCCCCAAACCTTGAGATGCTGCAGTTTGTACCAAGTTCAACTGCTGAGATTTAGTTTGAGATAAAGCACACATTCTCCAACACGCTCAAAAACCCAGAACTGCTTGTGCCTAATAGGGAAGAAACTGCAATGGAACACGAGAAAGGCAGGGATGGAAGAGAGCCTGTGGTGGGGGAGACTGCAAGGAACGACACTGTGACAGTGGTCAGAGGGCAGGTCTGGAGAAGATGCACACAGATGGTAGGCATAAGAGCACAAGAGTGAAAACCTGGGAATACAACTACAGTCCTTGAGTCTTATCAGTCAGCTATGCAGTCAACTAAAACTGATCATGCAGTCTTAACATTTTATGGAGTTTTGTTTGCAATACTGTATGAATATGAAAGGATATATTTGTATAAACAAATTGTTTAGAAAACTGATTTCCAGAAATTCTTCCAGTTAAATTGCCAGTAACTATCTGGCAGACTTCGACAATGCAAAGTAAGTATCTCCCAAACACTTGGGATACAGAAAGAGGCACAAATTCTTTTTCACAAGCGAGCACATGGAGCCTTTTTTTTTTTTTTTGGTACCTTTAGGGTGTATTTGGTGTCTGAGAAGCAAGACCTTGTCTTCTGAGGGTAGCTCCAGTTGTTGCAAGGTCAAGCTACAGGAGGAAGAATACTTCTCTGTTTATTATGGTTTCCTTAATAATCTTCGAGGCAAAGGTAAACGGTCACTGAAAAGTTCTATGCACTTGACATACATGAGTCTGCACAAAGAACTGACACCAAATTTCAGAAGATAAATTTGCTACCTTAAAAGTACATTCTCTCCTTAGTAGGAAAAGGCACCTTTTCCTCAACTCAAAAGCTTCTCTTGTTCTTAAATACAGTTCCACCCCCTCAGTAAGGTTGTCTTAAAGTTACACAGAGGCAAATGGTGCTTTCCACCACCTACTTCCTTTTTGAAGTACAACAAATACCAAATCTGGACAATCTTGCAAGATGAAAAGAAGGGGATAGAAGTGGGTACCTTTTCTTTTAGAAAGATGATTCACATGCACTCAAGAAACACTTGGTTTGGAAGATTCCTCAGACTTTACCCAAATGCAGCTTAAGAACACAAGCTGCTCCCCCCACCCCACAATGCTCTCTGTCAGATCATCAAAGCTTAAAAAGAAAAAAAAAAATTAAAGAAGAAACGCTGCTAATGCTGCTATTTTAAACACCTAGGACTGACACCAAGAAGTCTCTCTTGAGTAACCAAGCACTATTTGCAATGAAGAGAGTAGACTGAAACGATTCTCTCATCTTTCCACACCAAGCACTTTTCTAGTGTGTACATCTTTGACCATAGCTTTTTGGCATTCTTCTCATGTTAATAGCCCTGAAAGTATCACTTGTCCTTACTGAGGTAGGAAAGACCAAGTATGAATGTGCCCAAAGTTAAAACACAGCAGATGTGAACCTTCCCAAGCAGCACGAGGAGTCACACTGCAGAGTTACGTTGCTTATCAGCCTCCAGATCTTGGGGTGCCTAACTCTGGCTCCAAGACATCCTCAAACTGCCAGGTATGAAATCCACATCTGAACTCTGGAGCTTCAACCTCTCTCTACAAGAGTACCAAAGGTGCAGAACCCAGCGCTCAACAGCTGAAGCTGCAGCATGGCTTTTGGTGCACCCTTAGGGGCTGGTGCCATAGGAAGCTATTAATTCACCTCGACTCTGCTGCCTGTTGACTATCCCGCCCAGCGTCCATCGCCGGTCCAGGCGTCTCAGGTGTGCCTTGCGTCGCTTAGAAACTAGTTTGGAACATGAATGGAAAGGAAAAAAAAAAAAAATTGATGGGAGGGTGAGGAATAAAACCAAAACATGGCATTTAAAAGCACTGGTCTTGTTAGCAGGAATGGGTTAGGTGGGATGTAGACATTTTGGTTTAGTTTATATAGTACAGTGCAACAAGTTAGCTTCTTGAGCCTGAGCAACATGAACCACCTAGAACAGTCACAAATTGCCACCCTTGCTATTGTCTTTCCGTAAAAAAAAAACAAACCCAAACCAAACAAAACCATATACGTGCCCCAAAACAAGCTGCATGACCACAGACGACTTGTCCAAGGAGGCTCTAGTGGCAGGACAGATCAACATTCTTGCTATTGCATCTCCTGGTTAGGCTGCATGATCTTTGGAGAATTCAGTCCATTGCATATGACATCAAACCCAACAGGGTTCTAACCCTCTCTAAGCACATTATCACACTATAAACAAAATTTAGAAAAAACAAAAAAAAACTTCTCGTGTGAGTTCAGTTGTAAAAGCAGCACTCGGAAACAGAACCCAAATGAAATGTCTGATGACTCCTTGTTTGCAACATGACTCATAATCACTGCTACAACTAATTATTATGATAAAAACTTCCAATATACTGATTACAAATATAAGGGAAAACCTAACCTTGCAATTATTGATCAGGCTCAAGAAGCTAACAGGCCAGGACTGAGAATTAGTTACACACTGAAACAATAATTTATGCTTTAAATATAAAACAGAGATAAGACACCTATGGAAATGGCATTGAGAGAGCAGCTGTGCACAGAGGACACCACTTGTTTTTCTGGATTGCATATGTAGAACTCTACTTGCTTCCTCCTTCTGCTTGTGAAGGTGTGAATGAAACAGGAACTATTGGACTGGCACAGAATCCAAACACTTCCTTTTTTCCATTCAAGGGCTTCCACTCTAGTTTGGCAACTACTGCAAGGGTGGTTGGTGCTGCCACAAAGCAGTGCAAAATATTACACTTCAGCTATTGCTAGGATTCAAGCACAACCATTTTGCTGGCGATACTGGAAAGCTGTTCATAACTTCTGGTATCACATCATTAATAATAACTCAGTTCTGCTTATGTGAACTTATTTTGAGGAATACACCCTTATATTTATGACAGCAGACACCACTGTCTTCTAGACTTGTGTTCTGTAGACAAGCAGGTACAGCAAAATTTTTTGATTGGGGAATAATTAACTGAACAAGTGAAAAAAAAAACAAAACAAAAAAAACTTCCCTAAAAAGGGGCTTTTGCCTTTTTGACCTTTATATTTGTTAGGGCCTCAGACCTGACTTCTGCACCCAGCTCACTCTCCTCAATTTCTCCTTTGCTGTAATGCCTAAATCTTCCCTAGTCTCCCTAAGTGGAAGCATGGTGAGTCTTGCTGAATAGACACAGTGTCTAGTTCCTGGCATTCTGTACTTCTCCTTTGATCCCATGTAGATCAAAGAATCACCACAAATTTTCAGAAGAGATGGATTTCAAGTTTATAGATCACTGTGTTTTTGGCTAATGGAAATCAGTGATCCTCTTGGAAGCCCATGATGGCACAGATGATGAGCTGTCTTACTACTCCTTACTGGTAGTGTTTTTCTTACCAATTGGTTTAATCTGGTAGCTTTCTCCAAATCAACAGGACATTAGACTGCCAGTTACACACATGCTACACAGCAGGCAACACAGGACACCTCACTAGACATAGAGATTGTAGCAGAGAGAGAAGCTAAACTCACAGTAAGGCTGCCCACATTAGGAGGTATAAAAGAAGGGAGGAAATGAAACATGATTAAACTAAAGACTGCCAGAAAGGAGGGGTAAGGATGGAGTAGCAATTTGCTTCAGGTGTCAACACAAAGCTGTTAACCATAGCTCCTTGCTCACACTGTGAGTTTGGAGGATTCAGCCATCCAGGAGCACCCCTTGAACAGAGTGGGTCACACAGATCCACCATGCTGTGTCCTCCTCACAATGTATGACTATCCCTGGTGACATATTTTATACCACGATGGTGCATTTGTACAAGTCAGGGTTTTTTCTCCTCAACAATACCGAATTTTGCCATTTGATCCCAGACTTGGACTTGGTTGGCCATGCCACAGTTAGTCACCAGGAGGTTTATTTATCAACAAGTGTCTAAACCTTTCCAGAGAACATTTTAAGATGTTTACTTTAACAACTCCTGTGGCTGTGAATGTTTCTTTAGATTGCTTTCTGAATGTTTTCCAAGCCTTGTAAGACAGCGTTGGTCTAAACATAGGCCCAGGTAGCTGTCGACACACTACCCTCATCCTGACAGAAGATGCTGTGCAGGCTCAGATACTGGGAGGAAACACTTTTGTCTTTTTCAGGGAACAGACTATTTAAACAGAGACACATGGAAATATTACTGCTATGCAGAGGCAGCATTATTAGTAAGATGTGTTCAGCACCTCCTTATCTTATCCTTATATAAATATGAGAAAAAACTTCTTCACAGTGCGGGTAACAGAACACTGGAACGGGCTGCACAGAGAGGTTGTGGGGTCTCCTTCTCTGGAGACATTCAAAACCTGCCTGAACATGTTCCTGCGTGACCTTATCTAAGTGATCCTGCTCCACCAGGGGGATTAGACTAGATGATCTTTCAAGGTCCCTTCCAATCCCTAACATTTTGTGATTCTGTGATCTTTCCAAGGGCCTGCCACCACAGAGCAGACCTCTGGGTCTGCCTGGCTTGTCAACTTGTTCCAGGGCCATCACAAATGGAAAAGGCCAAGAGGCTGATACAGAAAGCTCCCCACCTTAGTGTTTCTACCTTTTCAAAGCAGGCAGAACACAGATTGCACAGTTGCAGGAAGTCACCGTCTCCAGAAGTCGCTCTGAAACTTGTATGAGCTCTAAATCCAGAGACTAGGGCACTTAAAGTGCCTTTTTCTCCTGCCTACTGAGAGAGCTGGCAAGTTTTCTGTGTAAGTATTTTTACTTTTACACACTTTTCTTTAAGAGAGTGAATCTGAGTTGTTCTTCCCTCTCTTATGGAATAACTATTAGGCAAAGAATAGCCCAAGCAAAGAAGAACTGGAGGGGGGGAAACAAAGAACAAAAGAAGTCTCAGCTTATGTGATTAATAACATAAAACAAAGTTACTGAAAAGCAAGCGAAAGCTGGGGCACATCAAAGCAGCTATGGAGGTAATGCAATTAGATTTGTCACTGAGACGGAACTGAACAGAAAGGGAAGAACAGTCTCAGGTTTCAGCATGTCTGGATTTGGAGTAAGGCAGGGAGCATGACTGCTAACCATAGCTGTGGAGAGCAGTGTTATGGATTAAAGGGGACCAAAAGGAAAAAGATAAGGAAGATTTGATGGATTTTCCGTTACCCAGAAAAGACTGCTATGTGGCAACAGCCCTGTGCAGAGTACACTCCAAAAGGCCACATGAAAGGCAGAGGAGAGTTTGAAATGAAAGCAGTTTAAGCAATAAGGCTGTCAAGCATGCACCATATTTAAGAGTCAGGAAAAGGGAGGAAGCTGCAGACCAGAAGACAAGGCATTCTTTAACTACTTCAGAAAGGAGCTGTAAGTTTTCAGAGTTTACTACCAGGGAAGCTTTACTAACTGCTTTTGCATCTGCTAAGATGTTGCATCATACCAGACTGGTTCCCGGCCTACCAATCTACAGACAGTCTGTCTCTAAACCCTAAGTGACCCAGGATATGGGTAGCTCTGAGCAGGGAAAAATGAGTTACAAAGCCAAAGATTTCAATAAGCCACAGATGTCACCCTTGGGGCTCAGCACAGAGTTATGTTTTGCCTGTGTGCTATCTTAATGGGCAGATGGTCACCCCAACACATCTCTAAGCCTCCTGCCTGTGCTAAGGTCAGCTGAGTTTCCACATATATTTTACATAACTGTCATGTCAAGAGCACCTACAAATTTAGTGAGAGGCTGATTAGAATGGAGCAAATAAAAGTGTCCTTTGTACACAGTTGCTGCATGAGAAGTCCATTAAGATGTGGTTAGTCTGTCATATTGGAGCAGAGGAACATGTGAGCTGTAATATTCCATTTCTGGAACCTGAATTAAGCATCTTTAGCAAAAAAACAGTGTAGCTAAATACATGTACGTGACAAATGGCATCTTAGTTTTAATAACATGAGACCACACCAAATAAAAATACCTTTCCACACAATCATAAGACCACAGCAAATAGCAGTGAAACTAGTTTCAAGGATTAATTAAGAAAAAAATTGTAATGAGAAGCAAACTGTAATGAGAAGCAATCATTAAAGTTAAATCTCATTCTTTTTAATGGCCTGTAGCTCCGACAAGCATATTCTTCCAATTATAAGTTCTCACTTGTATAATTTCTGCAAGTAAACCATACAGGTTCTCGCTTTCCACGGACATGAGAGTCCAAGACCTCTACCAGAACATACTGCTTGGACTTACACATAAGTTATCTGTATGCTTTTTAAGGTTATTAAAATGAGCATCATTTCAGCTATTGAACCTTTTGTCACACTGATAGCCCAAGCTTGTCACAAAGGGATTACAGGTGTGGTACTCCAATTTCTTCTGCAACAATTTATTTACTGATACAAGATGAGAGAAGAGGTTACTGCCCTGAATCAACAGCCACAAGGGGCAGCAAGAGTTTCAAAGTTTTCCTGTGGGGGGAAAAGCATAAAGCAAGTGAATACCAGTTTCCCCTTGATTTAAAAAAAAAAACATTTAAAAAAAAGCTTTCCATACCTTCCCCAAGTTTGGATGTGTTGATGTCAGAGTCATCTCTTGTACCATTTTGGGATTCCAGGTACGTAGCAGGGACCCAGCCCTGCTCTTCTGCTGTGCTCACAAACCACCAACCTACAAAAAGCAATAAAAGAAGCCGTCAGTCAACATTAAGTGGAACAAGAATAGTAAGATGCTACTGAGGTGGTGGCACAGAGTCAGCAGCTCTGGTGCAGGTTTGAGGATGCAGCCTCCTAGAAGAGGAGAGTTTAGACCTATTATACCATTTCTATCAGATACTCTCACAGTGGCAAACAAGTGTGTGGGCAGGCCCCATGTTAAAAAGGTTGCAGTGGAACAAACATCAGTAACTCTTAAGAAGTCTGAAGTCTATCCATGACAACTCTGATTCAAGTCCTCCAATTCAGTTTCTCAAAGCAAGTTTTGCAACATGTACATCCCCAGTATTGAAACACTCTAAACATGTATTTATGTGTATGTCAACATATGGGAAATAGTAAAAACATTGCCCAAATACCCACATCAGGTACCACAGAAGTAGAAAGGTGTAAATAGGCAAGACTTTAGTAGAAGAGCACAGATTTCAGAACAGGATACAAAACAGTGTTTCTAGAGCACTTGTCACCACTGCCAGTGTTAACAAACGTGACCTGAATTCAGTGCCCTTGGAAGCTGGAAAGCACTGCACAGAAGGAAGAGGAGAAAAGCTAACCAACATGTGACTTCTAGCCACAAGCACCAGTTATTTGCCTTCCCACTTGAACACCCAAGTTTCTATGTCTATCTACAAAAATGGTAAGTATTCACTAACTATACAGATATAACCTTTAGGTCACATCCATGGATGGATGAACAAAATTATAGGTGAGCCATCTTTATAGAATCATTAAGGATGGAAATGACCTTCAAGATCATCTATTAAACATTATCACGACCGCTAAATCATGTCCTGAAGTGCAATATCTACACTTTTTTTGAACATCTTCAGGGATGGTGACCATTTAGGTTAAATGCATCCCGGACATAACCATCCTTGCCTATTTTCTAGAGCACAACTAGATTCTGCTCCATTAAGATAAGGTCATGGTTAAGATACAGGACAATAAAAAGCCAAGCAGAGAAACCACTTGTGTTGTTTTCTACAAACTCCCAGTCTCCACTCCCCCAAAAATGCAAGCTGTTTTTCCAGGTCAATGTAAACTGTTGTTCAATACCAGTCTTCCAGCTCCTGCGAAGGGGTGCCTCACAACAGGCTACAGGAGACTCTCAAGCCTGCCTGTGACAAGCAAAAGCAGGGATGAGCCAACTTGGTCTGTAAATAGACAGGGCACAAAAACTACTTAATTGATGGTGGGGCAAAGCCCTGAGCTGTGTGGCAGCCAGGCAGCCCTGGTCCTGGCAAGGAAAGAGGAGGCTTTGCTGGACTCTGCCGCCATGCAACACGCAACTGTCTTTGAAGGGAAAAGGAGAAATCAGCTGAAACAACACTCGAGTATTCGTGATAAAAGCCACCCGAGTTCATTCCAAATCATGTCACGGAAGATTTTACCAGAGGGTGGTAGTTCCAAACCCTCATTTTCCTCCATGGGGCCTGTGGCTGGGAGACAATGTGCCCCCCAAAGCAACCCCCTCATTTGCCACTGCACAGCTGCTAGGTAGCTCTGTTTATTTACTCTCGAAACTCAGACATGGCTTTCCATTTTCTGGCCCAGCAGAGATCTGGAAACTTTGCTTCACAAGGCTTATGGTTGGAAAGTTTAAATTTAGTTATTCCCAGTTATTCCCTCTCAGCAGGAGGTGGATTCTCCTGCCACGAAGCCCTCAGCAGTGAATGTGCAGGATCTGCCAGACCGTTTCAAAAACACATCTCCATGCTTGTTCCTTATTTTACTAGTAACGTATTGACATGGGTAGCAAACACAGTTTAACATACACTTAAAATTAGGCACAAAATGTCAGAAGCTGGCTTTCAGCTGATACCAATTAGGCTGGAATAGTTTATGTAAACTCTTCCTCAGAAAGAAATTAAACACAATGGCACCAAAAGGACTTGCCTATGCTTAAAAAAACCCCATGTGCTTTGGGCAAATTCAAACCATGGTAAAACCATCTTTGGAGGGCTGGATCACACAGCCTTGATGCCAACCCAGTGCTAGACCATTTTGCAACGCAGCTCCTCTAGTTTGCTTTACTGAATTGCATCATGGCCTCAGAGCTGAGTTTAAGGCCTTGTGTTTGGGGCCATAAGGTAGCTAAGCCTCCATTCATCTAAACAGGGCTCCCTGCTGAAAGGCAACCCCTTAATCCTACTCCTGGGCATGCATACACATGCCTCCCCCTTATCACTCTGCCTCCCTGATTCCATTCCCAGCTCCTGAAAGGCCTCAGCAGGGAAGCCTCACGACTCCACTGATCTTACAAACAGGTTCCCATGTACTAGTTGAGGGTCAAGTCACATTTGAGGTAGGTTACAGTCAAGTAACTCAACCAAATCCATTGCAACATGCAGACAGAGCATTTAACAGTCTGACTGAGATTTTAATCTGCTTTGATTCTTCAAGCCATCACTAAGATTAAAGTTCCTAATCACCACATAGCTCAAGAAAGTTATTATTTCTTTCTAAAGATTTCCTTTATAAATTATGTGCAAGGGTGAAGTGTAAACAAGAAACCTCTGCAACTACTGAGGAATCTGCAGCATCTGTCCAGGTTCAGAGAAAGCCAGACCCTGCTCTGAAATTCTCATCTCTCATTTCAAGCCTGCTTCTCAGAAGGACATAAGAAAGGCTTTAATGCAGCTCATTGGAATAGCACATCCACAGAGAAAAGTCTTGTTTTACTTAACCCGAACAACTGAGAAGCCTGAGAAACTTCCAGCAGCACCCTCCAGCAGCAGAGAAGTCCAAAATGGATGCTCATAAGCAAGATATTCAAGATCTTAGAGTGGCTGAGTAGAGGCAGCTCAGAGGCAGAGGCAGCTCATTCCTTATGAGGTGAAAATCTGAATTATGATGGCACATCTAAGCCATAGCCCTTAAGAAAGGAAATTACAGCATAGTGCAAGAATTGCCAAACTCCAGCCATTTTCTGCTAGAAGCACAGAGATGTTCACCAACGCAGTCAGTGCATGACAGCCATGAACTTCAGAACTCTGCCCAGCTGATCATGAAGCACTTGCTCTGCACCATCCTCTCATTAGAAGCATTAGGTAAGCTGCCATTTGGTCCCACCACACTTCCTCCCCACTCCCAGGTTCATGGGGGTTCATGGTTTGCAGACAAATTTGCCAGATTGGCCTTTGCTTGGAGACAGTCAGGTCTGTAATGGTGCAAACGATCTCTTGTCCCCTCCCCTGCCATCTTTCACAACCCAGAGCATCACAGAAACATTAGAAAACTTGCTTTTGAAACACAGAACAAAACATTCCATTTATTTTGAGTTCTCCCTCCATGCTGGAGTTGAGCTTGATTTCACATTTCATTATTAAAACCATTCTGCAGCAACATCTGCAGGGAATTATGTAAAGTTATCTCTGTGCACTGCCAAGCCAGTCTGAGGTTCGCTCTTGCACTCGCACCATCTGTGAAAATTAGGCAGTGCTCTACAGCTTGAGTTAACCCTTACAGATGCTCCTATCTCTCAGGCATCAAAACACAACTCTAAAGCTGATGTGTCATGGCTGTCTAGACCAAGACTCAACAGCCCTCATCTCTGATGAGGATTCAAAGGGAGTTTGAGCCTTACAGAACACACACAGGGAGTTGTAGCCACTGCACCCAGACCAAGCTCAGCTCGAACTTCGCGGCATTACTGCAAATCCTGCCTTAATACTAATCCAGGAATACAAATTTTTAAGGTAGGGGTGCAATTTTCTCCCCATGTATGTTGCCCCTCTGGTTGCAATAGCCAAGATGCTAAGATGTCTCTACACTCAGAGTCCATCCAGGCTCTGGTAACCCTTAGGCATTTTCAGCATGGAGCTACAACAATTACCGAGAGATGAAAGATTCCACCTGCCACACATACATACACGTGGCACGATTATGATCGGAGAATAGATTGGTCACACTGGAGGGGGAATAAATTACAAAAATACTCTGAATCTAAAAATCACACTTTTGCTTGTATTCCCAGTCCTCTCCCCAAAAGGCTTTAAAAAAAAAAAAAAAAAAGTATAAGAATTAAGCAAGTGCTATCCACAACCCATACCATAGGAAACTATGGAGCACAGTTGAGGACTATCTTTTATACAAGTTTTGCTTCTGTTTACATGCATCCTCAGCCATCTATGCTTCAATATTATCCCTTTCTTCACACCTATTAACTATTAATTATAAATATTAACTATTTCTGTTGAAGTCTCCCGAATCCTAAAATGCTACAAAACACTTCAAAAATGATAATTTTTAAAAGAAAAAAAAATGCAGGATCATGCTGAACACTGGTTTCTAATTCTCTCCTCAACCATTAAATTCTCTATAGACTTTAGTAAAGCTCATAAATTGACAATCAAAGTAAGCAAGGACAGCAACATTGTAAAAGGGAATGGGAATTTGTCCTGCATGAGCAGACTACACATTCTTCTAAACAAATACTTCAGCAACACTCCAGCTCTCAAAAGCCTTGGAAAAATCCAACTCAAGCAGTCATCTGGTACATTTGACATTGTTCTTTGGGCTTCAGAGAGCTGCTCCCAGTACTTCTGCCTTTGAACAATCTCTTGGGGTTTTTTTTTTTTTTTTTTTTAAATCCAACAACTTAGATTGTCCTGCAAAGCAGTACTAGATGTAATCAGGTTGCCTCCAAACCTGGCATACAGACCTTTTTGTGCCAACAGCTGCCTACTTTCCTTCAGAGATGTGATCTGCTTCATTAAAAAACAGCTAAAGTGCAAGTATTGCTGTGCAGATGAAGGCACTTACTTTTTCCACCCCTCCAGAGCTCTTCCCACACAGCACATGTATATTTGATACAGATAGGGAAGTCAGCTGTAATCACCTCAGACAGATCTCCAAAGAATATGCAGAAGCAGAAATACAAAGACACCAGAAATAGCATTTTACAATAGTTTTCTGCAGTAAGCATATTCTCACACTGACTTCCTAGAAATTCACTATGGTGCTCATACGCTGTTAGACACTACTACTGTGCACGCTGGCTTTCCTCTCTGTAAAAGACTCTTTCAGTCCCCCACACTTGGCAAAGGTGCTGAGTTGAAAGCATTGAATTACAATTCACAGAAGAGAAGTCTTTCTTTTAAGTATGGAGGTATACGCAAGAAGACTTCCTAGCATGGATTTGACTATAGTTTGGGGTGCAGAAGTCTGTGTGTGAGTCACTGCGCAGCAGCAGACTGAAGCTGTCATCTCAGGATGAATTATTAAAGTTGGTGAAATATTAAAGGCAGCTTTCATCTTTAAACACGTAATGTTTCCCAGCCTGTGTGCACTGCAGACTTCACTGCAGCCACCATTCAATGAAGAAGCAATGCTTGTTT
Organism: Todiramphus chloris collaris; assembly: GCA_025345505.1. Taxonomy (NCBI): domain Eukaryota; kingdom Metazoa; phylum Chordata; class Aves; order Coraciiformes; family Alcedinidae; genus Todiramphus; species Todiramphus chloris. Next base: position 2,409,161 of record JANVCC010000077.1, read on the forward strand.
CACTTTAAAGATGGAAGCAGGGCTCAAGCAAGAAAGGTGCACTTGTGGCAGACACTCTAGTTGAACCCAGTTAAGATCCACAGCACAGGTTTACAGCCCCAAGTCTAATATGGCTATGGATTTGCTACCCTAATCCTTCCAGTCCGTTGTCTTCCTCCACCTCTACTACTCATCTTGCAGTGTGGTAGATGAAGACTTCTGAGCTGTGCTGTTAGCATATCCCTTTGCTGTCATACTCCAGTTCCTGCAGTTGCAGAGCTGGCTGGCACAGAGGGCCCACTACTTGTGAATAAATATCCTAGTTATTACTGCCACACAGGTTTTTCCTGGACAAAAAACCAGCTGACTAGGTGTGTGCATAAGTGCTTGATACAGAGTCCCAAAGTGCATCTGAGATTCTGGCTTAAACATCTCAGCTTGCTTGGATTTGTTTCACAACCCATTATATACATAAATACATGTGTATATATGTGGAGATTCACACCATGACCTCTGCGTTCAAACATACATTACCCTAGACTTCTACTGGGATTGGAACCACATTTCCTTGTACTTCTGAATAAAAACCAAATCAAAATACAGAAGAAGTGTTCAGAACATGGGAAAAGTTCATGAGAAAAGAGGAAACTGGATAATATACAACTCAGCTCTAATACTTTATAGGTTACATCACTATTAGAGACTATGGATATTCATAGGATTAGACAACTAGGAAATACCATATTACTGTATTTGTTCAAGTCTTATAAGCTAGTAGGTGATAAGCTTTACAGAGGTACACATTTGGCAAAATAATATTTATCTCTTATTAGACTTGTGACTTCTTGTGTGTATATATGTGTGTGTGTGTAGTTGTTTCAGTAAAGCACACAGTTTCTTTGGATTCTAGTAACACAAACTGATAGTTACTAATCTGAGGGCTGTATCTGCAGCTATTTGCTATGGACCAATTGTTACCCAGGGGCTTCCCCTCCCTTGTTCGAAAAAAAGGCCTCAGATTTGTGTATTGACACAGCTGGAATGAAGGAATCTGCCAAACACGTTTTCAGGAATTGGCACGTACATCCACAAAGCCATCATATTATCCAGTACAAATTACAGAAATTGTGTCCTTAAAGTAAGGGAGTAAATGCACTACCTATTACATTAACAGCTATGGAAAAGTCTTGGACACTGCCTGTAAATCCCAGATCAAATCCCATCACACTGCAGGTCACTAGCTTCTCCTAAACTGCCAAGTACCCCGAGCTGCCCAAGACAGAAGCAGAGGGGAGCACCATTTGCTAAGCCTACCCATAGCCAACTCCAAAACATGCATGGCCAACATGCCCAAGGTGTTGACCAGCATCCCCAAATCACTGAAAATAGGGGATCCACAAAGCAATGAAGTCAGATGGTTCTACAGGTCAGTCAGCCCCCAAGAAGTCAAGAGAAAAGAAAAAAACCAAAAAGGCTTGCCAAGGCTCAAACATTCTAATGGCTTCTAAAACTAAATTTTCAATAATCCTTCCCTTCCTGCTTTACTTGATTTCAAGAACACCTAATGGTGAAAATGTCTGTGCAATGTGAGCTGCATTCCACATAGACCAACATGTTTGGTTACGGCTCACAAGCCTTTGTTTGGTATAGGAACAAAAGAAATTAAGAAAGAGTGCATTACTCAGAGGAAATATCTCATCAATCATGACAAGGAACAAAGCAATCTTTAGGTAGGCATGCTGTATTGTGCAAGCAGCCTGGCTGCAGCTTTGAGCCTGTGAATACCTAGTACTGTACAGAAACTGGAGTAAAACAAGGTCCACCCATAGGCCAATGGCATTGACTAGGTTACTGACTTGCACTGGTATACTGGCCGATGTGGTTGTGCCATCCAACCCACAGTACCACTCAGTTACTACAGAAAATACCTGTTTACTGATTACAGATTTTTTTTTATTATTATTTTTTTCACCTGAACTTCTTGTAAACAGGATCTCCTGTCTGACCTCAAGTTCTGGCCACACTACATATTGATTTTCACGTTTTCTTATAATCTTTTTTTCTCTTGGAAAGCAACAGATTTACATGCATCCTTCAAAGATGAAGACTTTGTGATTTTAGTAGCCACAAGGCAAGGTATGATTGCCAGAGGGCACAAAGGCAACAGCAAGTACAAAAAGTTGTGCATTAAGTCTCTATGGGCAACAAGTGGTCCTGGACAGTATGTTCCTTTCTTTCTTTCCCTTCCCCCAAGTCATCTTTACTTCAGTAGGTCCCAGAAGTTGACCAGTGAGGATACAAACTGCTGCAAGTATCTTTCACTATAGCTTTCAGGATCATGTAAGTTCATGGGACACCCTCCTTCCTCCATATTCAATTACAGCCCAAAGTCTTTCATCTTCTACTTCCAAAAGTACTTCTGTCCTCTATCTCCTTTAGTATTTCTATTAAGTAGGTGTAGCTAGAGTAAGGAAAGTTATCCATCTCCCACCCTCCTCAAAGTCTGTCCCCCCACCCCCTCTCCAGCACCCCATCATTTAAAGGTTGAAAACTATAGATCCAAGGTTTTAATGAACTTTCCAAAAGGATACTATAGGCACCATGTTTACATAAATATACAAGAACTCCTAACTACAACTGAGTTTGGCTGGCTATGGACAGAGAAGGACTCCAGCACACAGAGCAGAGTAGACAGAAATCAGGTAGGTAAAGCCAGCCCATGACAGCAGATGACCCACCTAATGGATGAGGGCAAGGCGGTGGATGCTGTCTGCCTGGACTTCAGGAAGGCATTTGACACCGTTTCCCACAGCATTCTGCTGGAGAAGCTGGCAGGTCACGGCATAGACAGGAGGACTCTTCGCTGGGTTAGAAACTGGCTGGATGGCCGAGCCCAGAGGGTGCTGGTGAACGGAGTAAAATCCAGTTGGCGACCAGTCACAAGGGTGTCCCTCAGGGCTCAGGTTTGGGACCTGTCTTGTTTAATATATTCATCAATGACCTGGACAAGGGAATCGAATGTACCCTCAGTAAATTTGCAGATGACACAAAATTAAGCACAAATGTCGATCTGCTTGAGGGTAGGAAGGCTCTGCAGCGGGATCTGGACAGGCTGGAGAGATGGGCTGAGCTCAATTGTAGGGAGTTTAACAAAGCCAAGTGCTGGGTCAGGTACTTCGGTCACAACAACCCCCAGCAATGCTCCAGGCTTGGGGAGGAGTGGCTGGAGAGCTGCCTGGGGAAAAGGACCTGGGGGTGTTGGTCAATAGCCGGCTGAACATGAGCCCGCAGTGTGCCCAGGTGGCCAAGAAGGCCAATGGCATCCTGGCCTGGATCAGAAATGGTGTGACCAGTAGGAGTAGGGAGGTGATCGTACCCCTATACTCGGCACTTGTGAGACTGCACCTTGAGTACTGTGTCCAGTTTTGGTCACCACAGCACAGGAGGGACATCAAGGGGCTGGAGCGAGTGCAGAGGAGGGCAACAAAGCTGGTGAAAGGGCTGGAAAGCATGCCCTGTGAAGAGCGGCTGAGGGAACTGGGTTTGTTTAGTCTAGAGAAGAGGAGGCTGAGAAGAGACCTTATTGCCCTCACAACTACCTAAAAGGAGGTTGTAGAGAGGCTGGTGGTCTCTTCTCTCAAATTAGTAATGATAAGATGAGGGGAAATGGACTCAAGTTGCGTCAGGGAAGGTTTAGATTAGATATTAGGAGGAAATTCTTCACTGAGAGGGTGGTTAGGCACTGGAACAGGCTGCCCAGGGAGGTGGTGGAGTCACCATCCCTGGAGGTGTTTAAAGAACGATTAGATGTGGAGCTTGAGGATATGGTGTAGCGGTTAGAGAAATGCTAGGACAAAGGTTGGACTTGATGACCCTGGAGGTCCTTTCCAACCATAATGATTCTATGATTCTATGAGTAACCCACCACCTTCAGAAAGGCTACACCACCACATCCAGCTCCTGCAGCAGATTTTTCCAGAGCCATGAATAACTGGTTACAGTGAAGGCATGCGAACAGATGGCTTTCTGTCCCACAGGGCATGGGGAGCCCTAGGAGCCAACGGAGACTCTCTATTAGTCATTACCAATTGTGGGGTTGTGTTTTCTGTGGTCAGCCAACAGGGTGCAACAGTCAAACTCACAAGTAATTTCCTTTACATTCACAGGACTTAATCTTAAAGCAAACATATTTTGTGTCCAAGCTTTCTTTAGAAAAACATGAATAAGCTTTCAAATGGGCCTCACAGTAATCTTGTCCAAAGATTACAAATTACTTCCTAGTGGTTTAAAAAAGTTACAGACTTACAGACCCCCAACACCAACTGATAGGAAATGGCCTTCACAGGCAGCAGAGAATAACCAATATTTACTTCCTGCACAGACTGTCAAAATTTGCTCCTAATTCTGATGTCTGTACAGAATGTGGTATCAGTTGCTTAATGGGAAATCCTCAAAACCACACAGAATCAGGAAAGAGACTTTCTGGATTAGGAGCACTTCTAGCAGAGTATCAAACAACACACCAGGTGCTATTGTCAAAATTATACAGGAATCCCACCCATACGTAAGTCAAAAATACATCTGCCACCTCTGAGGCAATTTCAATTACCTCAGGACAGAACAGAGCAACAATGGACAAGAGCTTGAAGCAAGGAACAAAGGCCATACTATATCCAGGAGAAATCAGTGGATAAAGCATTTGAACAGCAACATAAGTTCCGTCTGAAGCACAGCTGAGTCACCAGATTAAAAATGCTGCCTTTTACAAACAGCTTTTATGGGATCCTTCTGCACCACAATATACCGGCTAAAGGAAAGGAGTTACCTTGGTTTGCCAGTGCCCAGCACAATGTGCAGAGCAGCACCACTTTGGAGCACTCAGATAACCATCTCGCAAATTGCCATTTCCATATCCTGGCTGCTCCTTGAAGCTCTGCCGTCCAAATACAACTTCTGTCCGGTTGTATTTATTAGCTAGATCTGGCAAGATTGTAGCCCAGATGGTATGTTATCACAAATACTGATGCAAGCCAAACTGAACACTGCTCTCCCCCTGACACTGCTTCATTGCTTTTCTCCTGAGCTCCATTCAAATTGTGTTTCTGCAGTGACCTCAAAAGTTGAGCCTCAAAGAGCTGCCTGCACAAGGCTGCAGGAAATGACAGCTTCGGAAATGAGTACCAGAGCAATGATAGCAGGCTGTGAGAGCAGCCAGTGCATTAGCAGGCTGCCAATTAACTACACTGAATTGAATAAGGACATAACATGAGCAAGTAGTATTCTGGACACTCCTCTGAAGAGATTGCAAACCCAATTCAATATTTTTCTGAAGACTTTTTCAAGGCTTCTCTAAAATTTAGAAGTTTAGTCTTGTTCCTACATTTTGTTCATCAGGAAGCTAAGCCAGTTCTATTTCAAACAGATTATGGAAAACTGAAAGAAGAGGGGAAAAAAATGGGGGAAAATATTTGCCTTTTACCTTTATCCATCACAACGACTCAGGCAGTGAGAACAGCCCGTGCATTTGGAAACAGAAGGGGACATTCATCTTTAGGAAAGGGGAAACTGAGCTCATCCACATAGATTTCAAAAAAGCAAACTGGACTTACTGAGGTATCTGGTTCCATTGGTGCATCAGCAGCATAAGAAAAGGTGAATATAGGGAAGTTACTCAGGAAAAAACCTCTGGTAATGTGGGGTTTTTTCCTACTGAAAAAGGAAAAAAGCAGCAGCACTGCTCTTACGTTGCAGAAAATACTCTGCCCACAGGCAAGTAACTAAGCACTTGACTCTAATTATTTTGGCTTAGCCTCTGGATAAGAAGGCTATCTACTTCGCTGAAGCATCTTCGCAGCTTTTTTCCTATATGGGATTAGAATGTGATTTTCCTGCAGCTTCTATGGTTGTCTCACTTGCGATGCTGACTTTAAATACTAATATTTAGCTTTTGGTGCTCCTTACAGACTGGAAAGGTAGCCTTGACTGAGAGCTGAGAACTCTTCTGCCTCAAAAGACTAGAAATACCTCACTCAGTCTTGCCCTATGGGACCATGAATGGCAACACTCCTACTAACATCTTCTTCATAGAGAAAGGCTGAGTTGCCAGCAGCCTCAGATACCAGTCTGTCTCCAGAAAGGCACCATTAAGTGTTCAATAAGTCAAAGCCCCAATATTTAAACATTTTCATTTCCTGACTCTTTTCTGTCTCTTCAGCCTTAATCAAATAAAGCCAGAGCAGGCACTAAGCACAGATTCACTGGCAATAATCAGTGAAGCTGATCATCTGATGCTAAATAAAGATTACCAAGGCAAATTAATGATGTGAAATACAGAAAGGCTGTCAATCGCCATGCATTTCACAGGGCTAAGACAAGACACATAGATCACCGTGAGGCTTATTCCTTTCCATTAGGAATAAATCAACCATGAAACAAGGGCAAGAGTAATGCTGTCCTTGGGTGAAAAGCTGAGATTCGCAGACCCTCCGTTACAAACACATATGCATTATACAATACAGCACCATTTAAAATAAATAAGCAGCAGAGTAAGGGATTACCTAAGCCTGTTAGACAGATGATATAGAGGCATAGTGTTTATCTTTTCAACAGGGAGTCACTTAAGCTTACCCTATGAGTGCACACAAGATTAAACCCTGCCCTCTCCCCACAAGGCTACCAAAAGAGGACATGCTGGACTGCCTGTAACTACCCCCGGTCAGACTCTGCTGCTTCCTACGTATCTCCTCCTATTCCCCAATCACTCTGATGCTAACATCAAAGAAAACCTTGAGTTCAGGCATTTTGCACTCGTGGCAGATTGACGGCCTCTTCCCACCTCCCCCTGCCTTTTTCTCCTTTCCTCAAAATGTACTGATTTTCCCCTTCTTATATTGGGAAACCTCAGTGCTGGAGCCCAGAGGCTGCATGTTCACAAGCTGAGCAGGTCCTGCTGCTGGGGAGCTGGATTAGCTTTGGGGAGTTCTCTAAGAGAATGGAGAACCAGACCAATTCTTCTTGTGGGAGGAGTTTTTCCCAGTTCCCAAGTCTTATGTTACTTCCGTTCCCCTCTTCTACCACCCAAATTTGAACAGTGTTTCCTTTGTCTGTCCCTTATGTTGGCTTCCATTCTCTGGAGACAAGGCCTAAATGTCTAGCACAACAGGACCCTGATCTCATCTGGGCCTGAGGCACTGCCATAAAAAACAGAGATCACAGACACATGGCTCTTGCAATACAAACCAGCCTTTAGCTAGGTCTAGTTAGCTGACATACTAGTTACGATGGTGGAACGCTCCAGTTTAACAAAAGCTTACATGGCCTGTAACTTTACTCTAAAACATCTCATTTAGTGAATGTGTGCACATTTGGAATGGTAAGTTGGAGTTCTCTGCAATACTAATGTGAAGTATACACAACAGCGCACCTCCAGCAAGAGCAACTGGACAGCTAGCACATTTTAAGATGACTAATGAATTGACACTTCCTCTTCATGCTTCCTTCCCAAGGGCTGTGGGCAAGGATTATTGAGCAGAAAGAATCCAACCTGGGTAGAAAGAAAGGTACACACTCCTACAGCTAAGTCCTTTCTGGGGAAGATAACTTCCCATTGCATTTCAGAGAGATCTATCCATCCCTTGTTTGCATGGGTTCTTCAACACACAATTCACATTCTCAGACCACAGCTCAGAAAGCCATCATGCAATACAGCCTGCAGAAGGCAACTAAGATCACACATTTTTGGGAAGGACAAATATCACTTCCAAATCCCCTTCTACCTTACGCAGAAACCCTCAACACCAGGCCTACTGGGAGCCACCTTCAAGGCACACCAGTCCCTTGATGCATTTCTTGGTCAGCCTTCTGGCTAGTAACTGACACCTCCTGAAGGTTCAAAACTGCTTCCCGATGTTCCTCAATGCCATGGTAAGATGTAGCACAGCTCTTCTGGCTTATGAGCCATCTTCTCAGAGATCATGTTTTCCCCCACTAACCTATTTGTCACCAGCTGCTAATGTAAGGCAGTGAGTGGGGCTGCCTGGTACCAATACACAGTGTGGGCTGGGACCCCAAAACAAGTTTTTTGATGTGCTTATTTTGGAAATGGCCACACACTATACCTGCAGTAGTTCATGTTAATTACTAGTTAGTATTAATTACACACTATTAATTTGTTAGTTTTATTTCTAAAGGAAAAAGTCTTCCCAATCTGCTCTGTTAATGAATAAGTTCATCTGGATGCCAAACAGTAATTGGCATTGGTTTAATAAAACTTGAAGTCAGCTTTACATGGTGCTAAAATTAAGGGCTTAATTCTCTGTCCTACAGAAGGTTAGATTTGTTGGTCATCTGCTAGCATGTACTATCTTAACTCTAAGTTATGCCACTACTTGCTAGACCATGCGTGAAGCTGCAGAAAAATGAATATTTGAAGGAGATTCAACATCTGGTCCTCCCTCTTGCATCTCACAGGTCATTAGTGCTATATCACCTGGCTCACCAATGCTGTGCCTAATAACCCTAACCAGACTATTCATCCTGAGGAACATGGCTTTTTTCCATAGCTGAAGTTACAGTATGGAGGCTATTCCAGAAACACAGGCACGAGCTACCAGTATCTGAGGAATTATCATACCGACATCTAACCTGCTTTCCTAGATACTTGTTGAAGATTTAGGTGATAGGAAGGTGGAAAGATTCAACGTTGCAGTATCTGTTGAGTTACGATTTTAATTTGATTTTGTTGTTTTTCCAATTTTCTCCTGCAGTTACCTTGGCAACATCTTACAGGAGTCCCAGAAATACTCAAGGATGATCACAAACAAAATCTCAGATACTTTCATCAGCCTATCACATCAGCAAGTGAGATCAGGGTAACCAAGCCAAAGCCTTGAGCATCACAACCACTGGAATTTCTGACTACAGTTTGACTTTATGACCTGTTTTCTAGTTTGAGCAAAACACAAATATGTATTTTCATATGATCCTAAAGCCTAAGAATATCTAACCCTTTGAGAGGATGTGATCTGCTTCTATGTGGATGCAACAAATGAAGTGATGGAGAGGACCTCAAGAGCACCTTCCTGTTGCAAGAAGCAAGTAGTACATTTTGCTCACATTTGTTTCTTAAGTCCTAGTTATCTAAGGAGAAGATAATACTCATTACAGTAACCTTAGAGATCAGTATGACATTTGACACATTTGCTGATGTGTCTTAAAGATGTTAGCATGGCAATGACTTGCTTCCAGAAACTGTCTCTCCCCCTGCTCCTTCCCTCAGCAGATGCAGAAACCTTACACCCACACATCTTCCTTCTTGTTGGTATCTCTTTTCCAGAGGAAATAGGATGGGCAAAACCATTAACCAGTTGACTCAATTTTCTTAACAATTCTGCCTCCCCATCAGCGGGACAGCCCCCTTCAACATGGGAGTCAGAGAAAACTCAATCTATCTTCAAGCAGAGGCTGTCTCTTCATTTCTGGCCTGTCTTTTGTCCACAGGTAGCTCTGTTGCTTGCCAAGCACTGCTTCCCCGCACCACGAAGGAATGGAGTTACTCATCTTTCATGCCATTTCCACCTCTATTTTCACAACTGTAAAAAGATTCACTGCAGTTTACTTACAAAAATAAGATGCTGCTTTTTTTTTAATCTGCATTATCCAAGTAGGTTAGAGCCTCCTATTCAGTAAAGGTATTTAGCAGGAAAACAGTGAAATGCCTCCAGAACACCTGTTCTAGTCAAGTTTAGGCTTAAGCACTTTGGCTCAGCTGAGAAGAGCCAAGGAGTGAGCAACATCTTTAAGATATAAAAAAACCTCATCTGTGGGGAGCCACTTGCTACTTTGCTGAGGGCAATGCCTGTACAGCAATGCCATTAGGCCTTTAACTGATCACAGCTTTGCACTGTCACTTCCAGCCTTGCTCATTTTTTCCCTTCAGCTATGTCTCAAGCCTTTGGATAAGCCTATGCTTATCTATTTGCAGCTCAGTTTTCAAATCCTGAGCCAGACCCAACAAAACAGAGCAGCTTCTCCAGATGAGGTTCTAGAAACCAGCTACAAGGTTTCAATACAGCAATGCAAGAACACTGCATTTGCTTCCTTTCAAAGCCAAACAAGGGTGTGCAAGGGACACAGGTATGCATACCAAGTAAGAGATTAAACTTTTGTGACTGAGGAGGAAGTTATAAAACCCACTTCCAGCACAAATATATAAAGAAATTTGAAATATAGCTCACCTACCTACCCCAAACATTGGGCTAGGGTCAGGGACTGGTTTCAGGCTGGAGTTCAGGGGGTTTCTCATCTGCTGCTTAAAGCCACTACTCCTTTGATGTAAAGTTGGTAATCCTATCTAGTTGCAGAGTTATCAAGCAGCAACAAAAGTCAAGAATAAAGGGTACAGACAGCTATGCTTTCAAGCACTGCCAACATACCTTAGCGCGTACGTCTCATAGCTGCACAGTTAAGTTCTGCCCCAGGTCTTCAGACTATTTTTGGTCTTCACTTCTGAGAAGCATTGTTAGGGCAGACTTCAGTGATTTTTATGTATTTATTTTTATAACAGAATTAAATATGCAGAAGCCTGAGTAGAAAGGGACCCCAGATCATTGTTTCTATGCCTGTAGCTCTACCATTTAAAACAAGATCAGTAGAAAGTCCTACTTTGCAAGCAAGATGCCTGTCTTTAACCAGAGCCAGAAGTCTCAGGAGCAAGATATTTCATTCATATATAGCAAAAGACTTCTTACGACAGAGCTGAGGTATTGATTAAAAAAACACCAAAAAGAAAAGCAGCTGACGCACCCCCTGCCCGCTCAAGCAAGCTGTAAGTTTGAAGAAAAAGAACAAAATGAACTTTGGTTTGACTCTGTGCTCAGAATTACTCTGCAACAAAGATTCCCTGCTGCCAACACACACTCCAGCTCTGAAAGCAGGGATTATAGTGTCCAAGCCAAACACACACGTGGCTGGAGAGGCTCGCAGCAGATTAGACAGCTCTTCTTTGTACCGATACATGAAATACATCTGGGGCACCCTGGCTATATTAAGGGCACATTCCTTGGCCGAGACGATGCTTGTTGAGCACTGCTGCGGGCAACAGTGACGCTCATTTCTGGAGTACTGATACAGCACTTCCAGCAGCTCCCCAAACTGGCAGATGGAGATCCCTGGGAATGTAACTTGTGAAACACCCCTGAAGGGTTGATATTCTCACTCAGATTACCTAAACCCCAACGTGGAAAACATGCCCAAAGCATCCTTATTCTAAATGACAATGAAATGCTCAATAAGAGGCTGGATTTACAGAAAGCCAGCTGCAAGGAAAGACAGCTCCTGGGCATCAGAGTCACAAGCATCTTGAGGAATCTACTCAATCTACACATACAACTGTATGTCCAAGTCCAGCTCCTACCTCAAAGACCAAAACATGTTGTGCATCTGAAATTAAGCTGTTGCCACTCCAGACACAGTACCTCCCTAGAGAGTCTGTATGCTCCAGAGACACAGGGCTGCAAATAGCCCCATTTCTCAAGGGGTTTTTTGGTGGCTTAAAATGTCTTTTTAAAAGTTGATGTGGTTTTTTTTTGGTTGTTTTTTTATAAAGGGAACAGAAATATTAGAAACTGCCATTACAAAGATGATATCATCTAATGAAAAAAGAAAAAAATAATATGGAGCTCCCTTATTATCCATTTCATTAAATATCAGCACTCTTTTAGCCACTTTATAACTGGCTCATCAAGAAAATAAGAAATTTTCTATTGAATCATAGTTTAAGGGCCAAAACTAAATCAAGACTCCATGCTGTCTTATGGGTTTATAAGTCTTGTCTTTTTCATGGATTTATCAGTAAAACTTTCAACTGTGTAAGATGAATGTCTATTTTAACATTAGTAAGTACTAGTAACATCACTGCTTATGTAAATCAGAGGTTATTTGATGGGGCAACAGAAGGTATAAGAGAGCAGTGAGCCATGCAGCACAGCCTAGGATAACAAGAACTCCAGCACCTTCCAGTCCTCCTTGTGCTACTCTTGCCACAAGGCAGTTGCCACTTGGCAGTTGTTTCAAGTTTAAGTCAGAAGATTTGACGGATTTCCAATTTGTAGATATCCCCATGCCAGTATGTGGGAGAAAAAAAAAAATTCTGAAGAATTTTAATTTTACCAGGATGCATACCAGGCTTAATTCCTTATTCTCTGTGACTATTGTCTACGAGTTCATTTGACAATTTTCGGCTCTTCAGATTTACAGCCATTCCTAGCAAAGTATTTCATCCACAAATAAATGCAACCATCCTTTTTCTGAAGGCAAGGGGAAAATATATAGAAAGCACACAGATGTTTGGCAAGTACATCAAAGCCAGGCTAGTCAGTACAAAAACCCTCCCCAAAACCCCTGACGTTCTCAGTGTTTTAACAATACAATCACATTTTAAATATGAACAGACGGGGATTCCAAATGGGTACATAAGATCTACAATAATAAATTAATTGGAAGTACACAGAAACCTGGACTACAAAAGGCTGTACACTGTATCAAGCATCTTCAGTGCCACTTCATTCTATGAGGGCAGTCACACCGAGCCGAGCAAATCTTTGTTTTGCGTATTGATATGAAATTAGACGAGGTATCATTAGATTAGCGGTATCAAATCCTGGTCAGTAGGTATCAATTTACTGTCTTTGGCAAAGTTGTGCTTGTGTTCTCTGTGCAGTTGGAGAATATGGTATTTGGCTCTTCAAACCCTGCATTTCACTGCTGACCCATGTACATTCACTTAGGTGCTCCTGGATCTTTGGAAAGCAGAGAGCACTTTCCCCTCCGGCAATATTTCATAACTTCAGCATGTAGTACCTTTTCCAAAGGAGGACAGATGTGCAGGAGTAGTTTCAGTCTTCCAAGAAGTTTTCCATTAGGATCTTTTTCTCTGGCTGTGTCATCCAACAACATAACCACAGTCCCTGCAAGGCTGGAGACAGGATGTTGCTGCTTGAGCAATACATGCTGCAAGCAGACCATCCAGATGAGGTACTGCTCCTGCACTCCCAGGTTCAGAGATGCCCCTGTGAGGAGGCCTGCCAGCACACGGCTACTCACCCTTTTCCACCAGGCTTTGAAAAAGGGCATCATGGAAGAATAGCTTGAGCCCTGCGTGTCTTACAAAGGAGATTTCAGCCAGAAGCCATTATGTCAATCATTCAGGTTTTTGAGGGATAGAGAGGTATCATGTGGGATGGGTGGGGGGGAAATGGCTCTTAGTTTGTTTTGAGAATACTCTATGTCTTAGTTACAGGAAAGAAGCCAGCAATAATTCCTATCCTACTCACAGCTCAGGGTTGTTTTTATAGTTTTGCAGGCTTTGAAGAGGAGAGGGAGGAAGAGGAAAATCCTGAGCTGCAAGAATTTCACTCTTACTATGCCAAAGCCATCAGTAGAAATGCCCGGATTTTCCACGATGGCTTGGATACATGCCACAGTAAAAGAAGCCACTTCATAGTAAGCTCCCATCCATGAGTAGACATGCTTTAGATCACTCAGACTCAGGAGAAGGGGCTACTTCCCTTCGCTATAAGGAGACCTGATCTGTACATGAACTGCCCCTGCCCAAACAGCCATCAGGCTGTTCCATCAGCCTCAGAAACTAAAGATACTGTCTTTAGTTTCCCAGGCTGTCATAATCCAGAGGAAGGCATCAAATGCATGATGTTTTTCAAGGTGGATTACTATGATCTAAAGAAGTAGAAACCTTGCAAAAAGCAGAAGGGAGAAGGAATTGATGGGAAAGGGGATGATTACATCACTAAAACTCCCAGGGTAAGTCAGGTTTTCAGGAGGAAGTTTGCGGCTGGAAGCAGAAGAGAGAGCCACAAATTAACTTTTTGGTATCTCCATGCTCCTTAGAAAACATTATTAGTTTCTGCACATTCCTATTTGGACACAGTACTTTTTGCTTACTCTTCATATTTTTTGCCTAGAGACCCTAACGCTGCTGTCATATGATTAAGAAGTCACTCACTATTTCAGCAGAAACTTGATGCTCTACTGTCTTTGGCTTTAGCTGCTGTACAAAGAGCATTTGGGATCTTGTGGCATCTGACAGCCTTCCTCTCTTCCAAGACTGACATTAAACAAAAGCCTCCTATCCAAAACAAAAGTGCTTGACGTAACACAACCTGCATTCCTCCTATTTTGGGAAAGTCTGGATTGGAAACTTAATTTCTCATCTTGAACCCATGTGTAGCTGTTTAAGCATAGTTCAGGAGCCACATGACATTTACAGCTTATTCCTCTGAATGCCATAGAAAACTAATAGAGTGAGAATCATCAGCAAAATGTACTACAAACTGCAATGCAGAATAAACTGGTGCAAACACTGATTGTATTCATAACCACTGCTGCCCACCAAGGACCTTCAGCTACACAGAAGAGATGTGATGTTGGGAAAAGGCAATATAATGACAAGTTGAGAGCTTGAAAACTCCAATTATATAAAGGGAGGCTGGGCACTGGGTTCCCACTTCACCTCAAGCCTACTCCTCATTTCCATGAGAAACTGCACTTCGATTTTTCCAGAGCCTCTGACACCTATTCAGAAACCAGTCTTGAGCAGAAATGTCACGTTTCCACTGCTGCCAGTTCTTCAGCCCCTACTTGGTCACACCATAAAGTCCTCTACCGCCTTGATTCCCTTCTAGCCTTCGAATGGTAATCTCTGAACACTTTTGGGCAAAATTCCACCTACAAGATACTACTGGCTTTGAAACAAAGGAGGGCAGAAACATCCAAATACAAATTGAAAGCACTTGGTTGAAAGACTCCAATAGTGTCTCAACAGCTCTTGACTAGTCAACACCTTATATTTTTAAAATGTACTTCTACCATGGTTCTTGGACCACTTAAATCAACATCATCAAATTCCACTATAGCTTTAGACTTCACAATGTGACTTCAGTTCTCCAAGCACAGAATAAGAGTCTTGTGAGAAGGTTTCACTTCTGCCAGCATCCCCTTCCAAGTTCTCCAGCCCTGGACAGCTGAGAAACAAAACAGGATAGCTGCGTAACAGCGGTCAGCCTCCTACGCACTCAGGAGCTTCCTGGCTACCACTGTGTTATGAATTTCATGAATTTCATAAACTGTCAAATGGACCTAGGGCCAACTGTGTGCCCACTGGTTTTGAACTGCACATCTTGGGGCCACACATGCCATGCCAATGCAAGATCCTGCCACAAGCATGTGACAGCAGGCACAGCTCTGCCATTTCAGGGAAGGTTATGAAGCTGTACACATCCAGCAAAACAGAGACCTGATGTGGCTGAGACAGAAAAGTGCCCACAAATATCAAGCCCAATTGGGCACAGAGTTCTAAGATCTAGAACGATCAGGAACTATTCACTGACTTGAGCAAAGCTGTTATTCATACCCCTTCACTGGCAAAACTGTAGTAAGTCCAGCCAATCACTGCCTCAGCATTGGCATCCCTGAGTGTAAACTGGCAAAAGAGCAGAGAAAGATGGATGGAAAACATGAGTAATTATGCAACTCCATACTAGAAGTTAGCACAGACACTAAAGAGCACAGGAGGCTAAAAATAAGTGATAGAGAAAGGGGTGCATGACAGAGGGGTACATTTGAGTTGCAGACATCAAGAAGATGACAATTTTAACATTCCTTTGCCTTTCAGGTCACAAGGCACCTCCTGTAACTAATGCACCTGGAACATCTTCAAAGCTGTTGGCCACATACTGCTCACAAACATCATGGAATTAACAGTATGGCCTGTGGGATGAATCACTCCTAGATCTTTCTTTTTTTCTCCCACATTAAAATCTCAGAATGAAGAAAACATTGGCTTGCTCGTAACAGATTGTGTCTCTCTACTGCCCAAAAACATGCAAAGGGTTTGTTATAAATTGGATATTGCTGAGGCTACAGATACGTTCCTGAGAACCATGGACCACTGAAATAAAAGCACCCAAGTTACTTCATATTGTTAACTGTACTGTCTTCTGCCATTCTTTCTAAGTGGTCTGTCTGAAGCATGAGCTGGACATTGGTATTATCTCCAGGAACTAGCATTTACAAGTCCACTTTCTCCCAGAAAGCGTTACTGTCCAGCTTCAGAAGTCAAAGATAAGCAGTTCTGACCTCTATTGTGGCTCCAGTTGAACAGGGGTGACTACAGTTGTGAAATTTGCTTTTTTCAGTGATGGCTGCTTTTACCAATCTAGGTCATGCTCAACTACAGCAAACGAGGCTCTTTCCTGCCAACTCTCTTGCAAGAAAAACACTAAGTACCAATGGATGGTCTGACTCCAGAGCTCTACCTTATAAGTGCAATTCTAGCCCATCCACCACGACCTGATGAAGGCACAGCTCTGAGGCTGCTATAGAAAAATGCCTCAGCATCACATTGTTGAGGCTAAGGCAAAATTCAGTCCCACAGAAACAGTATAGATACAGCTATGAAAAAAGATCAAAACATATTAATCACATGGAATTCTCTGCAGAAGGTATAAGAGATCAGTAGAAAGGAACAAGAAACACAGAAGAATAAATGATACCCGGAAAGGAAGTTGCTAAACTCCACCTGCACTCAGTTAACCTTTTTTCAGGCCCCCCTTCCTGTGCACTCTTAAGTTTCTACCAAATTTATCTGGGGCCAGTCAGATGGTCCACTCAGGCATCTGCTTAAACAAGAGGCAAAGAAGAAATTGAGGAAGGATAATATGATTTGGCAATATGGAGAAGAATTAGTAGTGTAGACAAGTTTCAGCTGAAGCAGATGATGTTCTGCGTGTACCTGTAACAGTGCCTGGCACTGTTGTTTTACAGAAGCCAGAGCAGCTCACCTGGCAGCCTGCAGCCTTTGCTAAGGTGCGGATGAGTTTGGCCCAGTCACTATTTCTATTCCTGTTGCTGCACTGCCCTCAGGACACACTTGCCAAGGGTAATGCCTGTCTAGGCACTCAGCCTCTACTGTGTCTGCACATCATCAGGGGAAAAAAGGCCCTTGTGCAACTCAGGCAGACCATGCAAGGAGCTCACAACACACTAGCATTTGTTGCAGCATTGAAAAGGGTGACTACACCTCACCTGTAATGGAAGCTTCACTGAAACCACCAGCATTTTCCCTTCCAGTGACACCACACAACAACTCCTGGTAGCCCAAGCCAAATTTAAACCAGTGTTGGCAAGCATCTTGCAAGCCATCTCCAGAACCATTGAGTTCCTGAGTTCCCACATGCACATTCTGCTGACAGTGTCGTCACTGGGGGATGTTGGTTTCCGTTTAGAATTGTTTGCAAGGGAGATTCAGGGGTGGTGTAGGGAAAGCAACATCCTTTCATGTGGCTGGCTTTCAAACCTGGATTCTTCAGTGAAAGAGATACTTAACTTCCCCATTCTCGGTTGAGTGGAAGGGTTCACACGCCAACCCCCAGAGGCTCAATCCTTATTTTAAAGCCAACAGGCTAACAGCCCAGGAAGCATATAGTCAGGTCCAAAAATACACCAAAGACACATGGAATGACCAAGTATGTAATTTAACTTTTAACTGGTACAGGAACCAGCTCTGCTTGCCGTGCTCAGGGGGAGCAAAAGAGGCATTTTCTATAGAGTTCAGTTATCCCATTTGCCTAGCAATGGAAATAGCATCCCATTTCTGGTCATTCTACTTTTATTCAAGAACATTTTGGTCACAGAAGGTCTACTTGAAGCAAGGGAATAATTTGCAAGCTCACCCTGAGCATAAAGCCATCCCATAATTTTGGTTCTTCATACTCTGCAGAGAGTTTCTTTCTTGGTAACTGTAAGGAATTTTAGTGGGCATTAAGAACAAAACCTCAAAGAAACCATCTCAGATTCCTGATCCCATTTGCAGGCAAACAAGCTTCACCTTCTCTCTTGTGAGTCAGTGTGTGCAGTCTTCCCCCTACACACACCAAGAAATGCAGATTCTTCAAAGTGGTTTTGAGGGCACTAAATAAATTGCCCTTGAATTTAATCCTAGGGTTTCAAATGGTCAATGCTGGATCTTCTCAGGCTCACATTACCCATCCTGACTCTTCAGCAATACTCAGTTAAGATGAATGGGTCAAGTCTCTCCAAGCAGCTCACGTTTTCCTCATGCAAGAAGGCCTCCAATAACATCCAAATGCTATAAAAGCCCATGTAGGAGATAGCCTATTTATGAATTTACCAATGTTCAAGCCAGTGATTCAGGTTTAACATTAGATGCTGTTCTAATCCTAGGGACACCACTGCATAGAAATTTACCCTGCACCCTCCATGAACTCCATCATGTTTCAGTAGGGACTGTGTTCTGGGCATCCTTAATGTCATTTCAGTTTCAGCACATTGAAATTTGTTATTCCTATTGGCAGGTTTTGTATGCAGTCACCTAGACTCACTAAGACCTATTGTCCTTTAAGGATACATTTCACCTGCACATATGGTCACCATTTGAAAGTCAGCAGTGCCTCAAGACCTGGACATCAAATCATGAAGGTGTTATCTTACACTTGTCAGACAACACAGCCATGTCTGCCAGCATTAGTCTAGCTAGTCAAGCTGCTGCTAATCATGAAAGAGCAACAACTTATTTTCTCTTTTATCCAAGTATCAAATCAGTCTGGGATTCTTAAGCAAACATATGGCAGCTGTGTTAATATAGAAGCAAAGTGAAGCTAGGTCTGCAGCACAAGTACACTCAGCATTGCCCTCACCCTCCAGCCACTGGGAGATATGCTTGCATTAAAGACCATCCCACTAGCACGCTTACCAGAAAAGGTGTGCACGTGCAATAGGAGAAAGGAAAAGATCAGCAGGAGGTGGTTCTGCAAACAGAATTGAAACAACTTTTCAAAGCAACAGGCTAGGGCTTTCTAGTAGGTGCTCACATTGCAGAGTGAAATAGGAGATACAGACTCAAGTGAGGTCTGGGAAATACTTGACATTATCACCAAGTTGAAATTTGACAACGTTGCCAATGTAGCTGCAGTCCAGTTTTATTTGAAATAAAGTGATGTCCCATCGCATGTGAAACTTTCAGATGAAGTCACACAGTATCAAGATACAAAAAACTGAACTGGCCAATAAAAATAGTTAAGAGAAGCCAGTCAGTAAAATAGAGATCCAAGAGAGCCCATCTGATCTGTTGAATCTTCCAGAACTGCTTCAGTTAATCCAGTCATGAGCCAACATCTTTCTACCACAAAAATCAAGAATGCTGGAAAGTCTGATGTCCCAGCCTGAGGGGCAGGCAGGAAGAGCCAACATACACCCCTCTGTTGAGTCACCCCCTAAATCTGATTGTATTGAGGAACTCTTAAGCAATACAATTACTTCCATAGGTTTTTCTTAATCTAAAGATGGACAAGAAATTGGTTTGTGGGGAAACTGAACTCTTTTTAAAACACAAAAGCCAAAAATAAGGAGCTATGTTGCTGGTTGTAACTGAAACACGTCTGCTAATGATTACAGCTTCCCTTTTACTGCCAAAGTATTATTAGAACTGCTTATTTGCTGTTCAGCTTGGGGAAAAAAAGAAAAAAAAAAACAAACCCAAAACAAAAAACAAAACATAAAACAAAACATCTCTGTCCTTTATTAATATTGTCCTCATCTGACACAACAAAAATGCACCTTCAGTCTTTTGCTTAGTTTAAAAAACGGTCCTGAAAGTCACCACAAGAGCCAAAGTCTTTGTGTAGAATTGCTTTCTTGGTTAACTAGAACAAAGGGCAGCAGATGTCAGTAACTATGCATTAAGTTTAGTGTTGTCAGGGCTTATTTAAAGCCATTTCAGTGACATGCTTGCTTAGATGAAAATTTGATATAGCAAAAACCTATAAACCCAATAATTTTACGTATTTATTACTTTTTTTTAAGACAGTCACATCCCAAGGATTATAGCCACAAGGTACCTACAGGCCTCAGTAATATCCTTGTATCTTCTTGGCCTCAGGTAGTTTCTTGCAGCACTGCTGAGCTGGTGACCTATTTGGCTGATATAGGAAACCTAATCATTAGAAAGTTTATGTATTCTAATATGAAAAGCAGATTTTCCTTGGAAACGTTTTCTTGGGGCAGGTTTCAGGGTCCTGAAACTGGCAGTGACTGCATAAACAGAGGAGGTAATGAGTAAAGGCTCCAACCAGGGATGCTGTGCAAAATTTTTTCCTTTTCAGCCTGCCATCCTGGGCTCTGAACAGAGTACGCAGTGGAAACAGAGAAAATTTAACTATCTGCCTGAGTATAAAACCTCAGCACAGCAGGATTAGATGAGAAAGGAATGAGGAGGGAAACTTCCAGGCAGCTGGAAATTTCAGAATTGAAGTTTTCAGAGGCCTGGTAGAGCATGTACTATTCAGGAGCTCCTGGCTATGTTGTACAGCAAACTTCAAGGTAGCATCGCCTGCTCTCTGGCTTGTTCCACAGTCCAGACAGGCTTGTTCCCTCTCCTGCTTCTAGACTAGGTCTTAAGGGTCTCAACCGCTTTGGTATCAGAAATACGAAACAGCTGCAGGTAAGAAACAGTCTTTGCAAGGGCCGACATTGATTTTTTTCCCCACTTTGAACTATGCCTCTTGGGGTTTGGAGACTAGAAAGCCACCATACATTCTGACCTGGCAACCTTGCGGGACCTCTTTGAATCCCACCTGTGCAAAGGTTTTGCCCCTGCAAGTGGTCTTTCCAGACAGGGCAATTTCACTCTCTGGGCTCCTATTCCCATTTCTTAAGAAATAAGAGAAGTGTGGAACTAGGCAGGTAGTATTTTGTTTCACATCAAGCTAAGTGGAGGGAAAGTTTATAAGGGAACCTGTTTAATTCAGTGGGCTGCTTAGAAGACAGTTGATGGGAAAAACCCAGCTCTGGAGATGCATATTTAATATATTAGGAAACTTCCTATTCACAGAAATAATCCTTCCCTCTAGTTTAGGGAAATTTGGGGGTAGGGGAGAGTTGTCCCACAGAGACATGACATCAGTTGAAGAAAACGTAAAATGAATGCAAAAGTCAAAGCGGTTGGACTTCACATGTCTCCATAAAAAGGGAAAAAACCAAAACCCCACATAAGAGAACTAACCCTGTCAGAATAACAGTTGCCTGAGATTATGACACACAATAGTAATGGAACTGAAAAATTCATATAAACCACACACTATAGACCAAAGCATTTGCAAAAATATGCTCTAGAGGGATGACTTCAAATTGGAAGTTCGGTCTTACTGTGTCTCTATATGGAGACGTGTTTATTTAAAACAAATTAAAAGCAAACACTGCATAGAGGGAATCTGATAGGTACTATTAAAGAGAATGCTTTAGAGGAATGACCCCATGACATCCCTTGTGTCCCTATTACTTGTTAATCATTCTTTTGCCTCTATAAGAGAGTGAAATGAGTCAGCATTGCTTGGAAAAATAGTCATTCACTTCTTACTACAATGAAAACTTCCATGATGAACCCGAGACAACACCACCACTAGTTAACTACAGTAAGGCTTTATGAATGCACTGAAGGTCATTTTAATATGACATTCAACTGCTCCCAGCTCAGGTGGGACCCAAATAATATGAGCCACCAATGAACTCCTCCATCCTGACAAGCAAAACATCCCTACTAGCAGCACTCCAGAGCGTTCTGGAGGTGTCCCAGGAAAGCTTCAGCAGAATTAGGCATTGCAAAGGGCATAGTAAGACCAGACAGACATATTTCAAGTGTTCATAATGAGCTTGTCACCAAGAAGTCAGGGAAAGTACACACTGCAATTAAAAGCCAGGCAAAGGAAAAACAAGCAAGGATGCCTGTGAAATGCAGAAGGGCTTCCCAGAAGAGCTGGAAATGTCACAGCACAATTAAAGGGACAATCTCTCCTTGTCACAGGGCTGGAAAGAGTATTCTCCAGAGAAAAGCAGGAGCCCACCTCAATCCTTTGCACTGTCAGAAACCCACAGGTATTTCAGCGGTGGTAATGGAGAACAACCCCATTTTCCATAGTGACAGGGAACAACTACAAACACCAGAGTATTAACAACCCTGCTTTCGTTCCAGCATAGAGTATTACCTTCCAAGCTCTTAAATGCAGAAACAAACTTCACTTGCCAATAAGTTACTAAGTGGGGTAGAGGAAAGCCATTTAGACACCACAAGATAGCAGCATGAATATTACAACACATTCATAATTTAAGTATTTTATGCGGTAACCTCCCAACCTCAGCTGAGATGTTGGTGTGGTGATGCTCAAGTAATATGCGGGTATAGAAACATCAGTCCCAAACAGCTCATCACTCAGGCCTACATACAGTGCAGCCTTGAACTGCAGCTCAGAGGTAATTGCTTCAGAAATGTTGTGACACTCTTCCTTTGTGGGCACAGTAAATCCAAATTCAGTTCTTGAAAAATCAAATGAGGGCTGCAGCCATAGCAATATCCTTTGTCTGCTGAAAGCTGGTCAGAAGAAAGCAGCCACCACCCTCCTTACCCTTGCTGTAGTACACGTTAAAAAATCCAATCAGATTAGAAAAAAGGCAAGAAAATAAAGCATTCAGAAAATAGCTTACAAACCAGAATCACCAAAGAGGACAGGGTAGGCTGTCAAGGGCTGTTTCCAGCTTAGTACAGCTGCTAAAGTCATTAGACAGCATCACCGCACCCTTGGGCTCCCAGGGGCAAAGGCAGAGGAAGGAGGGCTCCTCCTCATCTCCTGCTGACCCGGCTATTTCTATGTGAGTGTAAATTCTCTCCATCCATTCAATGTTTTGCAAACAGGCCATTGGAAGAGGGAGTGCCTGTCTACTGTGTTTGCAGCATCGGTCAGGCACTGTATTCCCAGAAAGGAGCTGATCTCTAGTGAGAACTTTGCTAGAGCAAATCATCCCATCCAGTTTTACCACTCTGCTCTAAGTTTGTCTCATGCTTCCCCTGGAGCCAGCACAGAGCCTGGATTAGTCTAAATGTTCCTGTCCATCCTATCAATACTCCATTGATCCCGCTTTCATTGGCTACTTTAAAACAAGGCACCCAGGCTCTCTCCACCTTCCAGACAGCTAAACTTTAAGCCACCCTTTGCATCTAGACCTACCAACAGGATGCCTCGCTTAACACTGTTGCAAAACAAAGTAAAAGAACAACCAGGCTCAATCACTAGCTCCAAAAAGCCTGAAGACGAAGACACCGCTGCAGCGAGACTAGCAAGTGCCACTAAACATCCTTACCCTCATCACAGATGTCTCAAACTCTGCCTGCACAGACAAGCTCTTCTCCAGGCCATGAGCCGAAAGCATTTGAAGGAGAAAAGCATCTCTGCTTTGCCAGCATTGTCCCTGTTCGGAGGGAAAAATTCTACACACACTGTTTTTAGGACATTAAAGAACTTTCCAGTAACTCTGAGCCAAAAATTCCTAATCACCCACCCTGCCTCCTCAGATGGCCCATACTCGTCTGCTTTAGTACATAGATGGCAGAAAACTGTGGCAGGACAGGAACTGATTCATAAGTGGATCACATATCCTTTGCTGCAGGGCTGGTGACAGGCTCAGAAAGGCAGGACACACCACACAGCAGCACTGCATTCAGAACAGGGCACTGGAGTCCACAGACCTTCATTTTTGAAGAAGGGTTTTGGGGTGGTCCTTTCTTGAACTCAGCTCTGCTTGTTGGAGAGTTATGAACACTGGTGCATACAGAAGTAGTTACACAAGCTATCCCAGGTATTTAGTGGTGGCCACTCACCTAAACCTGTACTCTGGGATGAAGCCACCACTGCGAGAGTAAAGGTGTTTGACCTATGTAAGTGTTTGTTTCAGGTCAAATTCCAAGGCGCAGGTCAAGGACTGACCAAGAGAAGGGACAGCTGTATGAGGCACTATTAGCTTTTTATATCACAACTACAGTCTCTTACAAGGTTTAAAATTCAAACATCCAGACATGCAGGGAAGAAATGGAAATGCAGAGAACTCAAGTAGCTTTTTCAGAGCAAACAGCAGGGCAGGGCTGGATGTACAAACAGAAGTCAAGTGCTGCACCTTATCTGATGTATCATGTTCTTTTGAAATGCTTTGTAAGGAAAAAAATTGCTTTCCAGGGAAAGCTAGCATGCACAGCTGCACCTCAAATAAAGCATGGTGTTAGCAATCAGGCGTATTGTGTCTGGCAACACATCTGACCAGTGGATACAAAGCTATTGACAATTCATAAGCCAACACGGAAACTGCATTTGCAATTTGGTGTAGAGCTCCATCCACATTAGAAGCCTAGGAAACTGCTGGAGTGTCACTTACCTGTTAGAATAAAGAAAAGTGTACTGGATTTTGGCCAGCTTTTGCAAGATAATACTAATGTTTAGAGACATTTTCTATCTGTGCACACAGTGCCATGTTCTCCCCATGTACAAAGGGAGGATCATAAAGACAACAACATCCTAGAGAAAGGGGTGGAACAGCAGAAAGCAGGCGCAAGACACGAACAGTGGTCTTCATAGAATTTTAAACAACCAGTCCACCAACACTAAAGAAAGGGGATAAAAATCAATGCTACTTCAAAAACAGGCATGGCAGAGGGGATACAAGGATGAATGATTGATCCACAAGTTGCAAAAACCCATGTTTCTCTGTTCCTGTAAGGGTGCACCTTTAGCCAACATGCAGTAGTTAATCATGAAGGCAATCT
Source organism: Todiramphus chloris collaris (assembly GCA_025345505.1). Classification (NCBI taxonomy): domain Eukaryota; kingdom Metazoa; phylum Chordata; class Aves; order Coraciiformes; family Alcedinidae; genus Todiramphus; species Todiramphus chloris. The sequence goes on from JANVCC010000077.1 coordinate 2,433,816, forward strand.
TGTCCTGATTTGGTACCAAGAAAAAACCATCTTGGAAAGCAACACGTTCAAATAAAGGGTGCTGTGTTCCCCATGAATAGGCAGAAGCCTAACTCAAAAAGTCTTCAATCTGAGAAGAGGAAGTTTGCAATAGGGACACCTATACACCCCCCCACTGGAGTCAGAGTCTCAAGAGGGCTCTGGCTTCCCTGTGACCCTTCTCCTAGATTATGGCTGCAGTCAGTGATCAGCACAAGTGAAACCAAATGGTGTAGCAGAGCACATTGCCAGACACACACTAGCCTCCTGACATGGTGCGGAAAATCGAGTCTCCAGACCCCCAAGAGAGGGCACCCAGATGAACAGAGACCTTCCTTATAGTGATAGTTTGCTGCCATGTCCCACATCCCAGCTAAAGAGAGAAGTGCAGGCAGAGATAGATCCCTCTGGGTCCCCATAAAGTGACACTAACCATAATAGCTTTGTTTTACGTATTGCATGTAATACAATATTGGAAATTGGTCTGCAGTTATGTAATTGCAAAGGAAATGGCCACGGTCCCGCTCAGCCCAGCTGCAAATGCCATCCCATGATGCCTCCAGGGCAGCCACTGCTCCCAGGGGCTGCAAGGGAAGAGCGCCCGTCCTGCCTACGAGCAGAGCAGCAGCGGAGGCAGAGGTGTTCGGGAGCACACTTGGACTTCACTGTCTGTCAGGTTTTCCATTGCAAACACTGCCACCGCAGTTTATAGCTTGACCCTTTGAAGCCACATCCATGCAAATCTTGGCAAAGAAGGAGCTGCTCTCTCCCAGTCCCTCCCCTTTCTACCTTAAAGAAATCTGTGTCAGACTTCAAAGTCACAGCATTTATCTTCTGCAGCAGAAATACATTTTAAGCCATTTCACAAGGCTTTTTATGTTAAGGTTCAGAAGAAGCCTATGTATTTCACAGACAAGGCACGAGTCAACTATTCACACTACTATTCTGAAAGAAGCTCTGAAATGTTTAGATAGTGTTGGACAGTGCAGGTTGGTTACACAGTGCCTTTAAACAAATCACAGTCATGTCTAGCAAGGAACACAAGCCCTGTAACTACATACAGCCTGTGCCCAGACACCATCTGTGGAGAATGTAAACGTTTGTTTTTCTTCCCATGCGTTTGAAAGCATTGCTACATGCAGATTTTCCTCCTCAGCTAAGGAAAAAAGAAAGATGTCCATTAAACACATGAGGAACACTATGGGTTTTTTGCTCATGTAACCAGAATTAAGGTCTAAAGGACAATTTCTGTTGAGTCAAGATATTTGCTGCAAAAATAAGGTGTCAGAGTCTGAGAGGTGGTACGTTACCAACTAATTTGTTCTAAAATATAGAAATCCTACAGATTTCTTTCAGTCTAGAAAGCTTTGTTTCTGTGGAAATTGCAGCAACAATTGGGTTGGAGTAACCCACAGGCTTCATAACAGATGAAGGGTTTCAGAAATTATTCACCACATAATGCTACATTGACATTGCTTTTAAGTCGTAACACTGAATAGATGTATTGACTTCAAATGATGTCCAAGTCATAACTTTCATTGGCACAATAATGAAGACAACTTATCCAACTCTTTCAGTCAAAGAGAAAATGAGACAAGGCTCTACCAAATAGGCTTGCCTGCAAGACACCTTAAATACCATCTCTTACATGGGAAAATTAACACTGAGTGCTATATACAGTAAACACAACACACTTCAGATTAAGTTAATGTAGCTTGATAACCAGATAAGACTTCAATAAACCAAATATCAGATTTTAAATTTTTTTTTATATATATCTCTGCCCTATACACTGGCTTTTGAAAGCAGAGCTTGCTTCCCTTCAGGGGGTACACAATTTGAAGGCAAATATCAGAAGAGATGGTAACTAGCTCAGGCCCTAGAAGTGTTCAGAAGAAAACATCCAGGACACAAGACAGGCACCATTGTTTGGAAACTAGTTTTGAGCTTCCTTGTGTGGAAAAAAAAAAAAAAAAGCATAGGACCAGTTAACCTGTAAAAAGAAGGTGTTTCGTCCCTACAAAGCCACACAACAAAGCCAAGTTAAGGTTTTTCCCCACTCCAGGCAACAGAAGAAGCATTTAAGTATCCCCAGGCATTAGCTAGCAACACTATTCAAGCAAGGTTTTAAAATTAAGCAGTCATCCCTGTGTTTTCATATCTAGCTTCCCCAAAGTACAGTTAAAAAAAAAAAAACCCCAAACAAAACAGACATATGATATGCTATATGCATGTATACACCAAGGAAAGTTTGAGATACTGACCTAGCAGCACATCCAATGCACACTGTCTAGTCTGATGTGACTTCACAGCCACACAGCTAACAAGCTATCCATAATTCCTTCCTTTCACTTCCTGTCTCTGCTGCTGGGGACATCCATAACACCTTACATCACCTTTCTCCTGATCTAGAAAAAAACAAGCTTCATTTATACAATCACAGCTATAGTTTCACAACACTTACCAAGTCAACATAACCATACAGTCAGATGAATCACTATGCCTGTGCATAGTCCAATAATCTTATTTTCTTGAAAATTATATCCCCATGTTCTTAGAAGTCATAACCACATCTTCTAGGCTTGCTTGCCTACACTGAACAGATCCCCAAATTCAAACACTAACTCATGAGTTTTAAAAGTTGACACTTGAGAAACTTCTGCTAGTTTCATTACATGCCATTCATAGGTTCAGATACAGCTGAAAAGACAAGAAGCCATAGTATTAAAGTAATTCCTGTGGTATCCCTAATCTAGGGGAGAGAGAGTGTATGTCTGGAGTCCTGTTCTTAGAAGAACTAAAACATGATTTTCCTTCCAGAACAGTTTAGACAATCATCCAAAGCAAATGACGCTCTCTCCATCACCAATCCGTAACATAAGTGGGTCTTTTCTTGTTTTGTTTTCTGTTTTGTTTGGTTGGTTTTTGGTTGTTTGGGGTTTTTTTGTTTGTTTTTTTTAAATGTAGTTATATCTTTATTTTATACATAAAAAGGGCAAGATTGTAGCATGGAGTTCAGGGCTTCAGACTTCCTTCCTTGTTTACATGGACATTAAGAAATCTGGCTGCTAAGCATCAGAATATGGCCTTTAGAATTGTAATCCAATTTCAAGGATGTTTCCTTAGAAGAGTCACTTTCCTGGACCCACTAATTAAATTCAAACCCTGACAATCTCCATTTATATCTCCACATACCATGTGATTCAATAGAACATGAGGTGAACTGTGCAAGGCACGGAGGCCACATTAGAAGAAAACACAAAGAAACTGTAATGCGAAATTCAGACACTTCTTGCATTATTTAACAGCCCAATTCCCTTGGCTGCATAAGCCATTATCCAAGACAGGGATATCATGGATATGAATATAAGCTGCCACAATAACCAAGCTTGTTCTGACAGCAGTAACACCCACTACTGACAATAAGGAGCCCTCGGGCTTGGAAGGGATGATGCTTGTCCACTAGCCCAGACACAGTTTTAGAAGTTAAGACATTCCCATCTCCCCTTTAATCATAATGATTGCTTTAAGGTAGGTAGATGAGCATTTTGGCCTCTACAAGTTTTGCAAGTGATAGAGTCAGCACCCAAGAGACAGGCATTTCTGTTCACACTACCCAGTGCATTTCCACACACTATCCTTTTGGACACCACACTAAATCACCAGCCAGCAACTGACTGCCTTACTTTGAGCCAAACAAGTATTAGGCTTTCATAAAGCAGAGAAATTATCACTCCTTTAAAAGAAAAAAAAAATACAATGCATAGTCATCACTGTGGATAACCTGACTCAGAGCTCTGGATGATGCATTTGAGTCCCAGATCAGGGTGCCCTGGTGCTCTCAAGCTCTGGTGTGCCCAGCACACTCTGGAGCCAGCCAGTCATGAAAGCCCTGCATGTGGAACATTCACAACGGGAGCCTTCGCTTCAATGGCTCCAAATGCCAGAAGCTCCTCTGGATGAGGACACACAAGTCACGAGTGGGCTGGAAACCAGTCCTGGACAAGCGCTCTGGATTAATACACGAGGAGTGCTGGGAGGGGAGGAGGGGAAGCTGCTGAAGACAGGCAGTTATTCAAACCAGCTGCTAACCCGCTCCAGCCACTCACATGTACACAGTCTCCTGCATGTGTTCAGCCTGACTCAAAGCTACCAGGCATCCAGGAGTTAAAGTACACAAAAGACATCTATACAAACACTTGCCAAAAAAAAAAAAAAAAAAAAAAAAAAAAAAAAA